>OX465247.1:12986007-13539744 GCA_949987775.1 Aproaerema taeniolella | reverse complement strand
GTACGAGAGGTGGGTCTGCTGCGTTGAACCTCCGCCCAGCAGGCACACCAAGATCGTTTTATAGCTCCGAAACGCTTGAAGCACTAGGTTTGAAACTTTTTTCTCGATGGCACCAAGTAAAGCATTAAAGCTTAGAACTAGAACCATGTCTCTAACTTTAGCCGTTTCCGTGTACGAGAGGTGGGTCTGCTGGGCTGATATCCGTCCAGCAGACCCACAAACAACGACCTATATTTCTTAAACTATGATGGCACTAGATATGGTTCTTTTGGCATCGATAGGCACTAGGAAGGCACTGTGTATTGGCATACATAGAATACCTAAATTCATTGTTTAAATTCCGTGGGTCTGCTGGCCTGAGCTACACCTTAATTCCGCTGTTTACGGAGAAAAATATCGTTCCAGAATTTGAGGCGCTATATTTTACGACCAGTTTAAAACCAGTAGGTTAAGTAAGTACTTCTAGAAATACTGGCTGGTGACGAGAAGATAATTTAGAGAAGTATGCTAGCCGGTCCGCCGAACGCTCCGAACGCATATAACTTTACTCGATAGGTTGATACTAAAATGCAATTAATTACACCAAATCTTAACTAATCGAATGTGGCAATTTTGATATGTGCCGTATGGTGATGGCATATTAGAATTCCATCATCATCATTTAATGCAACTGCAAATTTCCTGCTCAACGAGGCGATTGTACAAGTACTCGCGGAGACGCGTGCCCAGCAGTGAGACTTTTTGGGTAAAAAAACCAATGGAAAAGTTCCAAAATTTAACAAGAATTAAATAAATCTAAACGAGATTTCACCAATACAATTATATGGTGACAATTGATGCTCAAACGAGTTAGAGATACGTAAAAAGGAGAATAATCTAAAAAATTAATGGTCAGACCAAGCGTCTAGTGTAAAAATGTGACAATAATGGCAGCCGAAACAATGAAGCTCAGAACTAACGTAGCAGTTGCGGCGTCGCAGCTGCAAGTAACGACTATAGGTAGGTATCAACTGGATGTCAGGGAGGAAAGCGTACGTGTTTTGTCGAACAAATTACCGCTTTCAGTGGATATTCCTTAGCTTGGTTGTCTGGAAGTAATCGATCTTTTGCAATAAAGCGGCCGCATCTGAAACATCTCATTGTTTTTTTTCCATACTGATGAATATCAAGAGTCAAAGTAATTAAAATCGGCAGCTACAAAAACTAGTTGTAGATACCGTTTTATTTTGTAACTGGCAGCGAGATTTACGTTTTAGCGACAAAATTATTTTCAAGCAACAAAATGATGACAGCTGTCATCTTTTAAAAATTGTGAAAATAATTGTAAAATTTTAGGGTCTGGATTTAAATGATTTTTATCACCATAATTTTTATCACCATTTTCGCGAAAATTTCTGTTTTTCCGAAAAGACGAATTTAGTGGTACAGGCCCGCACCAAGATTTGAACCCGCGACCTTCGGATTACAAGTCTGGCTCATTACTAACTGGGTTATCACCGCTTCGGTTACAGTATACTGTAGTAATTAAATATATTTATTCTTAGGAACAGTTTTTAACAATTACATAAATTTTTTTTTAATCGTGTTATTTAAATTGTGAATTTTACATTTTACTGTTTCTAGACTTAAGTTTTACAGAAATAAATATGTTATCTTGTATTCCCTTTTTCTTGGTTTATGCAGTTTTCAATAATTTTAGAACCCTAAAATGATTTTTTTCTGTCATTTTGTGGAAGCTACTAATCGTTTATTGGTGACCATAATAGCAATTTTTCACGAGCATTTCCAGGCTTCGGAGGGCACGTTTAGCTATCGGTCCCGGTTGTTCTCAATTGACTACAGCCGCTAAACTAAGTCAGAGGCCATTCGGCGGTTTCAAAATTCTGACACCAAGTTAGTCAAGTTCGCCATATACTTGATTACCTATAGTGGGGCGGCAAATTGAATGTTTTCGTTAAAATTGTTCTCATTGTGATAAAAGCGTGATTTTTTTTACCATTCGTAGGTTGTGTTTCCTGTTCTTTTGTAAAATTTTGTAAATGTTTGTGTACAAAAAAGTATAAATAAATAAATAAAATACCACAGTGATCATTTTAAGATGTGGAAGCAAGCTAGATTTGACCCCTAAAATAATGTAGAGGTCAAAGTCTACATCGGGAACCTATTATTCGGTCTTAATGTTTTACTATTAAAAGTTCATAGCAGAATGGGAGTAAGTTGATATAATGTAATACATCTCCATAAAATCCACTTTCCAATGACACCTTAATTATCAAAATCGGTTCAGTATTTTGGGCAAGAGCTATTCCCAAAGTACATAATAGAAATTTTATTAGAGTAGTGATTATATCCATTCTTGTATGAAGTCTAATGGGAACCCATATTTTTTGGATAGAAGGATGAGCCTTGGCACACCTTAGGTGGACTAGTGTGGTAAACGCCCGGGAGTTTGCCTCTATCACCCGATTTTGGGGGTTTGTTTGGGGATATGAACTTTTCATACACCGCGCATACTAAGACGAGTCAGACCTGCAAATTTCTAGCTATTAGGGCAAGTTTGGTATCGTTTCCAACTAAATAAAAGCGGTTTGATTGATTTTTCAAACAAAAAAAGAGCGTTTCTATACAAAAAAGTTAAAATACAGTAAAAAAAAACTACAAAATTTTTGGTAATGATAATGACCATAAACTTTACAAATGTACTTAAATTTACTTTTAAAAAATATATTTGAAAAGCTGCATTCATACAGATCCAAAAAATATAAGCTTTGTTGAGATATATAAAAAAAAAACTAACTCAACTTCTAGCAGACAAAGCAGCGACTAATCTACTATATAAAATAAGTCGGGTTTTCCTTCCTGACGCTATAACTCCAGAACGCACGAACCGATTTCCACGGTTTTGCATTCGTTGGAAAGGTATAGGTAATCAAGTATATGGCTCTGTGAGGTTTATAGGATACTTTTTATTTTTTTAAAAATTAGGACGCGGGCGGAAAGCTAGTTTAGAATACAATTAGTGTTTAGTGTATAAAATCAAGAAAAAACTAAAATGTTTTGCAGTTTTAGTCCAATTTTCTAGATACATAAACTACTTATTTAAATAACTTTGTAACTCTATATATTTATATGTAATCCTATTAACTTCTGAATAGTAAACCCTAACATGACCCAGCGATCCAATATCATTATTCATAGAGATATAGAAAAGTGACATTTAAATTTTATATTCCCGGTCTCAAGTTATTTCTACTATTCTTTTCACCACAGGCTCAATATGAATAGTTAGATAAATATATAAAATTATTTTACGCGAAATCTAGGCACTATTTAATATGTCATACATATTTCGTTATGATAGATCCGCCCCGAAAAAGCCCCAGTGACTAAGTTACGTTATGATATAATTTCGTGACACATATTGCTATTTCTATCAAGATTTTACTAAAAAACGGACACAAACAAAGCCCACTGCAATTTGACGTAAACTATAAGATAAGTAGTAAGAAACTTTTTCTAAGGTTTCGAACGATGTTTAGACATAAAAGAGACATTCAACTACAATTTATAACTAATTAAATACATCATTTGATGTATTTAATTAGTTATAAATTATTTAACCGTAAAAGACTCTTAGATACTACGTAGCAACTAGCAAGTGCCTATTCGTTGATTTGATCCCTAAGCCGACGCGTTCTATAAAAAACATACAAAACAGTTTAGCAAATAGAACTACTTACAGAGAAGCAAAGATCTCGCCGCTATTTCAGCACAATTTAACTACAAATCACTGTAGAAAATGTAGAAAATGATAAAAATTCAGTCTTTTTGTAGGTTACTTGACAGATAAAAAGGTATTGTACGTTCCAGTTCCAATGCGTGCTAGCTAGATCGTAATTCCATCCTATTTTATAAGTATTCACATGTGCTATCTCTATCACTCTCGTGGAAACACACGATGTTCACTCTTTCGCGATACAACTTCAAATGTCAAAATAATTGGAACATACCAACCAGTGCTTACAAGACTAGTGAGATATAAATTACTCTATGCTAGTGAGTCAACTCACCAGGTCAAAGAAATCACGGTATAGCAGTTTTCACAAGCCAAAATTAATCTTTGCATAATACCTCTAGAATTAAAAAAAGTATTACCCTCTACATTCATAGCTCATACCTAACTGCTAAAAGCTTTTCGATCACGTCAGCTTTCAAACTAAAAAAAACGCACTAAAATCGGTCCATTAGGAGCTAGGATAGGAACTGGTCTACATAGTAGAACTTGGCTTAATAAAATTAATGTATGAAGGCCATCTTTCTAAAAAAAAACGATGCCATAGCAGACACACACGTCAAAATAACATCACTCTTTTTTGTTGGGGTAAAAAACTATTTTAATTATCAGTTTCTCTTTGTTTTCTCTCCCAACAAAATTATGACCGCCCCATACATTACTGCATTTGATTTCCATTGCCTCATAAATTCACTTTGTGCAGAAGCAATGTACGACAAATAGGAAGATTCCCTAGCCACAGATTGATGTTTAGACTGACTGGCTATTATTTAATTAAAGATCTTCAAAAGCGGGGTCCATTAAACGCAAAAATAAAACAACATTTAGAAAATTACTTACATTTATAATTTAGATATATTTTAAGTATGTACCTATTAACAACATATTTAACATAAGCTATATAAATATAATGTGAAACATATATTATGCTGGATTTCAAGGCACAGAAATCATGCAGACCCATTTTTTAAGTAGTAGGTAGTTTGCAAATAATATGCTTTCTGATCTAGTAGTTTTAGAAACAATAGGTAAGTAACTAACTACACATTTCCATAAAATGACGAATAGAGAATGACGAAAATCCTGCATTGATTTCGAAACATTAATTTCTAAAATTCTATATGTAGTGAAGTGAATCTAACATCCATGCTTACAGTGTAAAGTTACATTCTAAATACAGTTTTACTTAATTAATTTTATTACATGTAAAAAAGTGAAAAGGTAACTAATATAAATAAATAAGTTGTGTTTGTGTATAGTTTGTGCCCTTGTATTGTATAACAACAAAAAATAGAGATTTTACTCAAACCCATAACTTTGGTATGATAACCATTACCTTTATTTTACTTACTTAAATATGTAACATTGTTACTTTATAGCGGCAAATAAAACTTTAAAACACATTTTAACACATATAGTGTAAAGAAAATACGGCTAAGCTAAATGCACTATGTGTTAAAAAGTCTGTATATTTTTCTTTCGATTCATATATTGTACAGTTTAAAATATTGTTTATTTAATTTAATGAAAATGTAATCGTGTACTGCACATTACATAGGTACATTGATTTTAAGATTGACATATTCCTGTAAACAATTAGTTCGATTTTGTTAAATTTTTTTTAAGAATATTAATCAAATCTAATTAGCTCAAGTAACGAAGCTATGCGATTGACTTATTATTGACTCTATACCTATGTTTTTAGAGCCTAATTCTCAATAACAAACAGAATGTTTTAAAAAATTGATCAAAAATATACATTTATATTAATATGTAACTTTTAAAAATTACAAGATACTTCTATAGGACGTGCTATACTTTGCAAAATGATGACCTGAACTGTATAGATGACTTTAAATTAACGAAAATTTAGGATGTGAATCATCCCACTAAACTTAACAATCTTCTCTCCGTCAGGTATCAGCTAAGGCAATGAGAAATCAACGTTTTTTTTTATAATTTCAAATAGGTTCCTTAGGGAAAGTTAAGAGAAGACTCACTCCCTAAACTGTCTGTAACTAATTTCAAATCACCCATATAGTTGGTCAGACAGTGGACGCATATAAGAAAATACTAAAGGAATGCTAAGTACTTAATTTAAGAAAGATTTAAGGCATTACAAAATGCTACTTAATTCAGATCATCACACTCATACTTTAGTTCTGATCTACACTCGACCTTATGCGAACTTCAAAAAGCTGACTACTGAAAAGCATTCTCTAATAATAACTCGAGATACGAATCTGGAGCTCTCTAATGTATAAGTGATTGCGCTGGCATTCTATATTAGCTAATATGTAGCTAGTGTTCTTTTGACTAGCATAGAAATTACTTCAATAATTTAGAAAATACAGCCAAACTTTTTGGTATCCATCATCATGTTTACTTATGTCCAGTAATGCATGTGATATCTAAGCTCACACGCATATAAAAATGTTCATAATTTCTTATTTAAAATTTGGGCTAGGATATAGCTAGACGCATATTTTTACTTTCTTTAAAATAACCTTCACCTTAAGATACATCGTATTCCATCTTATCTTTACTTATCACATAAGTTCCGTAACTTTGTAACCTTTTTATGTAGAGATAGCGGTTACATACGTATTTAATGTATATACTACTTTTTATTTTATTATCTTAAGAAAAATACTAAGGCCGTAACTTCAGAGCGTCGCATGGTTCAGGGACTCAAACCTTCATGACTAGCTAGCTGACGTATTCATTTTATTTTTCACTTTTTTTAACCGAACATGTGCTGCTTCAGTTTATTCTTTAAAAAATAGGGTGTAAAAATTCGCGTTAAGAAACATTTCATAATTAAAGCAGACACTATTTTAAACTTTAAAAATGCCGTTCATATGAATAAGTAATTAGAAGAATGAAGCTTACTTAAGAATAAATATACTTATTGCTTTAATTTACGTCTTTGTAAGACTTTCCTATGAAAATACTTTACATGCAAAAATCCATTTATGGTCCAGCCACTGCTTTTTTAAAAGAATGGGTTTGTTCTTGACCACAATCCAGCTCAGTGTAGTAAGGATTAGCACGCACACCCAGAAGATTCTTTCGAAACTAGCGATTTTCTCGTAATGATGTATCTGTCCATTACAAAATACCCTATCGAAACCATTACAGAATTTCTTAGCAGTAGGTAACCATGACAGTAGGTCTATTTCTGCCACAGAATAAAGAATAGTACTAGCGTACAGAAGAATCCTTCCGCGAAGTCTATTAGATAAATAGTGAGTCTAGCTACCACGTAATAAAGTACAATTTCGACTAGTGCTCCGATAAGCTCCGCCCACGCTATTCACCTACAAGTTGCGTTTCTTTCTAACGCATAACTTTCTTTTTCTGTGCGATCAGGACTGCTTTCGTGTAAAAAGATTTATTTCGATTTGTTTTTTCTTTTCTTTAGACATCCGTAAACAAAACAGTATCTTTTAAATGGATTATGAAAATCGTTTAGAAATAATCCTTTTTCGTGGCAAATTCTTAATTACTTGCGACACGGCTAGCGTGCGAGCTAAGCGGTAACCCTACTGCCACACGCCGCCCGAACCTACCTAAACTGCGGAGTGACACCATCCTGTTTTTACACTAACATTATACAGATAGAAAAACACTTTCCCTAACAAATTTTCCAACGTTTTAAGCGGCAATTTTCTAACCATTTTAGATAGTCTTCTGTTTTTTTAAATGATAGTAAACGTCGGTCGCTCTGACACCATACAAGGAATCCCCGTCGAGTGTTTTCTGTATTACATGATATTAGCCGAATTGTGGCCACGTATATGGGGTCAAATTTAACTCTCAACAACCTACCATCGGTCTCAGACACCACAACGAATTTCAAATTGTAATTTTTCGAAAACGGTTAATATTCAGTTAGTGCTTCCATATAACTGAACGCGGTAGGTGGTTGGGTGACTAAGGCCCGTATTATAGAAGGAAACTTAAGTTTTAATGTATACTTAAGTATTGATGGCCTCTTTCTCTCACTATCAAAATGACAAAGACGACTGCTACTTGTGTGTAAATTAAGAGTCTTGAGTTGCGTTCTGTAATACGGGCCTAAAACAGGGGGTAGACGGTTAAGGGTTAGGAATCTTACAGTCAGTTGCAGGAACGTTAGTTAAAATTAAAGCACCTTTAAATACAATGCCGTTTACATCTGTATGATATTTTAAGTGCAACTGGGCATTAGTCAAGTCATGTAAGGCAGCGATTTCTAAAGTGGGTTCCGTGGTAAAATCATCAGGGTTCCACAAAATTACCTACTTTGCCTTTCCATAAATTGAAAGAGCTGTGTGGAGTTTCGTTGCCTTAAAAGTAACCCGCTGATGATGTAAAGAATAATATGTAGTGATTTTTGGCTCACCCAAGGCACTCAATATTAAAGTCACAAATTTTTTTAATATGCTAAGGCCTCGTCCTATGTTGTTTTGTAGTTATAACAGATGTCTTCGTTGTTCACTGATCTCATGATAGTTCTCCAATAGGAGCGTTCTGGAGCCACAGGTCGTGGATGAAACTATACAGGTCATCGCTTACTGCCACCTGGAAAATATTCAAGGATTTTAATTTAGTATTTTTGAAACGCCCGAGGAATATTCACAAATCATTTTTGGGGAAAGAAAAATGTTCGCCGCGAATTGAACTATGGACCCACGACCCCAAGATAGCTCAGTTGGTTAGAGCACTTAGAGCGTGGGTTCAAGTCCCATTCGCGCCGAACATTTTTTTTCTCCTTAAAAAGAAAAAAAATCAAGGATTTTGTCAGTCATGTGGTATCCTTAATTCTTACATGTTTTGGGGTTAGATAACGCGACACAACCACCCGAACGTTAAGTTACAAACTACTTAGCTACTTCAAATTCAGTTGGCGGTGGCGCCACCAGTCAAAGCAGCCGTCAACAAATATGCGAAATCTGGATAGTTCTAAATTTCACCACCTGAATGGATAAAACTGTGATCATTGTCATTCCACCGCCAGTGAGACACCATTGTTAGTGGAATAGCCGGGGGATGAAGTTCAAATTATACAAATTTGAGGCACAGTACATATCCAATGTACGCGCTGGTAAGATGGGAGGACCATGATGGAAGACCATATCCAAAGGATTGACATAAAGGAGATAATCGGGTTCTTAAAGAGGTAGAACTGTCGGTGCTGAGGTAAAACTTATGCGCTATTGTGGGGAATTGGGTGAAATGGTCCCAAATAAGTGGACTGATCACTCGCCTGTGCCTGACGGGCGTCCCCTCCATAGATAGATAGAGGCACAGTACGACTGCGACCTAAGTTGGTTTTATATGTATTAACGTACCTTATAAGGAGTGGGGTTCAAATTCCGCTTGATATCTTGCCGCAGAGTTCGCAGAGATGTTTGAACCCTCTCTCGCACTTCGGACAATGGCTTTGGCATGCATAGAATCCGACCGTCGTTCCAGTACATCTGGAATTTTAATAGTTACATCAAATATACACGCCTTAGTATATCCCTTTCGGGGAAGCCAGAGCTTCATGTGGTTCTTATACCACTTGACGTCACATTTGACATAAATTCTGAGGGTTGTTGGATGGAACATGAGAGTAGTGGTGATAGGTTATCGCTCACGATACAACATCACCCTCGCGTTATGGCTGGGAAGAGTTGGCCGCTGGCACATTCTAAGTTTTTTTTTTCACTCCCAATCCAGCGTGGAAGTAAATTAAAGCAATAAAGAACAAGAACATTTCATTCTCTATGCCGCTTCCTACATAAAAAATTAAAAATAAATTTAAAAAACTGTGGAAACTCTGAGCATGTTTTTGCCTTGGCTCTGTCATTGTAACATGCTGAAATATTTGCGGCTAACTTTTGTGTACAAAGTAAATTGATACAAGAAATATTCGAGAAAAAATTGACCTATAAGCTGATTTTGTAATCAGTGGCCCAATTTTTTGTACGTAAATATAAAAGCAGAACCGTATTTCTTTGTTTTATATCGTTTCATACAAAAATTTCAAGCTTGATCGTCTGAAGCATAAAAATAAATCTTTTTGTATTAATAGTAAATTAACAGCAATTAACTTGGAACTTGGTAAGAGTACTCTTCAACACAATTTGTGAGACCCGTATTTCTACGTTTGAAAAAATTCATCCTCTAAGACGTTAAAAAGGAGTACCTACGGGGGTGTTAAAAACTGAAAATATTCGAAAAAAAAAATTTGTTTTCCTCCTTATTTACGTTCTATCAACGTAACTGACAACGTAAGAAAAATTTGACTGGTGATTAAAGAGCAACCCTGTAGAATATAATCTTTTATCACCTTATACAGATGTTCCACTTTGCTGGGTATGACGTAGGCTCGCTTGGACTCCTGGAAGGGATGTCGACAGAGTACCTTCTGGCCAACCACGGGGGCAGGCTCTGAGGACCGCTGCAGTAGATCTATCAGAGCGTGGCCGTCCGCGCCGAACAATCTATAAGCCTGGAATTTAATAGTAAAGGGCTGTGAAGATATTACAAATAAAGATTTTTTTATTTCGGACATCACAACACTTAGAAACATAGAAAATAAAACAAAAGAAAGAAGAAATACAATCACAAACTTACAATAGCAGGCCGAGTACGATAGTGACAGCGCCGCGACAACACTGCGGTCCTATGTGAAATGTCAACATTGACAACGCCATAGGCGAGCAAGCCTTTGCGCGGGACCCTCGCGCAATCAAAGTGAAGTTTCAGCGTAAGCCGAGCGCGAGTTTGTCGTTATCGTGCTGCTGGTACCTATATCTCGTACGATTTAACTTGGACCTGGGCCGACGACGTCACCTTCAATTATACCGTGTGCAAAATGATAAAATATCAAAAAATATATACAAAGATATAGCATCTTTGTTATAAAAAAGGATATTTGATACGTGTCTCGACTCTTTTTCGATATTTTATCATTCCGCGCACCGTACACCGAAGCTGACATCGCCGGCCCAGGTCTCAAGTCAACTCGTACGGGTTATCCTTATGCTTACTAACCTAACTACTGTCCGCTATTTTGATTAAAACGGCGGCTATCGTTTATGAAACTTACATGAATCAATATCTAGTATCCATTACATTGAACTGTAGAAAATAATATTTCTAAGACGTGACTTTATAAGATAGAAAAAGGATAGAAACTATTTAAGTGCCGGTAGCACTCTGAATATATCATGGTAAGGCGTACCTGAATGAACCATACTTATCCTTACTAATATTTATAAATGCGAAAGTAATACTGTCTGTTACGCTAAACTACTAAACCGATTTTAAAGAAATAGGTTAGATAGATTAGACCTTGGAAAAGATCATAGGCTACATTTTATCCCACAGCTGGGCCAGATATAACAAAGTGCATGAGCGTGTTAATAAATCAACGTTAGTAGCTCATTTTCAACGGCTTCCTATACGTCGAAAAGTAGCCTATGTCATTAGCAATAAAATCTCTATGCAAGTTTAAAATTCACGATTTAAACTTGCATAGAGATTATTTTTTATCGTCATTACGACGATAAAAAAGTATAAACAAATACCCTTAATTATAATACAACGTAGTTAAGGATACACAAACTTTGCATACCGCAATTCTTATCTTATGAGTTCGTTGAATTCTGCACTGACATAGTTTTCGTATTATCTTATATGAAAAGGAAAGAACATTATTTTTCTTGAGAACAACATGATAAGAATATTACTTTTATATTATAATTAAAATATATACTTTATTTAAAAAATTCGCACTAAATTAAGTAGTATGGTAAAAACTTCGCTCACAATTTCATTTTTTATATGGTTAATCGGATGTTAAACTCCCTGTTTAATAATCAAGTTGTATGAAGAGGCAAACATTTTATTTTTGTAATAGCTTTCCACCCGCGGCTCTGCCCGCGTGGACTACAGGTTGTATCGTGTCCAGCTGTGGTTTATCCAAAATCGGAGTCCAGTGAGAATGCGGAAGTAATTTTGAAGTAAAGAATCAAGAATAACGTAGTAAGTAGTAATACATGTGTCCACAATAATTAACTGAGGATGTGGTGGATTGGATAAGACAAAGGGCTGAAAGGACTTGAGAGCGAGAAAAGGGGATGGAAAAGCAATCCTTTTGTTACTGCTCTTTTTTTGTATGCATATTGTGAATGACCTTGAAGTACACTTCAAAGCCTCGGCCTACGGTTTGAAAATTGATCAAATTCAACAATCAGTTTACTTAAATGTGTTATTAATCGTACGATTTGATATTATTTTAATACTTTTGAATGTCTCATCGGTTATTAGGATGAAAAACAAGCTAAAACATTTTTTTTACATAAAATATTTGGCTTTAATGACATTGCAGTTCAAGGGTTAAAGTGCATTTTCACCAAACTAAGTTCAAACGCCGATTTCATCGAAAAATCCCCAAGACCAATCTTTTATTTGGTAGGTAAGCTGAGGAATCATTGAAGTTTTTAAAATGAGTTTAAACTTATGAAACAGACATTTAGTATTTTTAAGAGATTTTTGAAAATTATCCTCCGTTCATCGAAAACCAAAAATTTTCAGTTTTGACCGTTTTTGCGATAACTTGTAAAGAAGACTGTGGTATGATTTGTTTATCTCATGAAAGGATGATACAATGTGACCTTGCTGCAACCAAAAGTTTTTGAAAATTGTTACTATTAAATAAGTTATGATTTTTTTAAGTAGCGCTAGTAGAAAAATCGAAAAAACGCTTTCAAAAAATCATAACTTCTAAACTACAAAAAATCGCGAAACATATATGAGGTATTTTCGGATTCACCCGGGGTGAGGAATCTAAAAAAAAATTTTGAACGTCACTATTTGGACCATCCTGTATGTTCTGTGATTATATTAGCAGGGATTTCGATCTATTTTTTTTTCCTTTGTTCAGTTTCGTTAGTTGATTCATATCCTTAATTTTAGCTACCTAACTAATTTAAAGTCACCCCATATAGTGATTCACCCAAAACTCGCCTTAGGGCGAGTTACCAATTAACCTTCTTTAGCAAGATTCAACCCCTAAATCATCTAACCTTTATCAATAGACCTTGACGGCCGCAACCGTTATGCAGTGGTTACGTTAGTTTTCTGCGGTTTACACTTCACTTATCACTTAATTAAAAATTAATAACTATCTAATCTTGGTTTATATCTCTAAACGATACATTAATGTAACAAAAAATTATCAATAAGACGTCATTATATTGGTCAAGGTCTGCCCAAAATTTATCTATTCTGCTTTATGTTATGACCTGATCCACTTCGATGTTTATTGTGATTGATGTAAACATTGTGCTCCGTTGGTTTAAATTAAACGGAATAGTGTACTGTACACGGAACAAGATCTTAGTTGTCACAGTAGTAGATCAAGTCTTATGACTAGTCAAGAAACTTTATTGGAGGATGTATTATACAGGGATAACGGCACATCATGCTATCCAAAACTGTCAAATTCCTTCAATCGATTTTCAATTCTATCTCCAACCATTAGAGTTTACTATCCTTTGGGGAAATTTGACACTGATGTGCCGTTGACTGTACCAATCTGCGCTATTATTTTGTTAGAGACCTACTACTTAAATCCCTATCAACAATTTTGAACTATGCATTTAAGGAAGTCTTTAGCAGAGAACAGAAGAATTGAGACACATAACTAAAAGCAGAAAATGTTAAAAGTACTCAAAGCAACTAATTAAATTGTGTCCATATATTTCTAAGATCGTAAACTGTTTGGTGTACTGGGTGATAAAAAACCTCTTAGCTATATTCAAAATCCTGAACCAGTATCACTCAAAGAACACATTTACGAAAAAAAATTTTTTTTTAATATTTTTTCAATGGGAATACCTAGTTCATTTTTTGCCTAAACGTAGACATTACTCCTACACCAGGCACGCGAGGGGTGCGGGTAGCACTCGGGGGGTGCACCCGAGTGGTGTCTACGGTTAGGAAAAAAAATTCCCAGCGAAAAAAAAGTGTTCTGTAAGTGATACTGGTTCAGGATTTTGAATATAGCTAGGGGTTTTTTTTTCACCCAGTATATTTATAAAATAAATAAAGTAATACTCAAACAAAACCCTGAAAACGTGAATAACTCTTTACAGCTCAGTACGTCATTTTTAATCTTAACACAATGATTTTACATCTAATAAATTACATTTTAATGTATTGTGAGCTTAGTTTCACGGTTAGCACTATCAATGGCTTATCGATTGTATGCAATAATTAGCAGGTAGGAATGTACTTATAATACATGATTATAAGGCTGTTTAGACATGAAACGCGGCGCGTGTAACAAAGGCTATACATTACTAGCTTCCACTATTGCCTTTTAAAGTGCCAACACTTACGCAGACAATAAATTAATTGTAAAATAAAATAAAACGATAAAGAGTATGAAAATTATCGATATTCTGTAATATTTTTGTAATAAAAACCCATGAGATAGCTTTTTAATAAAAACAAAACACGTGACTACTTAACAAAGAAGCTTCCTTGTGATCATCTCAATGCAATAAAAAAAAATTGTAGGTCCATTAGGCACATTTTATATGTATAATTTTCATACAGCAATATCAGAGTTTTTTGATGATCGAAACTGATTCGATAATGTGTAAAGAACGCTGGCGGTCAAGCTACACATTAGGAGATTTATATTCTTTCTTATTATTATATAATTCAATGTGCCTACCAATAATCAAACACGAAGCCGCGAGCGAAAGGATAGTTTAAAAAAACACTAGACCTAGTACTTTCGTGCGCGAGTGTACCCATGCGCAAACTTTCTTCCAGCGTTCTTATAACATGACGCGGGCTATACTAACGTACACATAACCTATTTCCAGTGACATTTCCGACTCTTCAAGTATTATCTTTGGGTTACAATGTATAAAACAACATGTAAAACCTACGTGTTATTATAATTATAGATGTAGGGGACAAATCTGCCAAACTTAAGTGGGCCTGGGCTGAGCACATAAGCCGCATGCACGAGGAGCGTTGGTTACCCTTTGGGTGCCACGGAATGGCCATCGACGCCGGGGCAGACTCAAAAAAAGATGGCGTGATGATCTTGATGCCTACAATTCTTGGTGGCCAGAACTTGCACTAGAAGTGGAAAGATGCAAAGAAAAAAAAGTATTTACCTCTTTGTGTCCTGGAATAGTGACTTTCCCCACATCTTGGCTGAGTTTGATTCGCGGCTGGCCATTGATCTCCACTAGTTTGTACACACATCCCAATGCTGGCTGTCTTTGACATGTCACTGGAAACCACACGATACAACCTTATAATTTCAGATACTTAAAGGCACAGAATAAGAATAGCGCCAAAACTTTAAACCCTATCATTGAAGGTGGGTTCTCAGAAAACTAAGACCAAATAAAATAAATTAATTTAAAAAATAAAAAAAAACCCGACTGCGTGATAAAAACTTAAAATAAAAAAAAACAAGTAAGCCCAGTAGTCGAGAGTTTTCTTATTGAATATTATTGAATAACAACGATTTTAACAATCGGGACCCATTATTAGAAAGCCAGATTTTTTATGATAAACACATTACCCTCCTTTGCGTCGCGCAGTCGGGTAAAAAGAGGGTTTTTGCATGCAAGCTGCTACCATTACGTTATTGCTTTCGGGGGCCGTGTGTTATCGGTTTCCACTGATTTAGATTCATTCATTTACAAAGAAAATGGTAACAAAATTGCACATCTTAGTAGGTATCATAGTTTCTATCACTTAACAATAACATTAACAGTCCATGCAACAGTCAATAAAAACTGAAAATATGAAATACGTCAAAAATTAAGCAATATTTTTTACAACTTACCCAAATGTGTACCAATGCCGAAACAGTCGATCTTATGTCCTTGTTCATTAAGGCTCAAAATTGTTTCTTCGTTGATATCATTCGATGCTACGATAGTTAGTTTGGCGAACCAAGGCAACTTGAAAGTATCGGCGACTTTCTCGAATGTTTCTCTGGCTAAGACAGATAGATAAGCGAGATCACCGCTGTCGATACGAATCCCGACTGCTCTATAGCCACAATCGTTTAGTGCTAACGCTACCGCGCAGAAGTTTAGAAGACCGCTCCTGTCAAAGAATTATTTAAGTTAAAAGAAAGAACTATGTATCTTTCGTTGAAGTAGCTTTATTGCGCAACTGCAGGCCGAGTACGATAGTGACAGCGCCGCGATAACACCGCGGTCCTATGTCAAAATATCAACATTGACAACGCCATAGGGCGAGCAAGCCTTTGCGCGGGACCCTCGCGCAATCAAAGTGAAGTTTCAGCGTGAGCCGAGCGCGAGTTTGTCGTTATCGTGCTAGAGCTGCTGCTTTATGTCTATAGTATTCCTGTTGTCTTATCTAAGCATCGAAACTAAAACGTATATAATTTTATTAATTTCTTTAGGTCTTAGCATGTATATTGGGTGACTTTAAAATATTTAACGAAAATTTATGAAAGTTACTAATCAGCCCTACCGACCAACTTTCTCTACGGAACACAGCTCTAAAAAGAAAATAAAACCGGCCAAATGCGAGCCGGACTCGCGCACCAAGGGTTCCGTACCATTACCTATAAAACCGGCCAATGCGAGTCGGGCTCTATAAAAACCATTATCTCTATAAAAGCAGCAAAAAAATCACTTTTTTTGTATGGGAGCTCCCTTAAATATTTATTTTAATTCTGGTTTTTAGTATTTGTTGTTATAGGGCCAATAGAAATACATCATCTGCGTTTCAAGTGTCTAACTGTCACGTTTCATGAGTTACAGCTTGGGGACAGACGGACGGACGGACGGACAGCGGAGCCTTAGTAATAGGGTCCCGTTTTTTACCCTTTGGGTACGGAACCCTAAAAAGAAAATTCATTTCTCCATACCACTTGTGCGTTTAATATGGAAGCCTGAGCCTTAAAATCGAGTTCTTTACAGATTTTCATATAGGTTCCTTAGGGAAAGTTGTTCAGTTTCATGGGGAGATTTTGATCCAAAAGTTTCGCTAATTTAAAGGCACCCCACGGATAAATTCTGAATATCAATGTTAG
Source organism: Aproaerema taeniolella (assembly GCA_949987775.1). Lineage (NCBI taxonomy): Eukaryota > Metazoa > Arthropoda > Insecta > Lepidoptera > Gelechiidae > Aproaerema > Aproaerema taeniolella. Next base: position 13,522,867 of record OX465247.1, on the reverse strand, counting down.
GATAGCTAGAGCCAAGAACTAGACTGGTTGTGTAATATGACATACAGTTGCGCAATTTGCTACAGTCAACAGTCACGCAAAGACATGTAAATACTTTGTATACGATTTCAGACATCTACATTTTAACAGTGCTAAGTTTTAGCTTCGTAGTTCTAATATTGATTTTTAGTCTAGGTGAAAAAAGACAGTAGGTAATTGAATGATTACAGACATGCGAAATACGACAATACTTTTAGGTAGGTATTGCAATAGGGAATATGCAGGATTTTTTTTTATCGCATTGATTAACAAAATATGAAAATACCGTCTTAGATGAGATGACAAAAAGTGAAATTAAAATCGGCCAAGAGATACGGCTTAACTATTAATTACGCACCGATTAGACAGAGAGCTCCGACATGGACTGTGACGTCACATGTCACTACGTCCATACAAACTCCGTATTAAATTTCGTTTTGCTAGAAAGAGATAGAAATAAATCTTCGTTGGCTTATATCTTTTTTAATTTCATAGTTATTCGAAAAATAGTTTTACTAAACTGTTTATTACATGAATGAGGATTAATTTTTTAATTTAAAAAAAATCATGCATATTCCCTATTGTATTTTGAGTTTTTTTAATAATAAACCCTGTATTAGTAAGGGACTGTTTAGCAAAAACGGAAATCCTGAGTTCAGACCACCATTCGCGCACTGGTGGAGTAGCGTCAAAGTAGAAAAATAACGAATACTTTTAACTTGACCTTTCCGGGAAAAAATAATTATATTTGTAGATCAGGATTATGGATAGATTCCATTAACCATGGATTTGATAACTGTCCGTTACTCTCTGTAAGTATAGTTTATTTCTCGACAGTAGTTTTTTTTAAAATCTTATTCCAGAAAGAGTAAGAGGAGACGAGCCTGCGCTAGGTCAAAACGGTATGGCATAGACTGAGTAATAATAATAACAAGGATGAAAAACGGATATGTCGGAGAAAGTTAATTTTTGCATCTAACATTTGGATGACTTTAGTTATAAAAAAAATGACAAGCGGCCTCGTCTGTGTGTCCCACGATGACTGTAAAATCATCAGTCACTTTTTTTTCTGTCCTTTCTATAACTTTATAGTGGTGGTTTGGTTGGGCATGAAAAGACAAGTGACGAGCGTCGCTAATCTTTCCGAGACTACGATGAGTCGATGACTATCATCAAAACTTCAGATTGTTACAACAGTGACTGTAAAAGTCGAGGAAACTGTTGAAAAATCGTTACAGACGTGTCCCCTAGAGACGTCTAGGGGACCACGATGCAAAAAATTATAGATTAAAGACGAATGAATCGTTGTCGAAACGCTGGAAAAAAACATTCACGCCACTTAGAAAACTCATTTGAAAAAAAAAATGGATCTTATGAATAAAGTTTTTAAAAATCTTTTATCTAGGATTATTGTACTGTAGCTAGTAGGAATTTCCGATGTACTGTAGCGAGAGGGGTAGTCGGGAGGATACAAAGAGGGCATAAGAGGAATTGACTTTTAGTATTTTATTTAGAGAAAAATCTACTCTGAAGTGAAGCCTTGAGAGATCTGTGTGAAAACGTATTAAATTCGCGATAAATGAAGCGAATTGATTTTGATTACAGAATCTCTAGCAAAATAACGCGGGAGGTATAAAACCGCTACAGTACCTACTATGGGATTCAGATATGTATTTGGCACCAAGCCAACATGCGTGCGTGCGTACCATATTTAAGTATGTAGTAAATTATTGTCTTTTTTCGCCTAACTTGAAATCACCATAGGGAACCACCATAATTTATTGACGCAAGAAAAAAGATTTTATCGACACCAAAAACACTATTTTAAATATGGAAATATATATTTAAGTACATTACCCGTCCATTGCCTTGAAATTAAAATAAATTATTATTTAAAATGAGCGTCAATAAATCTGTGGTAAGTTCCTAAATACTATTTAAATTTACTAAAGTTAATACATGCAAGAACGTACACGATACTTGTAACATTCAGTGCTCCCACTAAGTAAGTTCATAGACACAGAAACATAAAATATCGATAGCGCTAAATGACGCTATGATGTCATTTTCCATTGCGACCACTCTGCAAGCTATGACTCAACCGCTAATGATATTCCTTCTACTCTACCATCTCTACTTAACTAAGAAAATAGTCTGGCACAACTAAATCTAATATAATTTCTATCTAAACAAATGGTGAATGATGATTAACACATGCACAAATAATTTCAAATGTAATTACGTGAACGAGTGCATATCCCTATACAATGCAACTGTGCCCAATGACTAAAATTGTCCCTAATCTTGCTAGGTCCAGGACAATACGTCACACTGAAGCAAAATGTAAAGTTTGTCAGACGTATTCGTATTTACATTCGGTTGGAACATGAAGCGCCGTCCATACACGCTTCACTGAAAAAGCGAAATAAAATATTGTAAAACTACGGCCATGGTTCGATGTTAGAGCCCCGTGTATAGTAAGTATGTACCCACGTGTTAATAAGTGTTCTGACGCCCAATACCCACCCGCCCCAGGTGTGAGTCGCACATGCCCTCCCTAACGATGGAAATGTAAAATGAAAGTGACAAACACTGGCGAACGCCAGCCCATAATAATAAAAGATTACATAACTTATACAAAACGAACAATGCAAAACATTAAAACAAATTTATCAGACACCAAATGTTCATCTGTCCAGTGGCATCTTTACCTCAGTGTGCGTTCGACCGTGCTATATCCATATGTACTATGTATACTCGGTGAGTTTTGTACTCTGGGACCATTGGTTCCACAGTTGCTATTGTAGCCAGAATGCCCATTCATACGCTGCTTGTGTCGTGACTGTAAGCCTTGAAAATTATACCTCTTGACATCGTACGTATCCACTAGAGCCAAAAAACCAGACGGGAATGCTAGGGCATATGAAATGAGTGCGGCTAGTTCGCCGTCACTGGCGGCCTCCGACGATAAGTCTATGATGGAGGACACGCGTCGGCGCCAATCCAGAGCCAGTTCCAACAGATTGTACTGTTTCTGGGTCTCTGCGTGCCGCAACACCACTGAGTTAATGTCGTCCAGAGAGCTAAACGACGTCACAAACGAATGCGCGTGGGTCCCTTTCACGGGTATGTTAAACATTTTCCCAGCAAGCACATTACTTGTTCCATCGAAACCACCTGAAACGAAAGTCATTGTCAGTTATTAAGCTTAAACAACATTTTCAGGCCCCAAGTCGTTGTTAACCTTGACTGAATATTTCATGGCGATATCATGTTCACAATAAGCACGGTATTCCGAACGTTAGATAGCGAGCAAGAAAACGCGACAGGTACGAAACTTCGGCATGAGTAATGGGGCAACTCGGAGCAAGTGTTCAAGGGCAAGGTTCGCGAAACTTGCATGATTAAACATTATTTCAAATTCGCTATTGGAGGCTTCTTATGAGTCAATAGCGCTGCGGGGTGTGTTATATTGCACAAGTTTGAATAGGATAAGGCAGTGCCTGGCACGGCAGGTTCCCTCGCCAGCCGCCAGACTGCGGAAACACGCCACCACAATCAATACTTAAAAAGACAAGCTAATTCACGCCATTATAATCCTCACAAAGAAGCGTTGTTATTATGAAAGTTTGTTAAAAAATGAAAATATAGCTAACCGACATAAGCATATTTAGACGCTGATAATCCACCGTCAGGGCCTTGAGCTCTTCGCAGTCCAAATTCCAATAAGGAGACATGTTTGCCAGCCACCATCCGATAACGCGCCGCGTTCGTTGCCATCAAACTGAAAAAATAAATGTCCTTTTACAACATTTCTTACAAGGCACTGACGTCTATTGAAATTATTGCTAGGACTACCTACCTCTGTTTACAATATCATACTTTTATTATGCATACAAAATGTAGGACTTAGTGCATAAACAAATCTATTACCTACTTATTAAGTTATTAGATTGGAAAATTTCTAGTCATTACAAATTACAAGTACCTATAATATTATTACAACATACCTATCTCAGTTTGCCATTAGTTGAGTTAGCCGAGCGCAACTCTGATAAACTTTTATTAGTTGGTTGTAAATTAATAACATCAAGATAATAACAAGATAGATAACAGTTGTCAAAGTGATTATCTTTGTTGAATATTCCTTACATTGTACTTTTTCTGCTGTCTGTTAAAAGCCCCTATATCCAATTCAAAACAATGTAAATTACATTGATAAATTGAATTGCAGGCAGAAAATAATATTTACGTAAATGACTTTTGTAGAGATAAGTAAAATCCAGTGGTGTAGCTACCGGAGGGCTAGACGGAGGGTAGTGCCCCGGGGCCCCCAAGCTCAGGGGGCCCTGCGGACTCTGACTTACAAACTATAAATTGAACTAGAGAAAAAATTTTCCACATTTGGAATATAAATAAACCTAATTCCAGGAACGCGGCTTTATTAATGGCAACTTATTTGAAAAATACAAGGGATTTTCCAACAAGTCTCGAACGTCCTTGTGCATCGAATTCGGAACACGACGAATACGGAACAAACGATTTTAAATAGTTTAGTTTCGGCTCTAGTTTGTTTTTTGCCCCAGGGCCTTTGGTTACCTAGCTACGCCACTGGTAAAATTATCACAAAATAGTAGGGAAGAGAGATTTTTCCTCAGTCATAAATGGGTGACTTTAATTTAGTTAGCGAAGAGTCTGGATGTGAATTAAGACTATTCTATAGCGCCGCGAGCGTAGGAAAATAGGTATTTGGAGAATCATTCTCTGTCGCGACCGCGCTCGGCCCCGCTCGCAAACGTGCGATAGAGACAGTTGCAGCTCGGCTGTGTTTCTAGGTATTTTTTTGTCGAAAATCGCGTTTGGGGGGAAAACGTTTCCCAACCCCTAAACTGTACTAAATATACTACTTTTTGGTATCAATCTTTTCAGCAGAATATAATCTATGCCTCTATTTTTTGTTTTTTCCGAAAATTTACTTTATTTCTGAAATACAATGAATTTAAAATGAATGTTTTTCAAACCCAATAAAGCAAGATTACAGATCCTTATAACTTTTTATCTAAACAAAATTTTCAAAAAAGGAAAACATAGAGGCATAGTTTTTGATAGGGACAACAACATAGTGAAAAATTATCAAAATCGGAGAAGATTTAGGGGTAGCAAAACGTTTTCCCTTTTTGTATGGACATGGGCGCGGTAGTCGATCCTCTTAACCCACTAAATATAACTTTCTCCAAGGAAAATAGGTCGAAATCTGAAAAAATTACTTTGCCTTTCCTACTACTTAAGGCGACTACAGCACCCGATAAAGGCAGCACACATAGGAATAGTGCCATCTCCGTCTCTCAACAGGCCTGGGCCGGCAGTGCGAACAGAGTCGATACACGAAGTTTATGGACTATGAAAGCGTGCGTGCGTAAAAACCATGTTCGAAAGTTAGAAAAATGAGATATTTTATGGAAAGGTAACAGCTTAAATCGAAAAATGCGTTAACTACTTATCGAGAGTTTTCAATCACAAACATTTTCATAGCAAATTCAAGTTCCTGTGTGCATTTTACTATCGTTTTTACAGCTTAAAAAATACACAATATTGGTATTTAGAGGTGACTTTGTGAGCTTTTTCTATCGAACCAAAGTGCTGAATCATGTTTTCAGCAAACTACTTATCTAGTTTATGTCCTGAATATTACCGTAGTATTTTTTTTCTTCGATTTAATGCAGTGCGTCATGTTTATCTACGCATCATATAATCGTAATTTAGGTGCTGTAGTCGCCTTAAGGAAAGTAACTGTCTGTCTGTCTGTCTGTTACGCTCTCACGCCTAAACTACGGAACCGATTTTGATGAAATTTGGTAAAGAGATGCTTTCTACCCAAATATTTGCCCCGACCGGGAATCGAACACAGAACCCGTCGATCAAGAGGCAGTTGCTGCCACTTGACCGAGCCGGCCGTCAACGGCCGTTATCAGTGATGTATGATTTGATGAACGATATATTTACGATGATAAGTCACTTTTTAGGGTTCCGTAGTCAACTACGAATTTTTACAGTTTCGCCAAGTCCGTCGGGCTGCAGTTTAACAGATACTCTTGGTACTACAAAGCTGTGGTTATACATATCGAACAAGTAAATAACATTGTAAATAAAAAAATTAAAAAAACATTTTGTTTCGGGTTTCTCCCAATTACGCACAAAACAGGGATGATTTTTTTTTCTCGCCCGTTTAATTATGTGGGATGTCCTTGGATAGCTTCTTTTAAAATAAGTAAAGATAGTAATACTCATGAAGAACGTTTTTTAATTCAGAGATCATTAAAGTATTAATATTTGTTTGACTCGAGTGTTCTCTACCAGCTAAACATTAAAAAAAAATTATAAAGTAAAGATGATAGGATCAAGTTAAAAGGAAAACCGTTAGGTTGGCTTTTCAAGTTAACAAATTAAGTAATAAACAAAGGGTTGCCTGGAAGAGATTGCTCTTAGCGATAAGGCCGCCTTTGCGAACTTTTGTTTAGTTAAGTTTGTAAAACTTTTTTTGTGACTGTGTGCAATAAAGAATTTCTATCTATCTATCTATCTATCTATCTAATAAAATGTATTTTGGCAACGACAAACCCTACTTTACACGTGGCCCGACACATCCTTGACTGGTTTTTCAATACAGGGTGCTTGGCGGATCGATGTCTAAAACGTTAGGGCGGCTCAAGGAGATCATCTTAAAACTATTCAGGCTGAATGACCTTGGAAAATATCACAAGTTTTATTTTTAATTTTAATGCTTTTTTCTGAAAAAATGCGAAAATGCAGGCTCTGGGCTTCATATTTACAAAATTTTTATTTATTTAGAAAGGCGACATGTTGACAAAAATAATAACACAAAATGGTATAAATTGTACAGTTATAACAGGAAATAAAAAAGATATTAAGCCCAGAGCCTGCATTTTCACATTTTTTCAGAAAAAAAAAACAAAAAAAAACGAGTAATATTTTCCAAGGTCATTCAGCCTGAATAGTTTTAAGATGAGCCGCCCCTAACATTTTAGACATCAATCCGCCAAGCACCCTGTATAGGCTGGTTGATATGACGACAATTTTTTTCCTTATAGCTTAGACACTTATTTGATGATAGTATGCAGGAGTATTCATCGTATTTTTATTATCTGCATTTATCAGTTTAATTACTGGATACCTATATGTTTATATCTAAGTAAGTGAGTTAGTTAGTACTGCCGCGTACATAATAAGAGCAGTGGAAAGCGAATTACACCGTGTGGTGATCGGTTTAGAATAACACCACCCCATCTCTTTCCGTGGGTGTCGTAAGAGGCGACTAAGGAACACAAATGAGACCTGCCTCCTAGTAATCCATCCCAGGCAACGATACTTCTTTTTTTTCTGAATCTGAGGTGTCGTCCTATGGTCTCATACGGTGTGGTAGGCTCTGTAAAGGGCCGTCTGGTTCGCGACCACCCTCCTACCGAAGTCCGACGCCAAACAGCTTGCTGTGTTCCGTCGGTGCGTGGGAGTACCAGTGCCTTTATAGGCATTTTCTGGGTTAACTTGCTCCATCGTCGACCTCATCTCGACCTTATGGTCAAGATTGAGGTCAAGAGTTAACCCATCTTATAATAAAATAAAATAAAATTCAGTTTCCCATTAATCATAATGAGCCATCTATTTTATACCAAATTTTATAGGGTAACTTTAAATTAGCAACAATTAAAGATGTCAGTCAGAATAAAAAATCGTTTTTAAATACTACTCCGACTTGTATGAAAAATTCGGATTTTCTGCTGAGGATTCTTTATAAGTTCTTTAGGGAAAGTTGTTTAGTTTCATGGTCACAAGTTGTTCAGCTTGTGTTGTTGTGGAAAAAAAAACTATTTCACTAGTTCTGCTAACGAAGTAGCAAATGAAAAGCTTGTTGTATCTAAATGTCTCAGCCATCAATTGAATTGACTTACCTTGCGAAGTTAACCAGGGTTAATAGGGTCGTCTCCAGCAACTGCGCTATAATTAACGGGCCTTCCACTCTCAGAAGTGGCACTCTAGAAAAATTAAAATGTTAGTTAATATTTTTAAATGTTATATAAAAGCCAAGGAATAAAGAAAGAAAAATATATTTAAAATAAAATAATATGATACTAGAAATTAATACAGATGCAAAATAGATACCTATTGTGTCGTCTGACTTTTCTTGTGCTTATGTTTAATTTTCATGTGTGCAATAAATTGTCAAAATAAATAAATAGATTTTCATAAGTTTGTCTAACAATTTAACAATTCGGTAAGCAAAGGAATTTTGTAATAAAACAGTTTTTTTTTAACATTCTTAACTTTACAGTCATCATTATTATTCATCATCCTTTGTAACTGTGATGACTTCATAAAGTCACCGAAACATGAAAATATAAAAAAATATTCCATTTTATTTCATAATTCCTTCAAATAAAATTAACCTTGGGAATACGACGGATCCTTCTTCAATGGCACTGACTTTGATATCCTTGCAGGTAATATCTTTTAAATATGAGTAAAACTCTGGTTCTATTGTATCTGGTAATGTTTGCATTAGGTATTCAATATCTGAAACATAAACTAGATTAATAAAAAGAGAAACACGGTACCTATAATATGACTTATGTAATATGTTCTATAGGTTAAGTTAAGACTGTCATATTTTTTTTGTTTAAATAATCTTAACTTTGTAGACATGTCTAGCTAGTAGCCTTAAAAATAATTAAATATATTTTTTTAACTTTTTTTAATATCAATAAACACGTGTAACTAAATAAGTTATTTTTAGAACTCATGGGCGTTTACTCAAAAATGTTCTGTACTAATGAACATTTAACACCTGACGGGTGATATTAATTATGTACTTACTAGATAAAGTGTAGTAGGTATCTACTTAACTCTAAAACTTTAACCAAAAATAAAAAAAATTGAATCAATCTTACCACTGTCAGAGTAATGAAAATTTGCTAGAAACTTAAGGCACTCTTCCAATCCGGCAAATATTGTAAACTCCCCATGAAACGGATTGGCTCGGAAAAACAAATCAAACACTGCAAACTCATTCACCCTCTCTGACTTCCAGTATGCATAAGCCATAGTTATCTGATACAAATCTGTAAAAAAAACATGCATAGATTAAAGCATGAGCATACTTACCTTTCAAATATGAGCATACATTCAATACATACAATAATTTTTAACAGTTAAGCAGCTAGTTCAACAAATATGAGCATAGGTACATACAATAATTTTTAACAGTTAAGTAGCTATATACCTACTATATTTGTTTTCCTTGAAACTTAAAAATCATCATGTCAAAAATTCAAAATAAATATTCTTCTTTGATTAACAAATTTTTTTGTTTTGTTTTTGATTGTAAAAGATTAATTTTTTGTGCAATGAACACAACAAAAAAACAACTAAGTAATATAAATAAATTGTCGTTTGAAACAAAATAATTGTCCTGCAAAATATTAAATACCTCCCTGTGGTTATCAGGTAAAAGTACAATATGGAAATATGGTACAATATTATCAGGTAAAATATGGAAATGAGAAACTAAAATATATGAGTATATAGTTAGATGTTGAAAATACTTAATAAGGAAGTACCTGGTGGGTTATCTAATAAGATAAGAACCTACAAGATAGTTACAATGTAAAATAGTAGATTGTTAATCGAGGGTGGAAAGAATCAATTCCCGAGGTACCATTTAGAGTATAGTCCAAGTAGGAATTGATTCTTTTACCCATGTTAAACTAATATGAGGAAAATAAAACTAGTTGTTTATCTAAACTATTTATTGATAATATATAATCATATAAGTTTAGTAGTACCTATTTGTTTGAGTTCTGTCACAGATACATAACAGATTAGTATCCAGCCAATTTATGTCGACTTTTTTTTTAAATATGGAACTCACCGCGTAATTGTTGCGGCTTATTCCGCTCTAAGAAGTTTGAGCTAAGTTCACACTGGCTGTTGAGAAACTCACATGGCTGCAGAATTTTTTTTAAATTAGTTTTTTTTACATAAAACTCTTTACAGCTGACAGCAGTTCTATTTTTAAGTTCATTCCGGCCCTTAGGTGGGAAGTAATTTGTATGAGTTTTTCACTCCCTATGGAGGGAAGCAGCATTTCCCACCCAATAATCAGATCAAAATAACACTACTTTCCGAGTATGAGAAATGAAAAAAGGTTTTTCAAAGACTCTTACTGCCCAGCGTAATTAATTACTTAGTAAAAATGTATTTCAAATACTACGTACTTAAACGTTAAAAGTTCAAAAGTCTACAAGTTGCGTAGTACTCTGCTTTTCAAATTTCGCTCCAAATCACTGTAAAGTGTAATTCTTCAACTCACCTGTCAGTAAAGGTTGCACAATTCCATTTTGGCGTGCCATCTTTCTTTGGCTCATTAATTCTTCATTAGACATTTTCGTTAAAAGTAAAGGCGTAACAGAAGCGATTAGGAACGTGAGGAATGTATGGTCTCTGCTGCGCGACTAAAAGAAATAATTTCATTGTGATCAACAACTTGTGCTTATCAGCGCGCCAAACACCATTTGACGGAGAGAAGAATATTTACGCATGCGCATTTAACTTATTGACTTCTGTATGATTAGAGGTCATTTTTGAAGGTCGAGACCTTTTACTGAGTTTAACTTCCGTGATTCTCTTTTATTTTATGTAAAACACTTTGATTAACAAAACACAACTCAAATAATCATATGGTTGAATGAGTGAATGAAATGAACGATTGTGCTAATTCCGCTAGATATGAAATAGTGATGGGAAGCATTGTGAGCTAAATCATATGAGTAACCTGTTTTGAGTAGTCTCATCCTAGCTGAACAAATAATTACGTGAATCTTAAATACAGTTTATAAATAACTTATTCTCGTTTTGGGCAACTCTAACTTCGCTTGTAGCCCAGATAATTTCAGATCCGATCTAAGGCGTGTTTGATAAGGTGAATAAGGGTAGCAATTTATCACGTTTTCTTGCCTTGGAAGAAATGATTAAATGTCGGCTTGGTCCCGATTATAACATCCCAATTACCAGTAATTCCTCGGTCCCGACTATTGTCATTGAACCAAATTAAATGACTTTTACAAAGCAGTCTGTTAAGTCATAATGTAAGTAAGTAGGTGTTATGTAAAGAAATAAAAGTATTAAAACTTTATCAGTAAATAGCCGATCTTCCAAAGAAAAAAAACCTTCTGCTGTTATTTTTTGACTTTTTTATATTCAAATGAATAAAAAAATTGGATTAATAGTAAATGAAACACTAACGAAAATTTATTTATGACACAATAAGAGTAGCTTATTTAACTACTTAGACATTAACAAAAATCTGTGTTTTTTTATTTCCTCGCGTACCTAAGTATCTTGCGTTAAGTAATACACAGGGTTACTGGAAATTCGATATATTCAAGGGGTAAAAGTACAGGTCATTTTTACGAAATTGACATATCAACGGTTCCTCAAGTTTATAGTAAGCTGAAGTAATACCAATAATTTTCAGGTTGTGGACTTGGAATCGCGAGAGATTTAAAAGGGAAAATCTTTGTAATGCCACAATGTCATGAATTTGTGCAAAAAATATTTGTGGAATGTGTCATGCAGATTACTTAAATAAATGCCTTACTTCACTAGCTTTCGAAAGTGGTATAAAACTTACAAAAAAAAAAGAGTTATGTATATTTTTTTTATTTTTATTTTTTTAAGATGGTTTAACTATTGACATCAATCTTGACCATAAGGTCAAAGATAAGGTCGACGATGGAGCGAGTTAACCCAGAAACTTGCACTGGTATTCCCACGCACCGACGGAACACAACAAGCTGTTTGGCGTCGGACTTCGGTAAGAGGGTGGTCGCGAACCAGACAGCCCTTTACAGAGCCTACCACACCGCATGAGACCATAGGACGACACCTCAGATTCAGAAAAAAATAAGTGTCATTGCCTGGGATGGTTTACTAGGCAGATCTCATTTGTGTTTCCTTAGTCGCCTCTTACGACACCCACGGAAAGAGATGTGGTGGTGTTATTCTCAACCGATCACCACACGGTGATATAACTTGAAAAGGAACTTTCAGAACAGTAGTGGATTTTTGTACATGTTGACTTTTCTAATTGGAGAGAAATTGAAAATGGGCTGAAACTACACACTACTTATTTTGTTTTTATTTTTTACTAGCATTCCGCTCGGGACTTCGTTCCCGTGGGAATTCGGGAAAATCATGTACCCTATCCATCACGGATAATGTAGGATTCTAATGGTGAAAGAATTTTTCAAATCGGTTCAGTAGTTTCGGAGCCTAATCAATGCAAACAAACAAACAAACAAACAATCAAATCTTTACTCTTTATAGTATGTATTTTTTATTTTTTTATTTGGGGAGCTTACAGCTACATACAATAATTTTAGGTACATAGAAAATACACCTAACAGCCAATTACAAGCTTCCACATATGAATAGAAAAAATTATAACTAAAGCACAACTTTAGCATGAGTCTTAAACTAAGTACAGTCAACGGCACATCAGGTTACCACAAACTGTCAAATTTTCCCAATGGATAGTAAACTCTAATGCTTGGAGATAAAATTGAAAATCGATTGAAGAAATTTGACAATTTTGGATAGCATGATGTGCTGTTGTCCCTGTACAAAACATCAAAATATAACTAAGCTGGAGTAATATATCATAAGAAATGTATATTAACATAGGATATACTCGTAATATGAATGAAAGTATAGGAGGAAAAACTATTTAGAAATAATTTTTCAAACAAAATTAAAAATCCTGCTTATAATTCGAGCTGAAGTTCCTCATGCACGCACGTAATCTCTTCGCTACTTGGTTTTAGAGTAAGTTTCTTTTATTTGTTGCGTTGCGCTTAATATCCTCTGCCTGAGTATTTCAACGTTATTTTTTGTGCTGTTAGCTGAGTAAGAAGCTGCTCCACGTGACCCCAAAAGTAAATGTCGCAAGGTGTCAAATCAAGACACATTGCTGGCCAAGGAATTGGCCCTTCGCGGTTAAACTATCGTTGTGGGAAGTTTTGGTTGAGCCACTCTCGCACTCCTCGGCGGAAATGGGCTGGGCAGCCATCATGCTGGTAAATCATCCACCTTCTTATTGCAAGTGGCACATCTTCCAGCAATAATGCCATATCGTCACGTAGAAAATTTTCTTACGTTTCAAAACATTTAAGTTTTGGGGGAAAAAGTAGCGTCCGATGAGGTGATCACCGATTATTCCCATCCATACATTTAGGGAAAATCGATATTGATTTCACGTTTCTTCCTTGAGTTAGAACCTTTTTGAGGCAAAAAGTGACTATTGTGGGAATTAGTGATTCCGTCGCGATGGACCGATGCCACAAAACTTTTGCTTTCGCCAGGGAGTAATAGTAGCTCAACTACAATTACAACGTTAGTTTGACCGAGAAGGGCCAATTTCTTGGCCAGCTATGTGTCTTAATTTGACTCCTTGCGGCTTTTACCTTTGGAGTCACGTGAAGCAGCTTACTAACAGCACAAAAAATAACGTTGAAATGCTCAGGCAGAGGATATTAAGTGCAGCGCAACAAATTAAACCGACTTCAAAAAAGCAGTGGGTTGTCAATTCGATTGTATGTTTTTTTATGTTTTTGTTACGCGATAACTCCGCCAGCTGTTGGTCGATTTTCAAAATTATTTTTTTGTTCGAAAGAGTATACTCATGAAGTGGTCCCATATTAATTTTATCTAAAACTAGCTTTTCCCACGGCTTCGCTCGCGCAAAAAACTCTTTTAACCACCCATTTCATTCTTGACCCCTTTGGGGATGATTTTCGAAAAATCGCGTGTCCGTTTATTTGCTTCAATGTAAATCTTGACGAAGTTTCGAGTCAAAATGTCCAAAAAAATTGTTTTCTCCATACAAACTTTGAACCCCGATTTCACCCACGTAGGGTTTTTTTTTCAGCTTTCTAGGTCTAAGAGTTTGGGCTGTGCGTTGATGAGTCAGTGAATCAAGACCTCCAATTTTATATATAGGATGATTTAGCGCTTTAAAAAAAATCAACGAAAGCAAAAAAAAATATATACAAACCAGAATATCATCTAAATACTTAAACGAATGACATTTTCGTTTGTAGTTATCTACTAATAGGCATTCTAGTCCGTGAAAAATAGAAATACCGAGAAAATAAATCATGTAGTTTCAGAAGGTGTAGGATTATTTAGAGGTAGCTCCCCTGTATGTCACTTAATGTGTCCTCTCGATTATAGGTGCGGGGGGCGGGGGATCCTTTTTTCAATTTTTACTCATAGCTTGAATTTCGTAGGCAGATAGATTGTAGTTAGAACACTTCTTCAGAGGACTTACCCCCTACATAATCCTGAAACTATTGGAACTTAATAAATGAATTCCTTTTTGACACTAATTACCTACTTTAAGCGAACTATTGTTGAGATTGAAGTCGGTGACACATACGTTTACAACGTGGAAAATTATACGTATCCCTATACGCACAAAAACTTTATAAAATATGAAAAACGAATCCTCCTTTAAACAAGTTTATTAATAGGTAATTATTGAGTAATCTTACCTCAAAGTATTACACAGACTCTTATAAATCAGGAAAAAATATTGGCAAGGTCTTCTTCTTGCAAGGTAACTTTACTATTTGGCTTTATTTTTTACAAACAACAAACACGTAGAATGTAGACAACTTATTATAGTATAGGTAACTTAAAGTACTCAGGACTTCTTTGACGTGGTGTAGATTTAGGTCACTGCATTGTCTAAGCCAGCAAGGCATTTTTAGAAAGCAAAGCTAGTGGTCGGTCTTTTCCAGGATGTTCTTTGTCATGGTGTATCAGCAGACCTTTTCTCGTAACAAACTTTTCAGTACAGTTAGAACACTGGAACGGTTTTTGGCCGGTGTGTTGGTACATGTGATACTGAAAGGAAAAAAAAGATTTAATAATCATGTTAGTATGTTTGTCATCTAAGCACTCTATTCATCTCGCGAAAGTTTCTAGCACAAAAAGGTTACTCGGGAAAAAAGTTGCAGAAATCCGTTAATTATGAATATACATCGTACAAAATAAGTATGTAAAGTTTCTTAGAATGATTAAATACCAATGGCTTTAAGTATGATCCAATTAAGTACTTGGATTCATCCATAATTTAAAAAAAAACTTGCAATAACTATTTAGTAAGTATAAGTAAAATGTGAAAATATTTTGTACTTTCTTTACATTATTACTTTCTAAACATACTTACACTAAATTGGGGGCGAAAAGTTAGTTTGGTATATTTACCGTATAGTTGTCTCTCCTCGTAAATCCCTTACTACAAATTGAGCAATGATACGTGTAAATTGCTTTATTAATTTTAGGTGGTACCCTTGGCTTTGGTTGAGCTTGAATTTCTCGACCTGAAGGACCACGTCGTCGCAATGATTTGCTTTCAAGTCTGCGTCCAGGATGCATACGACTTCGATGGGAATAGCAGTTACCTGAGCTTGCGAAGCATTTCTCACAGAAAGGACATTTGTAAGGCTTGTTTCCAGTATGCTGGTTTAAATGAAACTGAAAATTAACCAAATACTTCAAGTCAAATAGGAATATTATAAAGCCGTAAATACACATTTAAATCATTTACTGACAAATGTTACTTAATAAAAGCTGTTTTTCTTATTGATAGTATTTACCTAATAGGTACTAAAAGAAAATAAAAAAATATTCTGTGTAAGTGGTCCATGTTCCAAAAAAGTTTTTTTGAAATCTTGTCTACAATGTTTATGCCATTGTTTCTCAAATATAAACATAGAATTAAAATAAAACAAATTGGTGTCTGGTTCAGCTGCTGCTACAAAATTGTAAATTAGTAGCCTAATGTAATTATCTTAGCAAAGTCACAAGATAGATATAGATAGTGTTCAACATTATAAAGTAAAAATAATGCAAATATAGTTACAATGATGCTTACTTTCAAATCCTGATTCCGTTTAAAGCTTTTCTTACAGATATGGCAGTCATACGGTCTGTCATTACTGTGTGTAACACTGTGTGTTTTCAAATTACTCTTGGTATTATATGAACGTCCACAAACTTTACACGTGTAAGACTTATCTGCGTCCTCATGAAGAGCCATATGGGCAGTAAGGTTAGCCTCACTTCTAAATCTGGAAAAGTAATAAAATTGAAATAATGCAATTTTGTGAAAACATCTTAGTAACCTTTCTCAAATGTAATTTCGAAAAAATCCAGAATTATAAAATTATTAAATAATGCAACTTACATTCTTCCGCATAGTTGACACATTCCACTATTTCTGTGTTCTTTTAGGTGTGCTATCAAATCACCTTTGAAGTCATAGCTCATTAAGCATTGACTGCAGCGGTACCTCTTAAAATCTGCGTCGTCACTTGTGTGCACCCACAAATGATTTTTTAATGCCAACTCAGTCAAAAAACCCCTTTTACAAGTAATGCACGGGAATGGTTTAAAGTCTTTTACATTTTCTGGTTCTCTCAAACCATCCACAACTGGATTGCTACCCCTTCTTATCAATTTAATCGTGACATATTCATCGTCAACATTAGATACATCTTCCGAAGCAGGTTGAGTAGTTTGAAAATTTTCATTTAGGTTTGGTGATAAAGTTTCTTCACAATTTTGCAAAACCATCATGGGATCTACACTCACTTCCAATTCAGTGACCTTATGATCTTCTTCTAAAAAAGACTCTGTTTTGACAGTTGGCATAGAACCTGTAAAGAGCTGATCTTGTGTAATACTGCGACTAAGTAAAATCTCTTGAGCTTTATGAGCTGCGTCAATAAACTCACAAACATTGTGGAGCTTGGAACAACATTTGATGCAAATATTTTTGGGCAATTTATCATCTTCATCAACCTGAAAAGTAAATAAAAGCAGCATTAAAATACAACAATAATATGGTCACATTTAAAACTGAAACAGGGATTCGATGAGTTTGTTAAATTGTGTCCGTAAATGGGGTGACTTGAAGTTAGTTAGCGAAACTTTGGGGGGTGATTCTCTCCAGGAAACTTAACAATTTTCCCTAAGGAACACATTATGAAATTATTTAAAAGAAATAAATTTTTGACTTTTCATACTACGGAAAGCAGCTGATCGCTCAAGTTGAAGCAAAATTTTTTTTCACAATTCAACCTGTAGTTTCAGTAGGGTAGTTTCAGTTTAGTGGGCTGGTTTACATCCTAGATACTTTTTCAAGTTATCAATGTTACATTTATTAAATGAAGAGCAAGGATGGAGAATGTATAAAATAACATCTAAAACATAATAAAACCAAATTATTACACAAATTATCTGGACAAAAAAGGATTTTTAATCACAAACTATTCTTTACACCAAAGGGTGCAATTAAACTCTATTATGGAAAAAGAAAAAAGGTATGGAACAATCTGAATAAGTAGGTCGACTTAACTTACCTCTAGCAATAAATATTTATTTAATTTGTTTTGGAGAAGCATAGCTTCAGCTTCTTCACTAAATATCATGATCGTTACTTCCTGTTCCTCGGCGCATAACCGGCAACAACGCTCTAAATTAGATTCCATTGTTGGCGTTAAATAGTGATTGCAAATTTCACGGCAAAGTTTTCACCATACTGTACTAATGCTCCACAAGAGTATACTGTAATGATTTTTTCCAGTTTCCCTTCTTTCGACGAGTGTAACGCATGCGCGTTGAGAGATAGCGTTGGTAGAATTTGTATACTTCATAGTTATTGATATTCTACAAGGTATAACATGTGAACGGATGAAATGCGCAGAATCAAACTGTTACGGGTAATGAACTCTTTCCCATTGCGATGATTGCAAACGTCTATCATTGCATTAGTATGCACTTTTTTATACTTTCATAATTTTGAAATCGTCAATTTTTACAGCAGGATTTTGTAAATATAGGGCCCCGATTCTTTAACTTATGTTTTGTGTCGATGGAATGGAGGCCATTTTATCTGTTCAGGTGGCGAAATTGAGAACTATTTGATTTTCATATACTTGCAGACAACCACTCCGACCAGTAGCGCCACCGCCAATCGAACGCGAATGTAAAGTTGCAAACTACCTAGCAACTAAAAATTCAGTTGGCGCGGTGGCGCCACCTTTCAAAGCAGCCGTCATTAGATGTATGAAATTCGGATAGTTCTTAATTTCGCCACCTGAACGGATAAAATGATGACCTTCCATTGACTTACTACTGAAATTATAGAACCCTGATTTGGGGTGAATACAATTTATTCTATTTATTAAAACGCATGCATATAGGTACTTACCTTTCCTTTTTTTTATTTTTTATTTTCTTAAATATTACAGTCAAAAAACACAGAAAACCAAACACACAAAAGATTTTGAGATACTTAATTAAAATAAACAAGAATCTATCAATCATCTGTGATCCGATCATCTGTTGTTGTTGTTTTGATCAAAGCACAGCACAGCCTATGATTGACATGAATTAAAGGTCACACTTAGCCCAAAGGTCTTGTACCTATATTGCATTATTCTAACTCAAAAATTAAAATTAGTGATCTAAAATGTTATACTTACAAAGCATTTATTGGCGAACATAACATTTTTAAAAGTACTTACCTACTTACTGTACCTACGTATAGTTCCATTGCGACATACTTCCGTTATTCTTTTTCAAATCAATCATTCGAATTTCCGTTTTCGTCTGGGGGGCTACCACCTAAGCGAAGTTGATGCTGATTGAACGAATGGAATGATGTACATTGCTGTATTTGGTTCATATCATTAATGAAGGTCTCCTTATAAAGAAGCAATCGTCAACGTTCCATTCGTTCACCCAGCGTCAACTTCGCTTAGATGGTAGCCCCCCAGTTCTGTCTAGTACCTATTCTGTGATTCTGTGTGGTGTTTCTTTTCTATCAATAAAGTTATATTTTACATTTTTTGTGAATTTATATTGAAAGAAAACATTATCACAGCATAATAAATTATAAAATATGTATGTGTGTATTTGAAAACTGAAGACTTTTTATAATTTGACAGGTAATTACCTACGACACTTAAAATTTTCTGTTTTAATTTATTGATTCAATCTAGAATTTTTAACGAGGGATTCCTCAGGCACACCTCGGGGTTAGATCTGAGAAGGTTGTTGCAGTGACACGGGGTTACAAAACGGGACATACCTACCTACCTATTTTAAGTAGGATCGTTCTGAAATGTGTTTCTTCGCAGTTCCAAGGCTACGTCATTGGTAAAGGTAAGTACACATGTAACTAGGTTCCTTTTTTTTCGTGGAGATAAACCTGTGCCTACAGCTACCCAGTCTTCGGGGGAGGAACTGGATTATACTTACCTATACTAAAAACCTTAAGGGTGACCTCTGGAGAACGCACCCTCAAATGCCCTCAATGCCCACCTAGCATCTCGCCACCGAGGCGAGGCCCGGCCCTGCAGTGTTGCCAAGTCTTTTTGGGTCTAAGTCGCCAACAATTTTGCGCCAAGTAGCCTAAAATTCGCCCAATTTTCACCTGCTCAACATCGCCCAGGGCGATTCGCCCTACGCAGTTTAACTATGTAGAGTAGGACGTGGTCCCGTCATGGTGCATTTCAATCAGCTATATCACCAAATTTCTTAACTGCAAAAGGCTGTGCCGCTGTGGTGCATACAAGGCAAATCAAGGAGATTGTAGGTAAGCAAGCTATTGCGGGGTGAGGGGTACCGGTCTCGAAGGAAGACCGGTCTGTGCGGGGGACACGGCGGTGGCGCGACGGCGGCGGCGCGGGTGCGCGTGGGCAGGGAGCGCGGAGCGGCGCGGGCGCGGGCGGGGCGCGAGCCAGTCAGTCGCGCAGCGAGCGCTATACCACAAGAACGTCGGGTGGCGCCGCGCCCGCCCGCTGCGTGCTAGTGTTGTGTCACATCGTTGGGCCAGGTCGGTTTCGAGAGGCTTCGTACCGACTAACCATGGCTCTTAACTCGGACAGTGAACAGAAGTCGAATCTGGTCCTTCGTGTGGACCAGGATTCTGACTCGGTTCTGCAGTCATTGTTCGACACAGTGCTCAAGCCGGACTTGAAGCGACCGCTACAGGTGCCTCTACGTATGCGACAGCTTCCAAAGTCGTTCTTTAACCCGCCGTCGACCGGTTCCAAGTCGCCATCTGTATCTCACTCGCGAGAAAACTCGGCTGACTCGGCGTTCGGATCGTCATCCGCGACTGGTGCTGCGCCGGTGTCGCACTCTAGGGCTCACTCCTCACCTGCAAGCTTACAACAGACTTATGCGGCGGGTCAACAGAATCAACAACCACCTCTACACCATCAACATTCAAAACAAAGATCGTATGATGTTGGTTCACATTTAACCGATGATTTGGGACCACTACCGGCTGGATGGGAGCAAGCACGCACACCTGAAGGACAGATATACTATCTCAAGTAAGTCAATTTACTATTACTTTAGTAAACAATACTGTGTCAGGTACCATGCAATACCTATCTACCTAATCAAAGGAACTTGAGAATTCTTCAAAAACCATTACTTTTTCCACCGCAGCAGGTAAATGATCCCTACTATCCCTACTAATATTATAAATGCGAAAGTAACTCTGTCTGTCTGTCTGTCTGTCTGTTACCTTTTCACGCCTAAACCGCTGAACCGATTTTGATGAATTTTGGTACAGAGATAGATTAGAGCCTGGGAAAGGACATAGGCTACATTTTATCCCACAGTTGGGCACGATATAACCTGTAGTCCACGCGGGCGGAGCCGCGGGCGGAAAGCTAGTAGATGATAATTATAAGTTTAGAGCTAGTTTTTACCAAACATTTCAAGTCAGGACATAAAGAAGGCTCTAAGTAGGTATTATGGAAAATGAAACTGTCAACAGTGGTAAGTATGGAGGTACCTACGTACCTCCTAGCAACTTTTATAATGTATTTATTATATGTTACTGTTGTTCAACAGAGTCAATAAAAAGAAAAAAAAATGTAATAGACACAAACATGAGAATGTTTATGCAATACGTTTTCAAAAACATAATAGGTAAGTAAATGGTAACAAAATGTGTTAAGATGTAGAACACATTGACTGTACATCTGACTGTAGTCATGGTATTAAGATAAAATTACTACTTCACTAAAAAAATTAATGTTTATAAGAAGGTCATCGCAAAACACCTGTCTTAAAATGTGTTGGTATCTCTATGTGGGTGGGATCTACGTCGCAATAATGACTGTCCCGAACTACCAGGTAATTCATTGTGTACTAATGCCAGAAAAGCATATTTTATCAGAAAGAGAATGAGTAAGGTAGATAATGCTTAAGGCTGTCTCGTTTTACAAAGCGTTGCACTTCTAAGGTTTCAGAGTCAACAGATTTGTATCTATGTACCTAGTTGGTACGCATCTACAAATTATAGGTACTTTGACAAAATTACTAAATTCACTGGCTCATTCACATCAGGTGTAATTTTTAAGAAAGAGGTGATAAAATCTGTCAGCAGCGTCATCTTCAGGAGAATTAACAATAATGTTACTTAAGCTCTGTAGGTTTGGTTTGATCATCTGCTATCAAAAAAGCACTGTTAATCTCTGTTGTAGGTATAGTCCAGGCCTTTTAGTCACTAAAAAAGGTGTCTTCAAGCAATTGCTTATAAGGTCTGTTAGACTGCCAAGGCCAATGATGATGACCATAGTCTATCTTCGTTCATAATTCATAATAGATTTGCCGGTTCTGAAAACTTCATCTTGGTCGTACCTACCTCTTTCCTTTTTATTGCGTTTTTTTATGACGTTTTCTCAAAAGTAGGATTTTTATATCAAGTACCAAAAAAACAGAATGAGATATGTTCCTCGTTTTTCTTGTTCTGATCATAATGATTTTTTGAAATATTACTTGGTGATATCTACATCATTCATAGTGATTTATCTTCTTGGTTAAACCAACTTCTCAAAAAGATTCGTCATTGATCCTCTTACCTGTTCACAGTTTTGTCTTGATGTGTCCAAAATCTACCTACCTATCCTACTACCTAATATTATAAATGCAAAAGTTTGTAAGGAATGGATGGATATTTGTTACTCCTTCAAGCAAAAACCTGTACAGGGTTTTTGTTAAAAATTTGCAGTAACATAGCTTAGCTCATCAGAATATATTCCCAAAATCCTACGGTAGCGAAGTCCCGGGCGTAAAGCTAGTACATTAACAAATTAATACACTGCTCAACAGTTATGCGGAACATTCACGAATTTGGGCTTGATCATACTGTTTTATCGCTCCACGTGTCTTAAATAATTTTATAGCTTCTCAAAAAGACCTTTGTTTATTAAAAATCGTGCATATTCCTAAGACTTTGTTGATCAACAGAAACAGAATTTACTACATTAAACTTTCTTGTACATTTATATCAATCAATACTAACTTAAGATCTAAAATTAATTATAAAAGATAACTGACCGAAAAACATTCGTTTGAATTCTGATGCTTAGTACCTCTATAGGATTTTGTAATACTTAATTAAGTACTTACTTGAGTTCACACACAATCGAAGCCTGCAATGAGGTATATTAACATGATACCTAGTTGCGTTACAGAATATTCTGGTGAACTAGCAAATGTCAGTAAATAAATTGTAACAAAGTACAAATCCCTCTGTCGTCATTTTTGTATCTTATCTTGATCATAACATAATATACTCGTACCTACGTACCTACTGCCATCAGTGCACAATGATAAAATTTGATAACTTACAAAATGATTCATGCCTAAAAAACACAGTTTTAAGCCATTTCTCAACATTTAAGTTTTTAAGTTTTCAAAGTTGAATATTGTGCATTAGTCTTTTGCTGTAGCGAAACAAAAGTGCCTATCAAATTATATGGAAGTTCTAGCACATACCCTTAAGCACAGTACGCATAGAATAAAGAGTTAAGTGACTACATTTCAGATGTAGACAACTTTACAAAATTAAAATTTATCATAACTATAAGCTAGGTGATTGACAGAATTAAATGAATATACCTTTAGTAGGTACGCACAGATAGAAATAGCGTGTAGTCTGGCGCCACCGCCGCTATAGTAATTGTTATTCTAAGATAGGGTGCAGATGATTAAATAATCTTTTCTTACTTTAATAGTTAGAATGAGAAATTATCTGTACTATAGATACATTCTTTCTAAGTACTTTTACATCATGCATCATAATAATAACTGTTCTTCCTTTTTGATCAAACTGATAAATTGAAAATGATAAATTAGCACCTTATGATTTCACATTTTAAAATTCTAGTCTTATTAAATTTTTTAATGATTACCCATGTCACCCCTATGCCCTGCACTTCACTGTTAATAAAAGATACATTATTTCGTTAAGTTGACCTGTTTATGTAAATATGTATTCTGTCCATGACGTAAACAATAAAAAGCAGTTAGTTGCCATCGGGACGCAAACCGTCGTCGGTCGCGTTGTTGCGTGGACGGCAGCCAATACGACATCAAAGATATTGGCAATTTGGCACGTCATAAATATAAACACTTATTCGATCTGGTTAAAAACAGTATCTCTTAAAAGGAATAACTAAAATGTTTTAAAAAGGCCCCCTAAGAACGTTGTCATTATTTTTTTTTGCACAAAAGAAGTACCTACCTACAGTTCTTAATTTAACAACCCGACTAGTAAATACATATTAGAAATAGACAGTACGTACCTACACAAACTTATTACATTTATACATATAATGATTAATGACTAATGATTTAGGCATCACTTCATTGGACGATCCAGCCAAACGAATGCATTTTAGATGACATCTTTCATATTATCTTGGTTCGTTAGTCTGTGCGTCAAGATTGCCAACACGGAAGGCCTGCACGCATCTTGTAACGACGCACCTCATAAGCTGCCTGAAAATATTGATATTCCGAATATAAAAGGCATTAATTTAGACGGCTGGCTTGGCTCTGGTCTCCAATCCGCCGCCGCAGGAGTATGCCGCGATGGACCATTGCAAGCGGTGCATCTCTTCCGTGTCAGCAAATAGACGTGCCCGTCGTTTCTTAATTGCAAGCTAGGTCGATGCTTTATAAGCTCCATAACGTCTGTCGGCGTGCATCTCACTGCAAAATATTTGCTTTAATTATTATTGGAATGGAGGGTTATTCTCTGTGGTTTTGTTCGGCTAGACTTGGCGGAGTTCCGAAACGGGTAGCGATGCAAATTGCCTTGGCGGACGCCCAACGCGGCGCTATCACCCTCAGTAGTATCTTCAGTCCATCACACCTTTGCTGACTCTTTGACCTGAACTGTTTCGTATAAAGAATCACTGCTTTTGTAATTTTTCTTACACTATGCGTCTACTCTATTACATTCCATTTACTTTTTTTTTTTTGTATTCTGAGTAAATACACCTCATTTTAAATGTCTCCAGCATGAAGACGCTTATTTATTTCTTTTCTATTCTCAACGACGACGGCGCAACGTGTTTTAAGCAAACGGTTGCGCTTCGGTCAATATTTCCTTTTAAGTGTCGTCCTTTGAATCCTTAATCAGAGAAACTTCTCGTGTTGAATACAAAGACATAAGCAGCGTACGAAAAAAAGATAGAACTCAAGTTCATTCAACCCTGCTTTATTTAGACAAGCATTAATGTTACGTTAAATCCAGCGCCACACATGATCTGACTCGGTTGGAAAACTTTGAATTGATTAAGATTACAAGAAGAAAATGTAACGAAGCGTTTACAAAAATGTACCTGTAAGTAAATACAATATCATAAATCCAAAAATAGATATCACGTTTAAAACTCGTTTGTTGCAATATTTAATCTTTCTTTTATAGTTAGGACAAAGTCTGTGTTAAAGCGTTCAAGCGACAAAGACTGCAACGATAACAGTAGACTCGGCTAGCGCACACATATACGCGTACATTATGTTCAGTAACTAGCTGTGTACCTATATCTAGTCAGCTGGCGAAAGGAATCGACTCTCGGACGTCTTTGGCAAGGCCGTTCGTTGTGCAGCCAGCTAACGGCGGCGGTGGGTGTCCAGCTCATTACAACCGCGATACCTACTTTACAACAAACGTGTTTTCGATTATTGTTGAAACCGTTTACAACTAACCTTTTTACTCATTTGCATGAGACGATATTGTATTTACATCGATTAACCAATTACGTCACTAATGAGATATGATTCACATTGCCATGTGAACTAACGAAGTTCGACATGGTGATTTAGTGACAAAGCAGGTAATTAGCTTAAACTTCACGATTGCTTCTAAGAAGGGTAAACGGTGAAGTATTCACATGCACAACAAGTGGACTTATCGGAGTGGTGTATTCACAGCGATAACATTAAAATACAGCTCACTCACTATCGCCTTCTGAGAAGTCGTCCGTCCGCCCCGCGCCCGCGCTGCGCCGCCGGCCCGCCAGCGGAGGCGACAGGTAGTTCTAATAGCTAACGGAACTCGCCTGAGAATACAATTTCAGTTTTAGAACAAAGTAATAATGTGCCGTTAATATACTTTCTCTCTCGCTATTGAGCTTAAAATAGAATAAATCTGCAAGTGAAAACAATTCCGTAATAATGAGGATTACAAAACCGTCTCTAACTAGGCACCTGTCTAAATTGAATCTTGATTCATTAACTTTGCCACGATAACTCACTATACGCACGGAGATCTTTTTAATACATATCTACCTTAAGTTTCTATGGAATTGTCTAATCAGTATCACATACCGATAAGTATGTTTTATACAAAAAATAAAATAAAAATATCATCTACATACTTATGAGCACATGTTACGTATAACATACATTTATTAATTTTTATATGACATTTACATCCTTATGTGTGTACGACAGCGTTAAGTAGACACTCTAACAACAAAATCGCGCTTGATGAATATAATTCTTAACAATGGTGACAGAGAGAACATTATCGTATGTGATGCGGCCGGCACAAGGTACCAACTCAGTTTCCACGCTCTGATTACTGGATGTTGGCTCTAGACAGCGTCTTTATCGGCGCCAATCAGAAACTAGTCACAGCGGGAGTGCTCTGAGAAATCGATCCAATTCAGCTGATCAGATACGTAATAATGGTAAAGGATATGCTCTGCATAAACAGGAGTGCTATTTATCCTAAGGACTGAACTAACGGAAGTACTTTTACAAGTACATTTCAAAAATCCAATAGAACAAACTATGGGAACTTACAACCACTTGACATGCCTATTCGGAATTCCATGAATACTTGTAACAAATGCATCTAATTTTCGGTGTTAGGTAAGTCTGCATCACAAATTGTTCACCTTTATTCTTCTTGGCGGCGGCGTCTTCAAGGGCAGATCTTGTCCATGTCGCAGTGCATTAACGAGTTTTGTAGACACAGATGGCTCTCATCGCCTTGTGTCATCGGTATTAATGTGCTCCAATAATACTGGCTGTTAACAAAGCTGCCTGTGCGATAAAGAAAGAGACGGAGTGTTCACAGACCACACACGGACGGAACCACCGCAGGTTTATATCTGTTTGCATCGTTGCTTTTCTCAGATCAATTCATAATAATATATTATTATTGTTTTAGACGCCATTTTCTTTGTATCGGTTTTTGTATCTGCTTACTCTCGTTTGATTTTGTTTATTTCGAAGGGTGACGTAGTATTAAATTTTAAAATTTCTTCTAATGATCGATTCACTAGTAGCTGATAAAATTTAACCAAGCAAGTAAGCCTTACTTACATACCTTCATTCATTACATTAGATACCCACCCACATCATAAGACTCACTATAATATTGCATTTGTTATTTGCAATCTTTGAAAAGAAACAAAAGTTTAGACTGAGATACTCAAAGTGAGCAAACGAGCAGATATTGGGTTTAACGTGCTCGGAGTGTCACCATGCCTAATTGTAAGATCAAAAGGGGTCAAGTGTGTACAGTGTACATTGACTGCGCCTTAGGACCAGAGTGCTATGCACGGCCACTGGTATGTTTTTTATCAAGGATAATAGCGGTGACTGTTGCTATTTCCTTGGTCCTTGCTGTTGGCTGCAGCAGGTATTCGTTGGTGGAAGTTAAAGCACGACTGAAATTACACCTGCTGATCTGCTTAAAGCACTTAACTTTCGATCGTGTTGTTCAAACGAATAATTATTATCTGTGAAAATAGGCAGAGATAAGATTTTAAAAGCTTATGGTTGGATATCTAGTAGACACCTACCGCGTTATACTTCCAATATAACGCGGTAGGTGTCTACTAGATAATCGTCATAAAATTAGTATCTACTTGCCTTTGAAAGTTCCTATAGATACACTTTAAAAGTAGAAAAATACTGAAAAATGTTATTTGTCGACCATGTTTATATTTTTAGTTTAACTCTTTACAAACAAAGTAACAAAACTAATATGTTTACTTAGTTTACAATGTATACTTTCATTATTTTTCTAGTCACAAGACGAATAAATTCAATTGACAATGGCTCGAAGTAAATTGTTGAATTGAAGGGCTAGATTGAAGTCAATGGCTTCGTATTGTAGTGCTACTGCTCTTACTCATGCGATGTCACAGCACCAGGGCACGACTATTCCACTAATCAATGGCGTCTCAATGGTGGTTGAATGACAATGGCGACCATTTTATCCATTCAGGTGGCAAAATTCAAAACTATCGAAACCTCATACATTTGATGAC
This sequence comes from Aproaerema taeniolella, assembly GCA_949987775.1. Taxonomy (NCBI): domain Eukaryota; kingdom Metazoa; phylum Arthropoda; class Insecta; order Lepidoptera; family Gelechiidae; genus Aproaerema; species Aproaerema taeniolella. The sequence continues at coordinate 13,495,103 of OX465247.1, read as the reverse complement.
AACTGTCCCGATCAGCAATGCCATCGGCAACCGAACCTTCGCGTGCTTTTTGAACACATGATGTACGAGAGTTTTATCGCACGCGGCGTAAACAAGCACGCGACGGGATAATAGCAAACTATCAAGCAACATTCAGTTGGTGGTGGAGCTTCCAGTCAAGGTAGCTGTCATCAAATGTATGAGGTTTAAATAGTTCTAAATTTCGCCACCGGAACGGATGAAGTGGTAACCATTATCATTCCACCGCCATTGAGACGCCGTCGGTTAGTGGAATAGACGCCCGATGTTTGGTTTGATGGTCACTCACCGTATAGCTTTATTGAATACTGATAAGTTTACTCATCAGGTTACGGTACATACGAGTTTGTTTAATATGAAAATAGGACGTTCAAGGTCGTAAATAGAATGCATTTATATCCAAACCAGTATTACAGTAATGCTTGTAATTTTGGTATTTTTAAACTCACAAAAAATATACTCTTTATTTTATGCTTGTTCACCGAGGTTTCTTTAATCTTTTGTTATTTAAACTGAAAAGTGCATCTTGTTCCTAATACCTAGTTACCTATGTAATATATCTGCAGTATTTTTGCCGTTGTCAAAGTCCGATGTTTGTGGTGCATTGACCCTGTCTTATAATTTGGACACATGCGTGCTCAATGGTACTCTCTATAACTCCAAAGATCACGCAAAGACAAGTATTTTTTTTAGGTAGGCAAACTTGAGAAATGATGCTACGTTTTAACTTGCAGTTGCAGCATATGTCTGTTGTGTTGATGTAAAATGAATATTTCAGTAGGGTTTGGTAGTGAGTCACATAGGTACACGCGGCAGCACAGGTCATACAATGTTGATCTTGACGTCGCCCTTATCTCGTTCGTAATAGCGCCGGGTTTGGTAGTGCGAGTGGGAGCACCTGGCGTGCTGCTGTCTGTACTGTAGAGGTTTTCCGCTACCTCAACCTTTTGTATTTAGCCTAATTCGTAAATGATGTTCACTTTTTCGCCCTTTTTTCTATCAAGTACGACACACTTCTCTTTGGTCAAACCAAAGAGGGTATAAACACTAGCGTGCTTCGGCTGTGAGAAATAGACTTCAGCTCTTCACATTTGCTACAATACCTAAGAAATACTTGACAAAGGTGTTTGAAACGATCCAAACGATGTTATCTAGACATAATCTTATCGTAGAGTTCTGAAAAGGGGGCTGAAGTGGCGTAGCGTCGTCGGCGTCGGCGGCGCCTCATGCGTCGCGGTTCGTCGTGTTTACGTCTAATTTTGGCGCGAGCGCCGCCTGCCCGCCCCCGCACTACCCGCGCAATCGCCGCTGCCCATTGAACACGGTACGCATGCGGTTATTTCGGCATGGCGAAGGCGGCGCCTCCGACTCCGAGGAATTATGTTCGCGTAGCTACTTTTTAAAGCCTTCCTGAAATCGTTTATAATCCATCATATGTAGAACAATAATAAACGCCACACATTCAAAGACTTGTCTTGTACCGGGATACAATACATATACAGACACAAACGCCAAGACCCAATAACAAACATCTGCTTTTTACGCAAGTGTTTGACCATGGTTTGACCCCACAACGACATGGAGCCCGTGAACCAATGATATCAGAGGCAGCATTACCGGCTACTGGATCAAAATGGTCGTCGTTTCGGCGAGTTATAATAGGGTTCGCCAAACAGAATTTACTATAAAATCATTTGCCTAATGATTTCGAGACAGACGTATGGTCTATGTCTCTGTCTATGATTGAATGACAATGATTTAAATTGTAGGCATTGTAGCACATTATGGCGATTTAGTTTGAAGAACTTAGTAATTTTCATTAGAACTAAAACATAATTTGAGCAGCTATACAGAGTGTCCCACGGCTATGCCCTATGGAGGGAAACTACCTTAATTATTATAGATAGGACATTTTACTGAAAGAAGACTTCATTTTAATTTTTAAAACAATTTAAACTACATTAATACATTTTTTAAATATTGCCTGGTTGAACCGGGAATCGAACCCGGTACTTACGCGAGAAAAAAAAATCAGTTGTCATACCGCTCGGAATCTCGGAATGTTTCATCATAAGGATTATTTTTTGCTAAGCATCAGAAATAAAATTCATGGTCTTCCTTTTATTTATGATGCTATGTTACTTAGCAAAAAATAATCCTTATGATGAAACCTTCCGATAGGTATGATAAAACTACAGGTTGATTTGTTTTTTCGTGTACCTACCGGGTTCGATTCCCGGTTCAACCAGGCAATATTTTAAAAATGTATGAATGTAGTTTAAATTGTTTTTAAAATTAAAATGAAGTCTTCTTTCAGTAAAATGTCCCATCTTTGATAATTAAGGTAGTTGCTTTTCATGCGGCATAGCCGCGGAAATCCTGTATATCTATAAGTTTTTTAACTCAGCACTTATTGCTTTTGTTGAATTGCATCTGCCGTCCATTTTCCTCTGTGGTCAAGTTAACGAGAGCGATCGTCCTGTGATGTTACCGCGGTTAGCCTTGGAGGCTGCGGTGCAGTTCTCGGAATCGACTCGGGAGGCCTACGTCCGGCGCCCGCTCCCTTTCCCCGACTCGACCATCCTTACCAGACACGTACGTAATCATCTCTCCAGACTTTATCGACACCGACTTTATTTTCCAGTTTAAGAGCCGGTTTTTACTTTATCTTTGGCTTATTGTTTTGTCTAAAAGCATTATACGAGTGGATATCCACGCCTAAAGAGTTTTCAAAACTCGGAATTGTTTTATTCCTTCGCTTAAACATGTTTACTTGCACAGTTCATTGTCTAGGTATATAGGAATTTGTATTGTATCTTAAGTTACCCACGATTATCAAAATTCATAAAGCGACGTCACCATCGATAACTTCTCTTATTCTCTTACCCTGCGCATTGCCTGTTCGTATTCTGGTTATTTTATTTTGGTACACCTGAGTTGTTAGTAACAAAGGGATTGATTTTTTCTCGGCTCCGCCCCGGCTTTTGAAAAGCTCGCCGCGTTTCTCGGAACAAGCGCCGATCATTCAGTAATCTCCGATAGCCTACTGATAGGCCCATGGACTCAGAAAGGCCGACCAACAGTTTATTTAACAAAAAATTCGAAGGTGTTTTAATGTAAACGGTCATCTTGTTACGTAAGTAACAATCCATCTATGATGCGATGATGGAAATTTTGACTAAAAAGATGTTAATTTTGCGTATATTCGAAGTGAGAATGGTATTTTTCATGGGCTTTGTTTGAATCGAGAATATTTTTTATCTGCATTCAAGAATTTAATAAGGTTTGCCTTGCACCTATCAAAAGTCTTCTTTGAATTCGTTTGTATAAAAGTTCATGGAGTCACGTCAGTACGATCGGAATAATAGGTTCATGTCACGATAGACGTTACGAGATTATATCTCCGACCTTGAATTATTAGACAATCATAAATGGGGCTCACGTTATGTAAATCACAGCTGGCATTTTGCATCTCATAGGCGGAGCAACAGGCTGTGTTAAGTTCCCTTCTCGGCTTCAAGTTTTGCAATCATAAGGTGAACTGTGACTGTCCTAAAATTTTGTAATTGGAGAATGCAACTTCTTTAGCTTTAGTCCTTAGCTCTATTTCTGTATTTATAATGACTTGGTGTGATGGTACTTAAGTTTATTATATGATATCAGGTATATAGCAAAGGTTCAAGGACCGCAGCGTCATTTAGCAGCCAGGTACCTGAGCTACTCGCCTCGCCTCGAGGCGCCGCTGATACACTCGTTTATAATCCATTTGCGTGTGGGAAATGTGTTCTCGTTCCGTCTCCAGCAATTTCGAATATCGCAAATTTGTATTTCACCATTAAGTATAAAGTTATTTACAAGACGCTACGGAAAGGTGTTAGGATCAACGGCTTTGGCACAAATGAATGGCTGCTATAGATTGTAAAGCCGATCACGATTGATTGTAATCAATATCAAGTTCTCCATAAATTACTTTTGCACAAAGTGATTTTAGTTGAAGGCGAAAAGTACTCGCAGCAATGTAGGTATCGTTCAATAGAAATCGATATCATCATCTGTGAACTCTGTTGTAGCCCCCTGACAAGTAGAGAAGTAAGAATTCGCATTTTCTTTATTACAGTAATGAACTGCAATCAGTCAGCATCTAAGAGTAACATTTCAGGTGTACTTGATCACAATCCTTTGCAACATTACCCAAGATGTAGCTTATAAGATTATTTTTCTTGCGATGACAACAAAAAGTGCACCGCCACGAATCGAATGGTGGGGTAAGTAATGATGTCGGGGAAGTGCAGGGAGAGGGTCAAGGAGTGAGCGGGATGCGATGTTCTCGTGCGGGAGTGAACGGGACGTGCTGCAAACACTCGGGTCCAAAGTCCGCGCGCCACGGCCGTTGCAGGACAGTAGCCTCAACTGAGTGCTTCTCTCAAAGTCTCAACGTCAACCTATATGATGATAGACTTAAAATTATCAAAACAGGTTCTGTTTATCTTCACAGACAAAACTTAAACTTAGGTACTCGAGTGTTACATATTGTATCGAATTACCAAATTGTAACCAGACGCGTATTAGTAATCCGTTAATGAGAGGTGCCCGGGTTAACTGTTTAGTTCCTTACAACTTCCAGTTCCGGTAGAGAGCGGCTATTAGGGCTTCCTGTGGTTCAGTGAATGGGCGCTCTATCCCGCGACCTGCATCCAGTGCCATATGAATGAAAAGCGCGTAGGTAGGTACTGACTGACTGCGGTGAATTATATGTAATGGTGCCATAACGGCTTCCGTTGGCGCCGGACACATGCTCTGTGAACTGCCTTTTTCGCTGATTAACGTCTAATTATAGTGGCTCAGCTCTCAACCACATGACTCGCCGTGACTCAGTCCGACTTAATACAGTTCGGGACTTATTTAGTAGCTATGTACCGTACGGTTTGGAAACGTTGAATTGTGTTTTTAGCATCGTAGTGGGTGTTATTTTATGGCGGAAGCTTTGGCTAGGGTTGACTTTTGATTCCCTTACGTTACTGAAAACTTTCGCATTAAGCTCAACTTCTGGATCTTTCAGTATCGGATTCACTCCATGATTGACGTAGGTAGTCAATGACACGTTTTCCCTTAACGCGGTTCTAAATTTAGTACAAGAGTATTTTATGACTTTTAGAAATAACTTTATTGCGACTCCTGAATTTACTTTCGTCGTGGGCGTGAACGGAATAATTTCGTTTTATAATGACAAGTAAAGTAGCAATTTGACAAATGTCTGAAAATATAAATTCGCTAGCCTATTCATTTGTTGAATGAATTGTTATTATATACAGCGATAGCAGTCGAACGACCTCCAAACCGGTCTAAAGAACGGTGATGTTGGCCGAAGACGTATTTCTGGGAATCGTTTGGTGATTTGAAGGAGCCTTAGACAAGCGTCATGCTATCGACCCGGATGCTGCGATTCAATGACTGGCCCTGAGTCAACACCAGAGAAAAGCCGGGTCACGAAGCTGTAATTATTAAACAAGATTTCATCGAATTCATTCTTACCCTCAGTCAACACTTAAATGAATATTGAACCTACTTATACGGCAAATCCTACTTGCATATGCGTAATAAGTAAGAAGCCTACAACAGATTTCACCTAAATCTTGCGTCATGACATTTTGAACAATAGTCCAAGGACTTTTATTCTTCTAAAACCACTAGGTACCTGCTGGGTGAACTTTGATTCGAACTCGATTGGGTCGGGCCGATAGCGTGAAATATTGAGCGTAGAGTCTAATCTTTCCTTTGCAAGTGGAGCTCATGTGATTCAATTTGTTGGCGATAACACGTCGGGCGTGTATTATCTCGTTACTTTCTAAAGTTAGATGAAAAAACACGTACCGTAAAATCATACAACTATATTCCCGTCATACAACTATGGTCCACGGCCATACCAACACAAATTGCGACATTGCATAGAAACTGCTGCCATCTAGCGACATTTTAGTAGAGTTTTATGTAAGTTTGATTGTAGTCTTTATGTTTTCCGTAAGTTTTGATAGATGGCACCTGCGGTCAGAAAGTTACTATTCCACGAAGTTGAACTGGTTTTTACGTGTTCGCCGAAAGCTGCAAACTTTTATTTGCAAATTATAGTTAGGGTTGTCGCCGAGATTTGGAGTTTGTTTCCACTGAAAGGTATGTTATATGCAACGTTCATATAATAGTTCGTTTTTAGTTATGTTTGTTATTTATGGATTTCGTGAATTATTATTAAAAAATCGTAACTCGTTTTCAACAATAGTCCACGTTTTTTTTTGGACCATAATTAAAAACTCTTTCTTTTTCACAGGATTATTCTGGATTTTAAACAAAATGTCAAGGAGAAAGCCTGGAGCCAGGTCGTACAAGTTCTATACCGATCGGCACATGGAGCGATGTCTTTCAGATATCGAAAATAAAATCTTAACTCAAAGGGAAGCTTCAGAAAAGTACAAAATTCCGCGAAGCTCGATTATTTTGAAGCTCAGAGCTATAAGATCTAACAATATAAGAAAGCCAGGACGCCAATGCGCTTTTAATGACGACGAAGAAATCGCTTTTGTCGATCATGCCATGGCAATGTGTCACTTCGGCTTTCCCATAACTATTTTCGACCTTCGATGCATAGTAAAGACATATTTGGACAAGAAAGGCGTCCAGATTAAGGAGTTCAAAAATAACTTTCCTGGTCGAACTTGGGCGCGATCGTTCCTTTCAAGGCATAAAAAGGAGCTATCTCAGAGGCTAGCAAACAATATAAAACGCGTTCGTGCTGCAGTTGATGAAGACATTGTAAGAAGCTACTTTAGGCACTTACAGACTGAATTAGAAGGAGTTCCAGCAGAATCAATATACAACTATGATGAAACGAACTTAGTAGACGATCCTGGCAAAAAGAAAGTATTAACGAAGCGTGGGACTAAATATCCAGAAGCAATAAAAAATTCTACCAAGGCTGCATTCAGTATAATGATCTGCGGAAATGCTGCGGGGCAAATCTTACCACCCTACGTTAATTATAAGGCCGAAAATTTATGGGACACGTGGACGGAGGGGGGACCAGTCAACACAAGGTACAATAGATCAAAATCCGGCTGGTTTGACGCCAACAGTTTTGAGGATTGGTTTTTCACCACCTTGTTACCAGTATTACGTAAACAGGAAGGGAGAAAAGTGATAATCGGTGACAATTTAAGCTCTCATATTAGCGTTGCCGTCCTAAAATCTTGTGAAGAGAACAACATATCTTTTGTCGCATTGCCTGCCAACAGCACACATCTTACTCAACCCTTAGATGTAGCATACTTCAGACCCTTAAAATTGCATTGGAGGAAGATTTTAGATGATTGGAAATCTACCCGTGAAGGTCAAAAGTTGCCTACTATTCCCAAACAAACGTTTCCTGCCTTATTGAACCAGTTGTGGCAAAAAATTTTACCAAGATCCGAAGACAATCTGAAAGCAGGCTTTTTAAAGACAGGAATTTATCCTCTGAATGAACAACAAGTGCTAGAACGGCTTCCAACTTTCAAGCACCCTCAACTAGTTTCTGTAGATGGAGGCCTTGTTAGTGAAAGCTTCATGCAATTCCTGGAAGAAAAAAGAAAAGAAGTAGTTGGGCAAGGCACAGGCGGTCGAAAGAAGAAGCTGAGCGTGCCTGCTGGTAAGAGCATTTCTTCGGAGGAAGCGATAAAGGCACAACAAGCCGAACCATCAACATCTAAGCCCAAGAAACGTAAAGGCAAAAAGAAAAAGAATCACAGTGAAACTGAAGAATCAGACAGTGAAACTGAAGAATTGGATCAAATGGTACTGGCTGATGATTCTGATTCAGAATCCACAGATTTGCCAGCTCCAGATTTTGGCCCTGAAGATTTTGTAGTTGTAGAGTACGAAGGAGAATTCTGGCCTGGTCAGATTACACAATCTGATACAGATGGGGCTTATGTTAAATGTATGGCCCGCTGTGGACTCTCGTGGAGATGGCCAGATAAAGACGATATAATATTTTATCCGACTGATGACATCAAGTTCAAAATTCAGGCCCCAAAGAAGCTCAGCACTAAAAGAGCTCTTTTTCAAGTGCCGGAACTTGAGGATAGGTGGGGAAAATCAAAAAAATAATAACTTACCTAATTAAGCATAGGTTGCCTATGTACTTTTTTTGTTTATAATTAATACATGTTGATCTCTTACTGACTGATATAATTAATAGTTTGTTGTTTTTTTAAGAAGAAAAACATTTTTTTTTGTCTTTTTCAGTACCTATTCTGTTACAGTGAAAAAATAAATACATTTTGTACGATTTTGTCTTATTTATTAATTAGTTTTGCAGAATAATGATTATTCTTTCTTCCCAAGTTTACAACTGTACTCCAAGTTTGTTAAACAAGCGTATTTCGCTACATTTTCAACCCGGAACAAAGTTGAAAACACCACATACAACAATGGTCCAATTTTTTTTTATTTTTTTTTTTTGAAAGTACATACATGATCTGGATTTTATGTATGATATCATTTTAGGGATACATCTATATATCGAACTACATAATAGCCTGCTTTGAATAGCTAATAGAAATTTCAGGATATCATGTCAAAGTGAAAACATCGTGATTTTGGACCATATTAACCTGATTTTACGGTAGTTAACCTCTAGCAGCGAGAGACGGGCCACAGAGCCGCAAGGCCGACTGGTCGCCTAGCCGCCGCCGCTTGCGCCGCCGCACCGTCACTTTGCGTGCGCGTGCGCTCGGTGCGTTGTGTACACACCAACATGTGTAGTGTACACATACACATGAATCATCTATAATTTACACTACACTATTGCATAAATACGATATCTAATTGCCATCATAGCTCTATCGTAAACCGTTTTTCCTTGTCTTTTTAATTAGGACACGCTGAGTATACTTACATCAACTTACTTGCCATAAGTAAACATAAGTTATGGTAACTTTGATACATTTGTTTCTTATAAGTATTTTAATATGTATTATACCTACACGGCTAATGTTGTACTAACTTTTTTTAAACTATAGAACCATTAAATTTGTTTTTTGTTTCATATAAGTATTCCTTTCGGGAAAGGCTGATAGAAATGTAATAAGTACACTGTCTTGTACAAAATACTCATGGCACTAACTTTTGACTTTTCGAGAAGATTTAACTAAATAAGTAACCTATGGATTAAAGTAATATACAAATTTAGCAAAATGCAACCGGGAAAGTTTAAATTTGCTTTTGGCCGAACAGTGGATCCTCACCTAATAATAAAATCACTGGCCGGAAGTGGATGCGTCACACGTTCGTTTTCGTCCACTTTTGTTTGTGTGGGTACATGTGCGTTAGAATGTGTAGGCGTACAAAATAGACTGCACTGACTTTTTTAAAACAGTCATTGAGCTTCAGGTGCAATTTCTGTAAATTCTTCAGTTTTACGGGCTGTCAAATAAACGTGTAGGGCACACGAAGGGACATATCGCAGAAGTAACGTTCTAGCGCTTGTATATAGTGTTACTGATTACTCTTGTGTGCGTTTATTTACGTACGCGAGCGCCGACTCGTCCGAGATTCAAATTTAGAACACCGTCCCGTCTTGCTGTAGATACTTAGTGAAAAACCTACAAGCCATCGCACTAAAGTTAACGCTTAATTCGAAAATGTGTTTGATTAAGTGAATACCATTTTTCACATATTCGCGAAGAAATTAAACTTTCGTAGATGTGGTTTTAAAATTGTCGTTTTAGAAATAAAAATATAAGTAAGTCTACAAAAATCTGTGTGGAAATGTGCACCATTTTTAAATTTAGCGTGAATTGTTTACTGTGATGTTAATTTCTTGTCTTCAGTCCAACTCTTGCTATCGTAAATAAATGTAGCTGGCTAGTAAACCCATAGAGGTACTTGTATCATGTGAATGAATGAGTCATGTTCAGAATAGGTTCGTTTATACGCCAGATTGTTATGAAGCATTATCATCATTCACTTTAGAGATCTATTCAGAGCTTTTTAAAAGAGGTACTAGCAGCAAGTATTAGGTATCTACCTACATGGTCAAATTCTTATGGTACCTTTAATGTTTGAGTTTGACTGGTAGCTTCCTCTTTCGCTTTGAACAGCGTAGCTTAACACGTTGACCGCCAAGCACAGAAACAGTGTTTTTCATATTTTGGACTTAAGTTTTGGTAAATTGTCTTTTTTTTTGCCATAATTTTCGACCAGTAAGTCGTACAGAGAACCCACTTGGACCGAAACAACCGTGGAGACCAGCCCAATCTGATTCCATAACAAAATGTACTGAAACGTGTATCCGGCTGAAAACACTAGCCTCTCAATGAAGTACTGCCCTTGTGTCCAAGGATACACATGGCCTCAGGAGGTGGCACCTTGTGTTTCCAAAAGTATACACATGGCGGTCAACGTGTTAAACAGTATTTGTTGATGAGGCGGCATACTTCTGGGTTAACGGGACTCTTATGTCTTTGCCTTGTACCATCCTTGCATTTACTACAATAGATAACATTTGCCTACGTAAGACGTGACTTTTTGAAATTAACTGTAATTTTCAGTAATTTCAACATTTTTTGTAACGTGTAGTATAAAAAAACACTGTAACATTTTGATTAAGACAAAAGCGGCAAGATTCTTCTTACCGTGTACAATATGACTATGAACTTGACTAATATGACTATCCCTACACGATCCCTTGTGCCATCAGAGTTTTCAAATTCGCCAAAAATTTCTGACTTGGTTTAAGATAGTGCGGGACCGCCGGTTTAACGTGCCATCCGAAGCACGAAAATGCTCGTGAAAAATATCAACTTTAGTCACCCATGAGGTTCCCCACCCTTGTGTATGTTGCTTAACCTGTTCAGATCAGCGAGCGCCACTGGGCTACGAGCTATATTAAACGACGGCATTCCTCCCGGGACTTCGTTTCCGAGGGAATCTTTGAAAATTATGCAGCCTATGTTACTCAGGAATAATGAAGCATTCTAATGGTGAAAGTATTTTTCAAATCGGTCCAGTAGTTTCGGACCCTCAGGTCATTGCAGCCAAATCTCAAAATGCCTTCGGAGCCAATTCAATGCGAACACACAAACAATAAAATCTTTCCTCTTTTTAATATTAGTGTAGATAGCAGACTCATACTTAAATACTTAATGAAAAATATTAACAAGCACATCAAAACACGTTAGGTTCACGAAATTGAGTAAGGTTAATGCGTGACAGTCCTTAATTGAGCAAGTAAACAGGTTCCTAATAATCAAGTAAGAAATTATTAACCACAGCTTAGTTGCAACTCTCGTCTTGATTAGCTTGTGTTCCGGGGTATAAATTACTTTGTCTCGTAACTCTGTGCAATAAGTAACTGAGCAATCAGCAGCGTTGCGTAATGATAATCTGCAGAGTAAATAAAGTTTATTTCGGTTGATGTTCATTGTGCCGTCTGTACAATATAGTTCTTGTAAGTGAAGTGTAATGTAAGGCGAGGAAATAACGCAGCAGGCGCACGGGATGTGCGTCTGACATGACGCGCATCCGGCTGCGCCAGCGCCATCTTAGGCCGTGATTACCGACCAGAAAAGATTGTACTTGATATAACTAACTAATTCACTGGTTTACGTTCAGTCCCGTATAGTGAATTACGATGAAGCCAAGCTTTCAGATTTCACTAAGTCGACGACGGTTGCTTTTTGACGTCATTCATGGTGTTGTGTATGACTGATTCTTAACCACAACAACCACATTATGTTTTGCGAAAAAAGCTATTCACAATTCCATTAAATTGGTTTTTTTCGTTACAACAAAACAGGATAAACAGTTTTCCTTGTTAATTGTCTATAGGTACACATGCGGCAATGAATTAAATAGGGAATAACATTAGTTTATTCCCCTATTTAATTCACGATCTTCTTTAGTTCTTCTACTGTTTCTTTATAATAGGTACCTCAAGTATTTTGAATCATATAACTCTATCAACACAGAAACTAAACAGTTGATCGTAGACAAGGCACAATATGTAGGTATTGTAATTCATTTATAACAGTTTCAGGGTTACATGAAGGAAATTCGAGTAAACGGTAGGACAGGTAGAACACGGAACAGCTGAAATCTGTTAAGAAGGAAGAAAATAACGATGGCGGCTGATATTCTTTTGTAAATTTGTTATGAGTAAATGAAATGAAATAAATGAAGGTAAATGTAAGAAAGCATGCTGTGCCGTTCGGATAGGTAGTAGGTTCCTATAAAGATAAGAGCATGATGAATCCCAACAGAATCTTAAAAAGAAGCGTTATTTTTTTTTAGTAAGTTGAGATTTTTTAGTACGAATTTAACTGTCAACTGATAATTATAAGTTTTGTAGTATTTGGGGTAGTTATTATAGGTAATGCTAACAACCAGAAAATAAATCCAGTTTTATTGGTTTTTGTACTGGTTTTTGAGTTCTCGGGGGCCAAATAGTCATGTTTATGACTGTCTTGTATTATGACAATTTTTTTAGATGTGTGTGTATCATTGAAAGTTTCACTCCCCAAGTTTATAAAGGTCATCATAGTCAGAATAGTTAGGCTCTACGTCTACACGACAGCGAGCAATTGTTGTGTCTTGTGTAAGAGTGGAAGGCCTTCGAGCGAGAGAAATGGCATGGTGTTTCTCAACACTCTTGTCATCGATAATTGTTCGCTTCAAATATAATTCTTAGAGGTACTTAATCTGAAGCTATTATATGTATTCTATACTAATATTATAAAGTGGAAAGATTTGATTGTTTGTTTGTTTTCGTTAAATAGGCTCCGAACTACTGGACCGATTTGAAAAATTCTTTCACCATTAGAATACATGATTTTTCCGGATTCCCGCGGGAAAGAAGTCCCGGGCGGAAAGCTAGTAATCTATATACGTATTTACTTAGTCCGTCGTGTACTGTAGGGACACTGCTCATTATTTAGGCTCCAAAGACACAAATTTTCCATAACTAAGTTGTTGCTTTGGGTTGATTAGAGAAGACATGCCTGTATACATGCGTGATACAGATCAAAAGTTTAAATGAAAAAAAAATACAAAACTGAATATTATGATTTTTTAGAACTCGAAACGAAAACTACAAGGATATGATGGTAATTGAAATTGATACTAATAATTTGATGACAAACGAAACTGTTGATGAAAAGAAAAAACACTTCCTCCAAGAAGGGTTTCAGAAAGTACCACGAAACCTTCAACGTGTAATGTTTAACAATCGACAGCATCAATGGCGACACCTACGCGAATATAAATTAAATATCATTAACAAATAATCGGTTAATCTGATGCACCCATTGTAATCTTTCGCCCACTTGGAATAGTAAATCCACCCAATACAGAATGTATACTCAACAGCATATAAAGAATGACACATTGGATTTTTTACCTTTTTTATTCTATATTAGAACCATAATGAGTTTGTAAATATTTTTCATATTTACCCAAAATAATAGAAAAAGTATCTTCTCTACTCCATACAACTCGATTTCATTACATGATAAGGTTATAAGTTATAAATGTTATTGAACAGATAGCTTATTGATTAATGAAAAAAAATATTAATATTTATAATGATATATTTCTGAACATTTTATAAACTATTTGAGACATATTTTTGATCGGGCCTACCGGTTGACCTTTAAAGATCCTCTATATAGTTAAACGCTGCGCGCTCACTGCCCTCTATCTCAAAAACCATTCAACGTATAAAAAAACTTTTGAGACAAAAGTTGTAGAGAATTTTATCTTCTATAATATTGATAATGAATAAAAATCCGTAAACCCCATAGGAAACGAGATATTTGCAAAAAACGTCAAAAAAATCGATTTTTGTGACCTTTGACCTTATTTTTTGACAGATGCGGACACCTTACAATATGTAGGTTTTGAGACATGTTTTAGGGTGTCAAAATAAAGGTTTATACAAATATACTGCTGGGTATCTCACATTCCGAGATTCTTACCTTACTTTGACTAAGATGACTGGACCATAAAGACAAGAGTTGTGAAGAAATGCCAAAATCCGTACCAATCATGGGATTGTTATTTCTGAAAGTAATCATCTCTCAATAAGTGTTGTACCCTAGCAGAGAGATTTTCATTTTCACGGTTGTAACTAGGTATTGGATTTCTTTAGGAAGGGCCTCAAAGTGCTTGTTACAGAGACAGTATTGTCAATAGAAGTGGGTAGATTTCTCAAGATTGGCTAAATTTATGCTTCGAGATATTAAGCCTGCTTCCCGATCGTGACTAATCCGAACCAGGTGTTCAATTTACTTAGCGGTGCCAATTTCGCTGTATAAGTTTCTTAGAAGAAACTATTACGTATTTGACTCTGCAAGTGTGAGTAAATAATGAGATTGTGTACAAACATGTTGATGCGCGGGAGCAAGTCGCGCATTATAACAGTTTGGCCAGTGTTATGCAACCCGAGCCATCCCCGCTGCTGCCTGCGCTCTAATTACACGTGTTGCGTCCCCCGCTTCACCCCCTCTCGCTCTTTAAAGACCGCCGCCGATGCAGTCGTATGATTACTTTAACATACTAACATGTACTCCAATGGAATTCATGCCATCAGTATTTTCATAGAACGTTTTGATTTTCAAATAAGTAGCTCGATGTCGGCAGTTCGGCATCTTTTGTAGTTTAATGTGACAATTAAGTATGCATTGTTTACGCCTCTTTGATGAAGGCTGGTAAATCATTTTTATGATTGTGATAAGGAAAATGCTGAATGCATTTTATTTACTATTTATTTGCGGTGTTGACAGAGAAAACTGAGTTACAGAGTGTCTCCCTAAAATATTGATATTTTTCTCTTATTACCTATTTCATATTTTGTCTGCTTGCCTTCTTTGAGGACTTTTTCTTGTTTTAACGTATATGGGCTGGTAAAAAAATAAAAATAAAATAAGGAAGTTGTTAAGTTCAACTGTCTTTAATTACCACTACCTACCGAGCTAGGTAATTCTAATGTATGATATTCTTCGCCCTGAGTAACTCAGAATGTCAATGTCAAGATGAACTGTTCATCTTTCATTCATTCGACGTGACCATATCACATCACTGGAGCATGCCTTTCTTTAAATCAAACACCTTACTTCAGTACTTTTAAAGTCACGTTATCACGTACTATCGAGAAGCAGGTAGTGTAGTAAAGTATTACTGGAAACAGGAAACTTGCAATCATTGGATTAGATAACGCGGTATTATAGTATACTTAATTAAAACAACGAGTGTTTATGATATTCAGTGGAAGTTAGATAAATAAGTTAGTTGACTTACGCAATCCTTTGTCAGGTAAACTCTGGCACGACATTGGACCATATCGCCATGTTTTGAATCTATTGATTCGAATCAAAACGCTGTATACGTATGCTCGTATTATAAGATAATAAAAACGACCTCAATTTCACCCACGTGCCTCTCTTCAGCTCCGGATTTCGAGATTTATAATAAACCTACGTGTTCCTTGTCCTGGATGTCAATTAGGAAATCATAGAATGGAATCGTTTAATATTTGCGAACTGCCAGAGGGAGTAGGTCGGTTAGTTCCGGTGCATAGGTGTTGTATTTGGTAAGAGGTGTCAGGTGAACGAAAACAGGTGCGTTTACCTGTAAAGGTTACTCATTTCGGTTTCCTTAGGTGCGATGATGAAAAACTGCAACGATAAGGTGTGCAGGTGTCGCGTGCAGAGTACAGGTGGCAGCGGCTGGCGTGACATCGGCAACAGCTGATAGCGGGGCCAAGTTCATTACCGCTCTGTGCAAATCGATTTGTCGTGGTTCCGCCCCCACTACTTTCCAATGCAACAGTTTTCTTATCGCTGGCTGATTTTTATTTGCAATCCTAAAGTTTATTTTTTGCATCGAGGTCATCGAAAATATCATCAGTGAATTAAATTAATTGTTGCGTTGTGATTCCTCGTTTTGTAAGAATGGTAGAAAAATGTGTACGTGGCTGGTTTAAGTGCAAAGAAAGTAAAATAGTCATTTATGATGGCGGCCCCAGGCACAGCCGGTGCGGGCGCGGGTGGCGGCTGTTCACTAGGTCGCTCACTCGCACCGCACACCGTGTCCGGTTTGCCAACAAATCGGTCACATCGACCGCTAAGTGGCAAGATTTGGCTCACACGACCAACTTTATTAACGGCTTTTATATGATTTCTAGCCTTCAAGTCCTTATTTGTCAGCTTTCCAGAAACTATAAGTGTCTGCAGTTTGTCTTTGTGCTAATTTTATTTCATTGGTTTTAAAGTTGTTTACGCCGAAACCGTCATTTCGATAGAAGAAAATAACGAGGAAAAATAAATTCTGCGAAGCATGAGACATTGAATTAACGAAATAAGGTTTTTAATTTGCGCCTTAATCTTACGCCACGAGAAGATTAATCAGATCGTAACACTTTGATCTTTACTAATAAAGTCCAGTATGATTTATGTGTTGTTTCGTTTTCTTAAAGGAGCGAGTGAATCGAGGATGATGGACAGTAAATATTTGGGTCATGTGGTTAGAACTCGCGATCAAATGAGACTAGGTATATGTTTTTGTTAATGTTTTTTTCCTTAGGAACTTTGAAATGCCTATTTTCTGTTAATAATCTATTTGAAAGGTTATAATCTCTTCATTTTCCTCAATCTTTATTTTTTGAAGGACATGCTAAACCGGCTTTTGGAGTAGTGTTAGAAAGATGAGAACAATCATACTTACATCATTAAACTTCTAAGAATTGACAACTAACGGGAAATGTTCTTTCTTTCCAGTCACATAACCAAAACGACGACATGGGAGGACCCTCGCAAATCTTTGGCAGCACAAGCAGTGGCGAACAGCGTGCAGCATCAAAGTGCAGAGGCTCTGCCCCTGACGCCAGCTCAGACCATCTCCACACCTACCACGCCAGGTTAATATAATAATATCACATCAGTTTTTACAAGTGTTTAGTGACTCAACAAACGACATCGAGATGTTTTGCCACTTTTTCCTGAACTTGAGTTCCATAGTACAGAGGCCAGCTCATCAGGTTACTCCACTTTCATTGCAAAACCGCTCTTATCACAACAACACAGAGTGCACGCGTGTGGTAACCTGAGTTGCGGCCGTCCGTATAATGAGTACCTAGTGTTCATAGAAACGTTATTTTTTTCTGGAGTGTCAGTTTTTAACCATTACAATACATAATGTATTTCTTTCTTCATATGTCAACATCACCTTTTGATACATAATGATATTAATGATTCAAACTTATCTAACATAATTTCAATAGAAAAGGTAATAAAATGAGGGATAATAGCGAAGATTCAGATTTAGGTTACGTAGCAAAGCTTTGCACTCGGAGGATAATTTTACACCATAACTATACCGGCATTAAATTTAGAAAAGCCAAAGTTACATTTGTTTTTGTTTAATATAGCAATTGAATTAGGTAATTTGTGTGATGGTTTTAATAATGTTGCAAATAATATTGAGTTGCATTTTTATAAACGATTTTTCTTTATGCACATACATAATGTAATGCAAGTAGCACGTAATATTCACATGGAGTTTCATAAATCTTGATTCGGAACGGTGAATGCATGCGGGGCAAAGTCCGACTTACTCCGTAACGTAGACGCATTATAAGGAGGCACGAGGTCCAGTTTTACGGCAAGTGTAGGTGGATGTTAGCTAAAAATAAGCAAACTGAGATGATCCACCATTATTCCAGTTAATTTGATCTTTCGCTTTAGGATGAGGAAAACTGTAATCTACTCTATAAGAAGTTGTGTTGTAAGAATCTGGAATTGGTTAGGTCTAGTCTAGATTATAAGTAGACTAGTCTATACAAGGTACTCATAAAGTATCTTTATTTATTTATAAGCACGTAGATATTGTGTAAAAAAATTTCCGACTTATAGACGAGTAGGTATGATATAATAGTTAATTGTCGACATGTGGATCGATAATTATATATTATCCTAAGGCCAGTGTTCACCAAAAATGTAACCAACGATTAGCAGCTAACCAGAGATTTGACAATTTGGTGAACACGGGCCTTACTGTAAAATCAACAGATTAGGTTCTTAGGCATTTTAAAACAAAGAATAAAATAAGTTGCCAGCATTTTGTAAAAGAGGTTTAAAGGGATGTCGGACGCATTTAAAGCATCGAGTCTGCTCCCATTTCACGTGATCTAATTGGCCACACCGCTTCATTTAAAATTATCATGAAAACTAAAATAAAAACAAGTAAATAACCCGAATCCTAAAACAGATTTTATGACGGGAATTAACGCGTTGTTTCCGTCGGTCGATGCGAGACGACCGTTGAAAGGTGTTCGGAAAATACATCGGTGGCTGCTTATGCTCACGCGCAGAATTCATACCGGCAGGCACGGCACGGCAGTGAAAAAACAACATACATAGTCACTAGTGACAGAAATTAAATTGACAATCTTTTATTACGTGTAGCTAAAAGTACTTCGAGGTAACTAGCTACAAACTCTTAACCTTACCGATAAACGACACAGTTGATGTATATTATGATAAATACGGATGGCGCTTTACTGTATTAGAAGTAAATTGTTTTGATATTGTTAGATTATAGTAAATAAAAAAGTAAGTACCTTGAGCTAGCAAAACGGTTTTGTTAAAAGTTTCTACAAATACTTATCTAGAAAAACAGCGAGTGGTTCCAAAAATATGAGGGCTGTATAACAATCCTTTTGTGCAGAGGTTTTTGTACATAAGAATCAAAGTATAATTATAATCCTATAATATTATTTTCATTAGTTTGAAACATATTATAACGGCTTACCGCGTTTTACCGAATGCCTATTTCTAGTTCACAATTTCGCGAAGTAAATTGAGATCCCAGGGCCGCCAGACCTTACCTACTTATGTTCTCAGTAACCAAAAGTGTGAGAAAGAGCAGTGCTAATAGTATGTACTGTTAACTTTAAGACAAGCGAGTAATTTTTGGAAGTACCTTCAGAACCTGGTAGCTGAAAATTGGCCGTCGGCCCAGGCTAGCAGGTATTCATATTATGTTAATACATAGTACATATTAGTACTACTCTTTCCCACACTTTTCGTTACTTACTGATAAAATAAGTAATATCTGGCGGCCCTGGGATCTTGGTCTACCAGGTTTAAAATATGACTCAAGCAAAAACTTGGTGCCGTGACCAGGATAACGTATTGCAAATTGATGTTAGTTTTGGTTTGACTGAATTTAAACTAGACTACTGTGTGTCATTTATCATTTTTTGATGAGTGTTTGTACTGTTTAGAGGTTTAGTACGGCGCGCGTGCGCTTGCGCCGGCCATGGCGCGTTAGTTGGCGCCGCTTTCAGCCGCTTGCGACACGTCCGCCTCTGCCGGCGACAGTACCAATACATCTCACACCGACCCCTTTGTCAAATCAACGCCAAGAAAACATTTATCTTCAGCGTTTCATTGGTCTCATTCGGTTATTTCAACGAGCCATGTGTTTTTGTTGAACTGTCCGTTTGGTGTGATAAAGGCAAATTGCGTATTGCGCGTCGACGAGTCACGTCACGTGGACGGTGCGCTGTTATGCATTCTTTCTCGAATCTCGAGTGTTTACTTCAATACGTGCCCTAGTCACGTTCTAGTCTAGCGCCACGTCGTCGCCGCCGACAGCGCTGGCGACGCTCATCGCTTCATCACAAGTGCCACTGCTCCATGTCATTGTTTCAGTACTGTTACAAACAACTTTATCTAAGTAGTTCACCTGACATACAAATTATTAATGTTTCCATTGCGCATTCCTCTATAATCTGATGCTGCGATAACAGATCTCCCACTCCGAATAACTTTCCTATGAAGGCATCATCAGAAAAGGTATATTAATAAGATGACTGATACCGTATGCCCTTGAGACTAATTACCGTGTAATTAGATTAGGTAATGAACGTTGGGCATTGACATCTGTTTTTGTAGAATACGTTAGTTGGCGTTGGCACAATGGATAAGTAACCGTAATTTAAGTAAGAGCGGGTGCGTTCTACTGGTGTTGAGTAATGATGACAGTAAGTAATGCTCAATTATAATATAATTAGTTAATTACATATGTCCGCGCGGCATGTGACTCGGAAAACGCAAAGACTGGCGGCAGGACAATACTAAGATTGCATTTGTGCAAGATAGCTGTCCTTATAATTTAAACAGTTGAATGTTTATATAAGTACCTATACCTCGCCTCTACATAGACTCTACATAAAACAATAACAAAATAGCATCAATCAAGTTACGATTAGTGTTACAAAGCACGTGTTTGGAGTCCTAAGGAGATGGCGGTGTTATTATTGGTGTTGGCGATTGTTTATGATATAAGTGATCGGTTGTTTGTTGCTGTGCGATGGTGAGGTGGCCACGACATCCGCTGAGAGTTGAATCATTTTCGTGAGTTGGCCAACACGTTGGGAACTAGGGCTATCGAGTCTGAACAGCTTTTTCCCAGGTATCCCGTAGGTAGGCGATGCCCAACAATAATTGCTTACTTTCCATAAAAAGGCAATCGGTAGATAGCACAATGATTCGATATATGTATGGATGTTTTTTGAGCTACAGTTTTTGAGTTTATTGGACCTATTCAAGTCTCTGAAAATGATAAATTTAATTTAATTTAAACAAGCTATTTCAATATAGTTATTTATATTTACCTAGACAGAATGCTCATAAAAATAAACAAGATCACGAACTATATTTGTCGACCCTATCTGTAGAAGTGTGCGCCTGCGCAATCCAGCGTCTGGCGCCTGTTGTTTTCTTGGATCGAGCGCTGATGACCTTCCATGTCCACCTGATCTCGTGATCAATGCTCAGTTCCTGCTATGGACCGTCGTTTATCATTGTCAATTACTTCCTGTGTACATATTGCTTTGCGAATTTCTTTCAATGTTTAATTTTTCTTACTTTTGCTTGTTTATTATACATAGATACCTACGTTTAGCTGTCTTAAAATAGTTATACCCGACAAATATTTTATTATTAAGTATATGTATCTATTCTATAAGTATAATGCTCTAAAAGGGCTGTACCATAAAATCTTTTGTATGGAAAAAAATTACATATAAGTCAGTTTTAGTTATGGCTAAGTGGTGTTTTATAGTTTTGCTGTAAAGTCCTATTATTTATGCTCAGTGACTTAGATGAAACTGACGCCTATCTATATGGATACAAATTATCTGTCAGGAATAATTCTTTGTCATATACTTAGTTATCCCTAGTTGTTATTGTCAATATTTGTCGGTCATTGCAGTTGGTCCAATCATGTAATCATTGTCAAACACACCCGGTACGTGAAATGAAGTTACAGCAGGCCGAGTACGATAGTGACAACACCGCGGCAATACCGCGGCCCTATATCAAAATGTCAATGTTGACAACGCCTTTGCGCGGGGCCCTCGCGCAATCAAAGTGAAGTTTCAGCGTGAGCCGAGCGCCGAGTTTGTCGTTATCGTGCTAGAGCTGCAGATTAAAGCCCTATGCACATGCTCTCTTTCTCTCTCGCGTCCACTGAAAGTCAGCTTGATGATCCTTTGCTGATCTCAAGATTATGCCGAGTTTAAGGATGTATGTATGTATGTATGTATGTAAATTCTTTATTGCTCAAAAACAGTGTCATATAATACGAGTACATTTCAAAGGTAATTTAGTAGCAAAGGCGGAGGATGTAACCAATATAATTAAAGTTTTTCTTTCTTTTTTTGCTATAGGTACTGGAAAAATCCGCGTCGGTGTATTAACTATTAAGCAACCAATTGACCAGTATTCTTTTCGATTCCAGCAAAGAGCACAAGCAGTCCAGCAACAACCGATCCCCTGGGCCCGTTGCCCGATGGCTGGGAGCAGGCAGCCACCCCCGAGGGTGAGATATACTTTATCAACCACGCGGCCCGCACCACCTCCTGGTTCGACCCTAGAATACGTAAGTATAGGAGCACTTTCTTACGAGGACATCGATCATCCTACATAATTTATAACATACAGCACACGACATCACTGGATCATAACTGGCGGGGTCTTGTGAGTATGACAAATTGGATGTAAGCACTACTTTAGCACCACTGATCATCATCTCTTCCCGGGTGTTTCATGAATATCGATGTTTTCTCGCCTGAAAATGGTGAGGAGAATCCTATGTTGACACGACAGCACATCAGGAATACATGTTGACCTTCACGTCGCCCTTATCACTCACGTAATAGCGCCGGCATGTCTAACCTAAAGTGCTGCTGTCTGTACCTAATAGGTAAGTTACTCCACATCCCATTATTCTATACGGTCAATCAACCTACCTAACTATGGTATTTTTCGTCCCAATCCGAAGTCCTAGTAAAGGCATACTTAGGTAAAAAGTTAATAACAGACACTTCCCTGAAAATTCCCTCAATTAGTTTAGTGATACTCATTGCGAGGTTTTCGCATTGGTTTCCGTATAAGTAATAATTAAAATTAATTAGGAAATTACTTTTTTAATACGTTAAATATAAATCATAAGAGCGTCTGTGGTCTAGCAGCTAGCGGGTCATACTCTTAAGCGAGAGGAACAGAGTTCGATTCCTAGTGCTGCCATATACAGGGCTTTAGGTATCTCTCTTTCAACCTCTCGGGTGGTTAATCAGTCCATGAAACTAAACAACTTTCCTAAGGAACATAGCTCAAAACACGAAAAAGTAGAAAGAGAGATAGCTAAAGCCCTGGATACGTACTAATGACTCATTTTCTGAGTTATATACATTAGTTGCAGACTAACTGATGCTTTTACTATGAGGGAAAACATCGTGAGGAAACATGCACATTTAGGCAACTGAATGTGTAACCATGATTCAATCAGGTCAGATTTCCCTGTTAGTAGGGTCATGGAGGTCAGATGGCAGTCGGTCCACTGTTATTATCTGATCTGCCAAATTCTGGATCATGGTCATACCCCGAATGAGAAACGGGAATAAACGCTATTAGCACAGAAATATGAGTAATAAAATAAATGAACTGGAAGGAAATGATGATAAAAATAACGATGAATAAGCGTCTGTCTATATTTTGTAGAGTTGGATTAACGTACGTTATGTGTTGAGTACGATACTACACGATTCTTGGGAAACCCCATGAGCCGCCGCAAGTGCTCTTTGTACTGGGAGGAAACCATATAACAAAGGAACTGCTAAAACAATAACGCAAATATTGATTCATAAATTTAAATTAGGTTTCGTTTTGCTGTTGCTAAATAACTATAAATGCTATTAGTTTATATTTTCTTCTGTTCCCTACACGATTCTTGGGAAACCCCATGAGCCAGCCCTATCAGGCTAGCATGGGCAATTTAGCAAAATTAAAAAAAAAATATGCCAAAATTTGTAGCTTTTTAATTGCTAATTATTTTCCAAAATAACGATTTTGTTGCTCAAGCCGATCGCGAGAAATCGCAAATTATGCTACCTTAATATAAACGTAGCAGAGTATCTCAATAAATTGCATACTTTTCTCTTGACCATGACAGTAGAATTTGTTGCTAATTAGTTGCGATAAGTGAGAAATAGCGGAAAATTCAAAAATATATTTTTTTTAATTTTTCCACTCCATGCTACCTTGAAACCCGTTTTTCCTTGAATAATGAGTGCTCTCAATTTGTTGCTGACTGAGAGAGTACTTAGTTACTCCTAAAGAACCAGCAACAAAATAGTTGAAACCGATCAGCCGATTTTTTAATTTTTTTTCGATTTTCCTGGTCCTTGCTATCTTGAATACAGTTTTTCCTCGAAAGTAGAGTGCTCTGATTTTGTTGCTGACCGAGAAAGTACTCAGTTACTCCTAAAGAACCAGCAACAAAATAGTTGAAACCGATCAGCCGATTTTCAAAATTTTTTTCGATTTTCCTGGTCCTTGCTATCTTGAATACAGTTTTTCCTCGAAAGTAGAGTGCTCTGATTTTGTTGCTGACCGAGAGAGTACTCAGATACTCCTAAAAAACCAGCAACAAAATAGTTGAAACCGATCAGCCGATTTTCAAAATTTTTTTCGATTTTCCTGGTCCTTGCTATCTTGAATACAGTTTTTCCTCGAAAGTAGAGTGCTCTGATTTTGTTGCTGACCGAGAAAGTACTCAGTTACTCCTAAAGAACCAGCAACAAAATAGTTGAAACCGATCAGCCGATTTTTTAAATTTTTTTTCGATTTACCTGGTCCTTGCTATGTTGAATACAGTTTTTCCTCGAAAGTAAAGTGCTCTGATTTTGTTGCTGACCGAGAAAGTACTCAGTTACTCCTAAAGAACCAGCAACAAAATAGTTGAAACCGATCAGCCGATTTTCAAATTTTTTTTCGATTTTCCTTGTCCTTGCTATCTTGAATACAGTTTTTCCTCGAAAGTAGAGTGCTCTGATTTTGTTGCTGACCGAGAAAGTACTCAGTTACTCCAAAAGAACCAGCAACAAAATAGTTGAAACCGATCAGCCGATTTTCAAATTTTTTTTCAATTTTCCTGGTCCATGCTATCTTGAGAACGGTTTTTCCTCGAAAGTAGAGTGCTCTGATTTTGTTGCTGACCGAGAGAGTACTCAGATACTCCTAAAAAACCAGCAACAAAATAGTTGAAATCGATCATCCGATTTTTCAAATTTTTTTTCGATTTTCCTGGTCCTTGCTATCTTGAATACAGTTTTTCCTCGAAAGTAGAGTGCTCTGATTTTGTTGCTGACCGAGAAAGTGCTAAGTTACTCCTAAAAAACCAGCAACAAAATAGTTGAAACCGATCGGCCGATTTTTAACATTTTTTTCAATTTTTCTGGTCCTTGCTATCTTGAAAACGGTTTTTCCTGGAATGATGAGTGCTCTCAATTTGTTGCTGACTGAGAGAGTACTCAGTTACTCCTTAAGAACCAGCAACCAGTATCGGAGTACTCTCTCGGTCAGTAACAAAATCAGAGCACTCTACTTTCGAGGAAAAACTGTATTCAAGATAGCATGGACCAGGAAAATCGAAAAAAATTTTGAAAATCGGCCGATCGGTTTCAACTATTTTGTTACTGGTTTTTTAGGAGTAACTTAGTACTTTCTCGGTCAGCAACAAAATCAGAGCACTCTACTTTCGAGGAACAACTGTATTCAAGATAGCAAGGACAAGGAAAATCGAAAAAAAATTTGAAAATCGGCTGATCGGTTTCAACTATTTTGTTGCTGGTTCTTTAGGAGTAACTGAGTACTCTCTCAGTCAGCAACAAATTGAGAGCAGTCATTATTCCACGAAAAACCGTTTTCAAGATAGCATGGACCGGAAAAATTGAATAAAATGTTAAAAAGCGGCTGATCGGTTTTAACTATTTTGTTGCTGGTTCTTTAGGAGTAACTGACTACTCTCTCGGTCAGCAACAAAATCGGAGCACTCTACTTTCGAGGAAAAACCGTTTTCAAGATAGCATGGACCAGGAAAATCAAAAAAAAATTTTAAAATCTGCCGATCGGTTTCAACTATTTTGTTACTGGTTTTTTAGGAGTAACTTAGTACTTTCTCGGTCAGCAACAAAATCAGAGCACTCTACTTTCGAGGAAAAACTGTATTCAAGATAGCAAGGACAAGGAAAATCGAAAAAAAATTTGAAAATCGGCTGATCGGTTTCAACTATTTTGTTGCTGGTTCTTTAGGAGTAACTGAGTACTCTCTCAGTCAGCAACAAATTGAGAGCAGTCATTATTCCACGAAAAACCGTTTTCAAGATAGCATGGACCGGAAAAATTGAAAAAAATGTTAAAAAGCGGCTGATCGGTTTCAACTATTTTGTTGCTGGTTCTTTAGGAGTAACTGAGTACTCTCTCAGTCAGCAACAAATTGAGAGCACTCATTATTCAAGGAAAAACGGGTTTCAAGGTAGCATGGAGCGGAAAAATTAAAAAAAAAATATTTTCGAATTTTCCGCTATTTCTCACTTATCGCAACTAATTAGCAACAAAATCTACTGTCATGGTCAAGAGAAAAGTATGCAATTTATTGAGATACTCTGCTACGTTTATATCAAGGTAGCATAATTTGCGATTTCTCGCGATCGGCTTGAGCAACAAAATCGTTATTTTGGAAAATAATTAGCAATTAAAAAGCTACAAATTTTGGCATATTTTTTTTTTAATTTTGCTAAATTGCCCATGCTAGCCTGATAGGGCTCCATGAGCCGCCGCAAGTGCTCTTTGTACTGGGAGGAAACCATTTAACAAAGGAACTGCTAAAACAATAACGCAAATATTGATTCATAAATTTAAATTAGGTTTAGTTTTGCTGTTACAAGTTTCTAAATAACTATAAATGCTATTAGTTTATATTTTCTTCCGTTCCCTACACGATTCTTGGGAAACCCCATGAGCCGCCGCAAGTGCTCTTTGTACTGGGAGGAAACCATTTAACAAAGGAACTGCTAAAACAATAACGCAAATATTGTTTCATAAATTTAAATTAGGTTTCGTTTTGCTGTTACAAGTTGCTAAATAACTATAAATGCTATAGTTTATATTTTCTTCCGTTCCTCTGTTTACATTTTTAAACGCATTACCTTTAATTATAACCTTTCGGGAACTGATTAATTAATACAATCTTTATTAAACCACGGGATAATAGACATACGCGACATCTTTTACTTCTAACTTTCTATACGATTCACACGTAAGATTTAAGAGTGAAGTTTTGATAGGTTTCCTTACCCACAACAATACAACAAAACCCCGAGTTCTGACTCAATGTCTGGGAAGAACTGTCTGGCACATTCTTACTCAGTTGCAGGAAAGTTCATTAAAGTTATTATTTTTTTAAATATCCTGTCTTTTTTATGTCAACAAGACTAAAAGGTATAAAGTAAGCATTAACTTTTTTCTGCAACGGAGTTAATGTCTTTTCTTCCGCTTCCACTCCAGCTTTCTTACGTCAGCTTTGATGAATTGCAGCACAACACTTGCAACGCACGCCGGCTGCCAACTCGGGCGTGGCGGGCGGAGGCTGGGCTAATGCTTCCATACAAGCCTGCCAACAGAAGCTACGCTTGCAGTCTCTTCAGTTAGAGAGAGAGCGGCTCAAACAGCGCCAACAGGAGATCAGACTTCAGGTAAGAACCTAAATGTCTTCTTCCATTTAGCTAAAACTCTATCTTGGACCACACAGTATATAGAGTTTATAGAGGGCTATTTTGCTGCAAAAGCAAAATTGGCACTCAAGTTTGAGTGACTTTTCCTCGTGGTGTTTTCTGGAGTCTATGTGAACTTATGATGATATTGTCTGAGTGTTTTATGGTCCGAATAGCAAATTTTTCTGAGGTTTTGTTCTTTTTACTGCAGTAGGGAAAATAATGAATACATGTAAAGGTGCGATAATTCTAAAATTGGAACGAAGATAGACATTGTTTCAAATGTATACTACAATGACTAATGATAATAAACAAAGTATCAAGAATTTGCAAATTTATTCACTTTTAATTACGGTAAAGTAAAGATAAAAGTTGTCTTCCTGATATGAGGATTATCTACTTATAGGTACTCTTCGGGATTAGATAAATGACGCACGTGTGTTATTATCATTACCTTTATTGATAAAACTAGCGACGTACCTCGGCTTCTCGTGAGGTCTGTGGTTAAAATTGCATAAATTTGTTGTAGGACGAACAATATTGAACTAAGTATATTGAGCCTTTGTACGGGAAATAGGTTGTTTTTAAAATTTTCATGGAAAGAACAACCCCCTAAACTTGGTGGCAATGTGGATGTACGGCAACGGTTTATATTTATTTAAATTAATTTAAACATATGCACTTTAAAAATATCAGTTTAGTTTAGTGTTTATTATTTTATTTACGACTGACCCGCGAACTGCGATAAACGCTGATATTTTCACTTCGTATCGAGAATAAACAAACAAAATAACGAGCGCACCTGCCGAAGGACGTTATCATAATACGATTAGATTATTTTCTGAAAATCATAAAAGTTCGCTTTTTGAGAATAAAACACGCGATGTATTAGGTATATCTTCATTTACATAGTAAGTAGTTTTTCACATCCAGGCTTGGTTCTACGACCCTTGTGGTGTGACCTATCGCACATATCGTAACAGCACAGAGTGCACACATGTGGTAATCTGATTTGCGGCCCTCTGTAAATGCTGACACAAAGACTTCGTCCTTTACGTTTGCCAAACAAATCAAACTCAGAAAAATTAAACCTATCTTCCTAATGAATTATCTTCAGCAGAGCGATTGCCATCTAACATTATACTTCCCTGAATCGATTTCAAAATGACTGAATTTTCAATATTCGCTTTCTCCATTCCAGCAAGAGCTTATGGCAAGACAAGCGTCGTCGATTGTGTCATCTCTAGCCAGCAGTACAGGCGCAGTGGCCAACACGGAGCTGCCTATAGACCCGTTCCTATCAGGGCTGACTGATCACCAGCGCCAGGAATCCGCAGACAGCGGCCTCGGCATGGCGGTATCACAGTCTTACTCCATGCCTCACACCCCTGAGGACTTCCTCGCGGGAATGGACGACAGGATGGATTGCACCAGCGAGGCCGGCGCCAATATGGACTCTACCGACATCGCGCTGGGCGACAACATCGACTCAACAGACGACTTGGTACCCTCTTTACAGGTTATTAATGACTAATCGCTTTCTAATACCGTATCTACACGTTGCTTTCTTATTGCAAGTATTTAAACCTTATCTGCAGTTCCACTAACTCTACTTCTGCTTGTAACGAGGCGGCATGCGCCTCGTCTTCATACTCCTTCTCCATTCTCTTTTCGCAATATTTTTACTCTTCAGTTTTGGCATTCCTAATCTAAATTCGAAATTGAACACTTCTAGTTGTCATTCGCTGGTAGACCCAACTGAGTTTCCGTAGCAGGCGCACGCCCGCTCATTAATATACTGTTTTATGTATTTTGTAATAAACTAACGTCAAAAGTTTAAGTGTTTTGTGTAATAAATGTAATCCAGCCTAATTATTTTCTTATTACTTCATCGTGCTCCGACTCATCCTGCTTCCGCAGCTAGCCGGCGCATGTTACTTAAATTGACTCTAAACTAAGGCCCGTATTGTAGAAAGAGACTCAAGTCTTGATCTATACTTAAGTATTTATTGTCTCTTTCTCTCATTATCAAAATGACAAATACGACTGCTACTCAAGTATAGATCTAAGTCTGAGTCGCATTCTGTATTACGGACCTAAATTGAAAAAGAAGAGATTCTACTAAATTCCATAATAATTGTCCAGTGTTGATTTTAAAGTAAATTAGCAATAACATGTATGAATAGAACTATCGTTATGTAATTACTAATGTAATTGTAAGGTAAACTAATTTGGTACTTTTGTAAAACTAGTGCGCTGTAGTTATGGTAAATTAAACTGAAAAAAAAAATTATACTTACCTACTTGTTATTGTCGTTTGTTGAAACGTTTTTATTATGTAGTTAATGAATATGCACGACAAAAGAGATAAATACATTAGTGATGCAACGAATACGAATGCGAATATTCGTATTCGCCGAATATCGGCCCTTTTACGAATATTCGTATTCGCCGAATATCACAATGGTATTCGTATTGAAAATGACTCCGATACTGAACAATATATTATCAATATAATTGAACGTGCATACCTCGCTCGTATGAAATGACTTGCATCCAGGCGAGATAAATGTATTAAGTATGTGTATCTGAACGCACCGCATTTTCGGTGTTTTCGCGAGAAGTTTGAATTGAATGTACAGGGTCAACAGCACATCATGCTATCCAAAACAGACAAATTTCTTCAATCAATTTTATCTCCGAGCATTAGAGTTTACTATCCATTGGGGAAATTTGACATTTCGTCGGCATATTTTGTTTGTCATTGGAGTCGTGTTTATACACTTTGCCTGTGTACTTTATATTATAGTTAACTGCGTTAAATACAAAATAATAATAAAGTATTATGTCACGTAAAAGAGAAAAAAATAATTGTGAAAGCTTTTTGAAAAACAGGCCA
Source organism: Aproaerema taeniolella (assembly GCA_949987775.1). Classification (NCBI taxonomy): domain Eukaryota; kingdom Metazoa; phylum Arthropoda; class Insecta; order Lepidoptera; family Gelechiidae; genus Aproaerema; species Aproaerema taeniolella. The sequence goes on along the minus strand of OX465247.1, from coordinate 13,465,041 downwards.
GTAAGTTTTTAGAGTAGGTAGATCAATTTGCTTGTTCGATGATGAAAATATGCAAAATAACCTGATATGATTAAACATAATTATAATATAATAAATTAATAAATAAGACATTATACTTTCTATTTTTACTTTCTATCCTATTCTTAAAATAAATACTAAAACGAGTTAACTTACTTTTATTTCATGAGAAAAACAATGAAGCCAGAATCTACAATATCAAAGTTTGTTTTTGCGTTGGAGGGCGTCAAGTGATAAAATCACATCTCGCGACAAGTTTTCAAATCACTTAAATAAATAGGTATCTCTACAAATGCGAAGTTAATATTTTTTATTACTGCCTTTACTATTCGTATTCGTATTCGCCGAATAGTTATGACACTATTCGTATTCGTATTCGCTTCGTAAAAAGTGGTATTCGTTGCATCACTAAAATACATAATTATATAAACTGATCCCCGCAACTTCGTTCCCGGCTTTATTGCCTATTTGTGCTAGAAACCTTCGCGGCATACGCAAAATCACTGACCAAAGTTTCATCACAATCTGAAGAACAGATTAGGAGTTCATATAGAACAAACAAACTTACATGATTTTTATTTATAAAGAATAGAGTGGCCCGCAAACCGCACTCCTTTGTAGACTAGATACAACTATGTTTTCGTCAAAACAAAATTAGCTTGATAAAATATTAATAGTTATTTATCTTTTTTATTTCAGTTGAGCGAGTTCACAAACGACATCTTGTTAGACGACGTTCAGTCGCTGATTAACTCGACGCCGAGCAAACCCGACAATGTTCTCACCTGGCTCTAAAGTGACAGCCAATCACAGCTCCCGACGAGCTCACAGACTTTCAGATATCTGTTCATAGTACTTACCGCTTCACACGACGACGCCCTAGCGGCGGCGACCAAACGGTAAAGGTGTAAATTTCAATACGGAAATGACAATAGCGTATCGTGTGTATGGAGTGACGCGCTGTGGAGTGAATCGTGTTTTAGAATTAGTATCAGATCCCCCGTCCGCTTGTGTGCAGAACCCGTTTCGTCGTCTCGGCATTTATTAGAATGAGACAGAATAACGGCGTTCTACACACTAAGCGTACTTCATATAGCTTAGCATGTCCGAGTCTGAATCAGTTTGTACGTGACTGTACTAATTTTAGTTTATAAATGTGTATTTTGATGTCCTTTGTTAGCGATGTTTTGTAAAGTGTTAGGGCATTCAAGGTAGCGTGCGGAATCAAAAATTATCTTTAATTGTTGCCTTAGTTAAAAGCAATATTGAAATTACAGCTTCTGCGTGCTACCTGTCGCATTAAGTTCAAAATAAAAAGGGCTAAGTAAGTTAAGTAGGCCATGACTATCATAAATGGCTAGTCATATCTAGGATCTAGGTCATCGACTGTGGTCTTGCAAACCTTCTTTCTTCGTCGAAAGGAGCGGAGTTGCAACCCCTTACTTATAAGCTAGGTTTCCAATAATCTTTGGTCTAAGACTATCGGAAATCCTCGTTTCATTCATTTAGGTAATTATATGAGAGTTTGATTCGGATGAATGTATTGTAATTCTATATTATTAAGATTGTGATAACATCTTGACGTAACAGTGCCTTATTGTGCCTTTATAAAATGTATTTATTGCGTTTTGTAACTTAGATAATAGTGAAATATTTCTACACTTTTTCTATGTTCAAGTTTATTGATGTATTTAGTGAATTGGACATAATTAAACTACTTATCATAGTGATGTGTTTGTCTACTTACCGTCCTTGTGTATTTTCGAGATTACGGATAGATGTTAAGTTTTAGCTAATCGTGAATTAGACAATAATGTTGGCAACTATTATGATTACTTTTATAATGTTTGTTTGGTAAATAATGTAATTATATGCACGTTTTTTGGGTGCAGCTATAGAAATATAACGTGATCGGGTGACGAGACGTGCGTCGCGTTTCATTGTCATGCGAAATATGATTCTCTTTACTAAGTAGGTACCTATTAGGTAATACGGAACCTTCAAGCAGATAAAGAAAGCAACATGATGTTATTTTAATAAAGTTTATTATTATCAGACATTTATTAGATTAGTACTTAATTCGATGTAATCAGCGGCGTTTGATAAGAAAAACAGTGAATTTGACATTATACCTTTGGTTTCACTTAGGACTTCTACCGGTGGTACTATCTGGGTATAGGTACTACTGGTAACTCTAGGGCATTATTATGTTAGCGCATTAAACAGCGCGGTAACTAGACGTGGTAGATAAATTGTGTGATGCGCAGGCGCACGTCATCGTCAGGGAAGGATAGAGAAGTGCAATATCGCGACTGAAGTCTTCTAAGGATATCATATCCTAACTTGGTGCCAACTGTGAATGTAAATCTTAAAATATTTTCGATTTAAGTATTACTTCTTTGAATTTCTCTAATCGAACGTTCTGTTTCGTCCACTGATATCGCGATAGATAAGCTGGAAATATTCTCAAAATTGTGTTTAGCCCACCTAGTCTTTAGATTTTTGTGTGAGTGAAATGAATTCAGCTAGTTTAATTGGAAATTATGTTAAATTAGGCCTTTATTGTATTGAATGCTACATTGAAAACTTTGCCATATTAGTGAAAGTACTATTAATCTTATAAGACTAATGTTATCTTCAGTATGTTATATAGCATCCTTGTATCTTGTAACTAGAAGTAATGGTGCTGGGTTTATAATACAGTTTAATTTTGTATTCTGTAGATCCATTCGTTGTATTTTATTTTTATGTCGTGTAATAAACTTTATTGCCTACAGTTAGTCAAGATGCTTTTCATATTGTTCGGATAATTATTCTTTTTATTGTTTTTGTTTTCGGTCTCTCTTCTCTATTCCTTTTGCAAGGCCTATTAGTATTGCCTATCTCGGTAATATTTTGTTACACTTTTAAAAAACATTCCATGTTACGAAACATGCCACATAGCAGTGGTGCTTGCTCGCGCTTCATCAATAGTCTGTCTGTACTGAATAAACGTTCACCAATCCACTTCAGACTAGGAAGACAGAGTCGCTGATCTTTGTCACTTATCTCTTAAACAGGTCGCGTCATGTAAATAGAAAGCTGGTGGTCAAGCTGCACATTAGGCGATATATATTCTATCTAATTAATATATAATTAAATGAACCTGCCAATAATCAATATTCGAAGCCGCGAGCGAAAGGCTAGTTCAAAAATGACCTAATAATTTCGTACGCGAGTGTAGGTATGCGCAAGAACACATCCCCTCCACTTTCTTCCAGCGTTCTTTTTTACATGATGCGATCTATACTGGGGTTTCAGGTTTTCTTACTGGGAAACTAGTTCTTTTTTTCAGAATAAACTAACTTCTTGAAACCCACATAAGATGGAATAATATTCAGAACAATATTTCAAGTGTATTATATCATTTATTTCATAAGTAAGCCTTTATTATACAAACATATCTTTTCAGTCTGACACAAGATGCAAGTTTTCTCTGTAGTGTATGTAACATTATGTTTATCAATGTTATATTATAATTATAACAATGAAATTAAATGTGTCAAAGTAATTAGTTTTCAATAATTTCATTGTAAATAATTCGATATTCTTATATGAATTAAATAAATATTTGTTTTAATACCTAATATTACATTTTTATTGTAGTTTCTTCGTCTCTTCTTCCTTAGAGTTCAGTTTTGCGTGTTTTCTGCGCAAGAGAAAAATGGAATGAGATAAATAGGTTAAGTATCTTCTTTGCTAAATATCTTATTTTGAGTAATAAAATAGTCCAGCACGAGTGGCATGATTCCAAGTGACGTTTTACAGTAAGTAGACTGACTGCACACTGGGCCAGATAAAAAGGCAAACTATGATTATTATTTCCCGATTCACTTGTATTGGCGGGGTTACACGAACAGTATAAGTGGGTCCATGCTGCAATATTAGGTCCGTGCTGCAATATTAGGTCCATGCTGCAATACTAAAATAGATACGAACTTTGTGCTGTTTTGCAGCAGAAATATTTCTAAAGTGACGTTTCAGGGCATATAATCAAGAACTTATGTAAGTATCCCTCGAATGTCATTCTTTTAGTCTTGCTACTCGTGCAGAATTCAAAGGTTTAGTGTATACCGTGCAAGTTGGTAAAGATGCTCCCCGACCACATTTCTTACTTTTGGTTAACCTGTTGAAAGAAACAGCAAATATAATATAAAGCTTCCAAGCTATTTACACATAAATATTTGCTAGTATGTGATAAAAGCAGAGCCGTATAAGGTCTTAAGTGTTAAATATAAAATACAAATAACCTTTTACCTATTTAGGGCCACTGTAACCAAAAGTGCTAAACGTATTTAACAGCCTAAACACATTTAACTCAGTTGTCAAAGCAACAAAATCTGTGAAATTAAACAAAATTAGTCCTGCTAAATACGTTTAGCACTTTTGGTTAAAGTGGCCTTTAGTCTAAATAAATAATTATTCACAAATTAAGCTAGCAGGGTTACTTTCGATCAGTGCATAATACGCAAAAAAAGTGTTTCTGCTCAAAATGTGATGTTCAACGTCAATTCTACTGAAGAAAAAAAAATGTTTTCCTTGTCTCTCACAGCATTATTTTTACAAAAAAGAAAGAGAGGTTGCGAACCACACACACTTAGTTTCAAATGTAGCGCAAAATCTAAAGTAATCTTATAAGTACGTATGTTTAGTTTAATTCCTTTTTTGTACAGCAGAATCTACGTCCTTGCATCGTCATTGTATTAAAAATGATACTAACTACTGTTTTCTTCAGTCGTCCCTTTAGTCGCATTTTTCCTGTTAAAATTAATCTTAAGTTAAATGAACCTTAAGTAGATAAAAAACGCCCTGAAGCAAAAGTAGATACCTACTTATGACGAGAGATGGTCAAAGTTATAGTAGGTGGGGAGTCTGTAAGTCGTATTAAAAAGATAAGTATTTTTTTTTTCGGAGGTAGTCTAGCATTAGCAAATAATACATACACACGCTCACGCCCATAATCTCTAACGGGGTAGGCAGAGCATCATTGGTTCTAAAACCACTAGATATGCCACGTTGTCACAAATTGTGAGGTTATCAGGTGGAACAAATTGCATAATGGTGAGAGCCCTCGCATAAAAACCTCGCATCCCTCTTACAGACTTTTACTGTATACCTGGGAAGAGTAGGTAGCTGGCACATTCTAAGTTATTCTTTCACTATTAGTCCAGCATGGAAGTATCTAGCAAATAATAACATGATAAAATTATCGGTAATCATTAGGGGTCATCCACATATTACGTCACAGCGTATGGGGGGGTCTTACCAAACGTGTCAGTACATGTTAAAGGGATACTAAAAAAGCGTGACATAGGGGGGGAGGGGTTCAAAAAGTCGAAATTTTGCGTGAGGTAATATGTGGACAGCCCCTTATGAGCCTTTAGAAAAAAACAAACGCATATAAGGGACTTTACATTAATTAGCTTAGATTCTCCCCATGAAACCGAACTACTTTCCTCACCAAAATAGATCAATGAAATTTATTTAAAAAAATTCAGGTCCCATACAGAAGCAATTAGCTGATCGCTCAATTTGTATGGAGAGGCGAAATTATTTTTCATATTTTGATCTATGTACACATAGACAAGGGCGTCGCCAAGGGGGGGCAGGGAAGGGCAGCTGCCCCCCCCTACAGATTAAAAAATGTAACCAACTGCAAAGCAATCAGAGTTGCACCCGTTCTTATTATAATCGCCAATTCGCCACAGAGGCAAAGACTCGCTATAATCGTAAAACATCATGCTCTTGACTGTACCTACAATTCTTATTTTTTTCATCCTCCATAATATTAGCTTGCCCCCACCTGGGCCAAGAGCTGGCGACGCCCTTGCACATAGAAGCTCATCAGGCTATACATGTTGACCTTGACGTCGCCCTTATCTCGCTTGTAATAGCGTCGGCTTTCGTAATGCAAATAGGTAACCTGATGTGCTGCTGTCTGTACCTCGGAGAAAGTTGTTCAGTTCACTCATTTAAAGTCACCCAATAAATAAAGTTATGAACGTTTTAAGAGTTAAAAGCAAGTAAGTAAATAGATAAAATTTTACATTTTAATTAAATTTTCTCATGCTATGGATTCCGTTAGTGGCGACGGTGCCGGGATCGCGGGATTCGTGGGCAGGCCGTGTGTTCTGGAATTTAAATACTTTCTGAACAAGTTGTTTGAAGGAGGTATACAGAGGGCTTTAGGTCGTATCTCTCTTTCAACCTCTCGGGTGGTTAATCAGTCCATGAAACTGAACAGCTTTCCCAAAGAACATAGGTCAAAATATGAAAAAAAAAAATTTGAGTTCCCATACAAACTTCATCAGCATATAGCGCATTTTGTATGGGAGATCAATTTTTTTTTCGCATTTTGACCTATGTTTCCTGGGGAAGTTGTTCAGTTTCATGGACTGATTAACCACCCGAGAGGTTGAAAGAGAGATACCTAAAGCCCTGTATAATAAGCAATGCAACATTCAAGTGAGTTTACATTAGGAGCGAAAATTGAAAATGATCAAGAAGCATCGCCTAGTTTCGCAGATTAATTTAAATTCACTCCGTATTGGCATAATCAATCGTAATTGAAATATCTGTACCTGGCAGCATAAAAATTTAAAAAATATATCTTTACGTTCAGTGTAAAAGCATGTTGCAGATATTTGTACCGAATTTAACACTAAAGTATCCAAGGGAAAAACTATTAACAATATTTAAATAACTCCGCATGCAATCCCTAATGCGACGTCTTATGCAGCGATATTAGCAGCTATGTACACTCAAGAGCACGTCAAGCTTGACACTTTGGGCTTTGGACCGGCCCTGCATTGTATGGCGCGCAGTATAAATCAGAGCTCAGCTTAAACTGGTAGTGTAAAGCGTGACCTGCTCTTGACTGTACGTATATCTATAAAAGCTTATATTGACAGCATCATGCATGTTTCTCAACAAGGCAACGTCGACATAGCCCACAAAACTAGAAGTCTGATTGACTATGGGTTGGTTAAATATGTTATAAAACTGACAATCGCTGGAGCCGTCGAATTTGAGAGTGAAGAAAGCGTACAAGCAAACGTAGTGTGACATCTCCCCGCTTAGATGGATTGCTGATCTAAAGTGGCGGATAGTTGGAGATCCGGTGATGGGGCGCGTCTTGTAAGCAGTCCTGGATTTGTCAATAGGCCGTATAGGCCGCGGCCTAGGGGCGGCAGCGTCCTAGGAGTGGCAGATTTCAGAGAACGCACACGAGAAAACCAGTAAACTGGTTTGACATTTATCCTCTAAAATCGAGTGAGCGTACTTACGCTCTTTCTTAATGACAAATTCATTCGTTTATTTGTCTTTAGTGCCTTCCTTACTATAAAATGGAAAATTATTATTTTAGAAAGGTACATAGGGCGGCGAAAATAAAATGGCCCACACTCATAAAAAATATAAATCCGGCACGCTTGTAAGGAAGCCTACTTGTACAGAGGGCCGCATTCGTCTAGTCACCTAATACATACTTACATAGGTACATACCTATATTACCTACATATGACACATACTTTAGAAATGACATACACTTGAAATATGAGAGTGGTTCACCAAAAAAGGAAATTAAAGGGAAATAATTGATTTCGAGTAAGTAAATCGCGTTAAAAGTTTTGAGTCGAAATGAATTTCGCCTCCAAATGAGTTTCACATCTCCACTACTTTGTTCTTTGGGATTGCTTCATATATTGTGTCATCACAACCTAGACTGTTGACTACCTGACATCACAGAAACTAGTGTGCGTTGTGTGTATGGTGTAATTTTTTCAAAACTCCTCGGCTCTCTAAAAAATCTATAAAAAAAAAACTACGGCACCTAAAAATATTCTGAGTAGACCAAAACAAAGCTGAAAGACCACTGAAAAAAAATGATGAAAAAAAAAGAAAAAAAAAACAGTTTTTATCCCTCCAGGTCCCTTTTTGGTGAACCAATCACATATTGCTAATGTTAGGATTTCGCCGATGGAATTAGATTAACACTTACAGGCTCGAAGAAACGTGTGTCCTGTGGCAGGGCGCGGTTGGCTATGAGGTCGCGGAAGTATTCCACCGACAGCTTGGGGGTGCGCGGCCGGTCCGGCAGGGTTATGTCCACGTAGTACAGGCCGAAACGCTCACTAGAGAAAAAAAATTGAATAGTTTTCCTGAACCACCTATAATTGGGTAGTTGATATTTTATATTTATTGACATTATCTACTATATAAAAATAAGTCGGGTTTTCCTTCCTGACGCTATAACTCCAGAACGCACGAACCGATTTCCACGGTTTTGCATTCGTTGGAAAGGTCTCGGGCTCCGTGAGGTTTATAGCAAAGAAAATGTTGGGCACGAAATAACCTGTAGTCCACGCGGGAGGAGCCGCGGGCGGAAAGCTAGTATGTTTATATACTTAATATGATAACAGAATCCGAGATAAAACAAAAAATACACTAATTTAAGTAAAGTAAAGTAAGTAAAAATATATTTATTGTCACAAAATAATTACAAATGAACAACTTTTTACAAACTAAAGTAATCGTTTTTCTGCAATAATTATATCTATTCATCCCCAAGAATTTGAAAAAAGGCAACAAAATGAAGACAGTAAAAAAAACATCGGGTTGCACTCCGGGAGTGCCGGCAGAAGTAAAAACTTGAACATTAACGTTGTGCATTAATATGGAAATAAAACAAAATAAACAAAAAGAGTCCGTTATTCTCTCAGGATTTGAACCCTCGACCTGTTGCTTACAATCTGACAACTTTTCCGCTCGACCAAACTGTCTACTTTCTATTTAGTAAAATAGTCTATCGGTATTTGCGCTATGAGCGAATAATCGTTGACATCTGTCACAGAGATAATTTTACCATAGGGCTGCCATCCGTCCGGGTTTCCACCCATAAAAAGTGCTCAACGCCGTTAAAGAAGTTTTCACTTCAAAAAACTAATTAACCAACCTGCTTTGGGCTAGCCTGGTGGACTACGGCCCAAATCCCCTTCGTGTTTGGAAGGGAGGCCCGTGCTTACCTTCTCTAACCAATTTAAGGTCACCCAAAATGAGTACCTATTTCAATGATGTCTACTTACGAGAATCCCGCTCGCCACTCGAAGTTATCCATGAGTGTCCACGCTGTGTAGCCTAGCACTTTCACGCCATCGTCGTACACTACGTTCAAGATTTCAGTCAGATAATCCTAGAAAATAAAAACAAAATAAGTGTTTAGAATAAATAAATAAAAATATGCAACGCAATCAAAAGCCCACACAAGGTTTTCCCTTGTGTCGTGGGTCCCTCGGAACATACACAAAGACAGAAACAAACACCCATACAAAATATTACTAAATTTCTGATTATCTAGCAGACAGGCAGCCAGCTCAGCTCTAGAGTTATTTCAGATTTAGTTAAAATTAGTAAATAAGAAAATTTGTAATGCGATTTAAAAGAGCAACCTCAGAGTTTCTTGCCTGTTCTTCTCTGAGGAAGACTGCACCTTTGCGAATAGGCGTAGAGTCAGTAGGATCAAAAGAACGAATGCGTATGTATGTATTTAAATCATTTAATGTATGTTTGTATGTATTTCATTGTAATCTTGACTTGTTTTAAGTGACATCCTGAATGTCCTATAAAATAAAGATTTTTCTATTCTATTCTATTATATTTCATGACCCGAGAACAAACACCTTTTTATGGTTTTACACAATTATTTGTGTAATTTTTTTTATTTTTATTTGATTGTTTTAAATTGGTTATTATTTGTGGGGAAATGGCAAAACCGACCCTCGCTGGAGTCATCTAATATTTATATTGTTTTATACTTACATTAAAATACTTGATGCGTCCAAAGTCCTGCAACTGACCATGGTCTGAGAACCCATTTTCAGTGATGTAGATAGAAGGATCATTGTAGCTGCTCTTGCACCAACGAAGCAAGTTGGCGAAACCAGTGGGCACAACCTGAAAATAAGATGAATTACAAAAGTTATTAAGATTTTTAGGAAAAAAGTTGTATTTTTTTAACCCCCGACAAAAAAGAGAGGTGTTATAAGTTTGAAGTGTGTATCTGTATCTGTGTGTCTGTCCGTGGCAATCGTAGCTGTATTTAATCGAAATTGGTTGACCGTTTAAAACATATAAGCAATCAAACATCGGGGGTCAAAGCGTTATAATTATAACGTACTAAATATAACGAACGATCAGAGATAGAGTAATTTTTGACCACTAAAGCCGTCGTCATCAGCCCATATACATCCCCACCGAGGGGCACGGGCCTCCCTTCGAAACACGAAGGGGTTTCAGGCCATAGTCCACCACGCTGGCCCTATTCGGGTTGGTGGACCGCTCGTCTTTCGAAAATGAATTTTCTTGGACAGGCGGGTTTTATCAAGATGTTTTCCTTCACCGTTAAGCAAGTGATAATTAGAAATCCTTCCATAAATCCGAAAAGAAGAATTTAGTGGTAGAGGTCCGCACCAGGATTTGAACCCGCGACCTTCCGATTACAAGCTGGCTAATTACCAACTGGGCTATCACTGCTTACCACTAAAGTAAGTATACATAAAAGAAGGAACGGTAATTTTCATGTTATATGTGGTGACTTTAAAGCAAAACTTTACGGGATCAATCTCACCGTGAAACTGAAGAACGTTCCCCAGGGAACCTATAAAATATTCTCAAAACAAAAATTTTTGACAGGCAAATCAGAGGATCGTACAAGTTGGGTGTTTTTCCACTTGACGGCACTTGGTTTGGCACGGCACCGGCGCCAGTAACGGCCCGGCTACCGGGGAAGCAAAAATTTATAAAAATATATGGCATGTTTTTTCACTGATTGAAATAAACGGCGATGATTCTGAGTAGACGCCATGACACCAAGCTTTCCAGAGTTTCCAATGTGTCCGGCCGGCAAACCGACAAGTGGAATAACTCCAGTTATAAGATTCATATCCTCAATTTTCGCTAACTACTTAATTTAAAGTCACCCAATATTGAGAGAACGATTTTAATAACCCAATTATAAACTCTGAAATAATAACCTACTAAGTAAATAAATGATTTTAAGGTTTGTCATTCTGCATTTTTCAGTTCTTCTTTTTACTTACAGCAATGTAAAAATCTGTAAAGACATTCAAAGGATTTTCGCTGTGTAGGTAATGAAACGATAACCCTTGTTAAGTACCTACTTTACTAGCCGATGCTATTTTATCTCATATTATCTGAAAATAGTTTTCGAGTGGTTTTGTGAGGCCTAGATATAGGCGAGCACGAGCTTGTTTATGGATTAGAATAATTTATCAGAAGTCACTTATTAGGTAAAGTACGCACCCTAAGCCATTCCGACGCAGAATCTCCACCAACTTCCATGGTAGTGACGGCTCCGATGTCCTTCAGCCACGATGGCGACTTAGCTGTGGGGTCTACCCCAGGTCCAGTGATCAAATGCGTGGTGTAGTGGTTGATACCGAGGAAATCAGACGTTCCCTTGATTCTCTTGATCCAGTAGTCATCAAACTGCGCCAGACGTGTCTTAGTCAAACCCTCAGTTTTGCTTTGCTGGGCGACGTTTTCGACCATAATAGTTGGGTATCCACCTTCTTCCGAAAATATCGGATTGGCGAACCAGCCAAACTGAAATGGAATACTTAATGTTTATCATTTTTATTTTTTCGGGAAAAGGTTGATCATGAGTGTGATGCTGGTCCATTTATACGGCCAGTCTTTTAAAAAGGGATGAAACTTTTAAGTCTTTAATTGACAAACAACAGACACTAGATCTTTATACAAACAGCAGAACAACAAATACTTGCTTTGAATTGATTGGCAGCCTCAGCCAAAGTAACTTGCTCCATATTTTCAGGGTCGCTCGGCTCATACCAGATGGAATTAATAGAAATCATGATGGTGCCTTTCTGTTTAGGTCTGTAAGTGTCATTGTAGAGATGATAAACTTCAGCATGGGCTTTTAGGATAGTATCACTGCACAAGTAGTTGCCGACGCCATGGCTGTTCACTGCAGGAGCCTTCTTTTCATCACCGTAAGCGTCTTCACAGATCTCATAAGGTTCGTTGAAGGTGATCCATGACCTTATTTTGTTTCCGAACTCCTTAAAGCACAGATCAGCGTAGTCGTGAAAGTAGTCAATCATTTTTGGGTTAGCCCAGCCGCCAAGATCTTGAAGAGTTTGTGGGAGATCCCAGTGGAAGAGAGTTACCTGTAAAATTATTAGTTGCTGTTAAATTTGATAATCACAATGGACGATATTGCTATATTATTACTATTCTGGACCTCTCCTTCGAAAATGGACTATTCGAAACCTGCGCGATAAGCAATTATTTTCACAAAAAAGAAACTAACTGTTAGTTTACTGATCGTGCTATTCGTACTTTTGGGTCCATGCAGTCATTATCCTAACTAGGTATTCTATGTATCCCTTTCATTTACATTAGGGTTAAAGAAGCGATTTAAAAATAGAGTTCCTAAAATAGTAGACATGTTGCTTACAAGGGGTTCAATATTTTTCTCAGCGAGAGCATCGAGGAGCTCTTTGTAATAGCGAATGCCATCTGGGTTGATGTAGTCGATGCGTCCGGTTGGCAGGATCCGGGCCCATGACAAAGAGAAGCGGTAGAAGTCCACTCCCAAGTACGCCAGTTCCTCCACATCTTCACGGAATCTGTGGTACGAGTCACAGGCGATGTCTCCGTTGGTTCTATCAGCGATCATCTCTGGACGAGTGTGGCTGAGGTGGTCCCATACATTTTCGGATTTTCCTATAAAAAGTCATGAAACATATTTATGAAGCTCTGTATGATAACAATAAAGCCACAGAAACGTTCACAGTGTAGTGAGCACATCCAGTTTCCAGATTGGTGTACCTACTCTACCTATGATATTAGATACTTACTTTACGTTTAGTTTTGTAATGTTAACAGTTAAACTATAAAAAGTTTAGCTAGACAGTATTAAGATAGTGTCTTTATTTTCTATTCTGCAACTAGTACATCGCTTTTGTGGTTATTTATTCGCTCGATAGACACAATCAACAGTTCAGCAGGTTGAAAACTACATAAGTAATCTATTATGTTCTGTTTATCTACTAAAGTAACATGCGACCTAAATGTGTTGTTAGGAGTCTGTTTTCAACAAAATTTTTTCACGATCAAGAGTAGTTCTTTGGGGAGAGTTTTGTTATTTTAGTAAGCTCTTTATTCATGAATAAGGCAATCAGTATTAAGAATATAATGTTACCTACATAAATTTACAATAAATATCTAAAGTTGGTTGTTATGAAGAATTATCTCATTGGTAGGTTGCGTAACTGTAACCGTTATGTGGGTTATAGTAAGATAACATGACAAGATGAAGTGTTGGGATCAGCATTAGATAAGAAGTTACCATAGGAAACAAGTGGATGAGTTTGTTAAGTATACGATATAAAGTAGATAATATAAATCCTACCTCAGCAAAATATCACTATCATGAATCGTGCATTGATAGGATCAAGACAATTTTTGTCTTCGTCTAATATGCTTTGAGTAAGGATAAAATTATATTTGGAGTGAAAGATTTTAAGATACACATAAACATCCAAAATATTGTTTGACAACCCACACAGCGCCATGTAACCCCAAACTAAGCAAGTTATATACAATAGGTGCTAGATAATAACACGCGCGCGCGCTCACACCCACAATCCTTAATGGAGTAGGCAGAGCATCAGTGGTTCCAGCGAACTACTTGATGCCACGTTTGACACAAATGTGAGGGTTAACAGATGGAACAAGTTGTATAATGGTGAGAGGTGGTCAGCTCTTCGTCCATTACACAGCAAAACCCTCGTATCCATCTTACATACTTTTACTGTATACCTGGGAAAAGCAGGTACTTAGTTGGTGGAAGTTTTTCTTTCACTCCCCGTCTAGCATGGAAATATACACCATAACATAACTGATATACTACGTAAATATATTTTTTTTGTTCTAAATACATACATATCACAAAAACTTTAAAATATAATGTAATTCCTAAATCTTTGTTTGCCAGCTTGGAATCACGTTCGGCTCAGAAGGCAAACTCATTACCAAGTGCGCTATCAGGCCAACAAAGCATAAGATAACAAAAGCATGATTAACTAGGTGTGCCTAGGTCCTTATTGAGGGTTAGAGTGACATAAATGACATTGGTATGGTATATGTAAACGAAGAGCGAGAGGAAAACTATTTGTTACTGGATAAACTGTTGTTGACAATGACACACATACTGTCTCGGTTTCTTTCTAAAGTTACCAAGGCGTTTAAATAAATAATTCCTACTTGGTATTAATATTAAGCACTAAGCTTGGTGAGGATGGTAGTTAACCAATGGATGATGGTTTTATCAAAACGAATTTTTATATGATTTTTTTGTTTGAAAGCTGACGTGATAAGTCACATGACGTGACATTAAGTACGTCGTGAGACTTATTATTATTAAACAGGGTGTAACTGCCGTACTCAGAGACGTCAATTAAAGTTAAGAAATACTTAAATGTCATGCTGTCCTTGTTTATATCAACAAGATTGAAAGAGACAACATCAGAGTTTAAGTACTTAACTTTAATTGACGTCTCTGAGTACGGCAGTTAATCTAATATAATTTTAAGTTGTGTATAGTGCAACTCACCACTGACATTCCACGCTCCTTCGATTTGATGAGCTGCTGTTGCCACGCCGAATGTGAAGGACTCAGGGAATTTCGTGTAATGTGCTGCGCTCCTGAACAGTTCAGAATATCACAAAATATTATTTTTTGTACTAATTATCTTCATGCTGGTGTGTGATTGACGTAGGCGAAACGGAGATTGATGTTTGAATACTGATTTGAATTTCGCATTTTAAAAATAAATAACCAGAGGATACATATGTACCTACCTATGTGGGGTGAATTTAAGTTAGTTAGCAAAACTTTAGAGGGTGATTGTCCTCATGAAACTGAACAACTATTCCCAAGAAACCCATAGCATAGAAAATTCTCAAAAAATATTTTTGACTTCTGCTGATTGCACAAGTTGTATGGAGGCGATTTTTATTTTCATACTTACTTGGACCATTCTGCAGCAGAAGGACAGATAAGCAAAATATCGGAATAGAAAAATCCCAGATTATGAATGAATGAAACTTTATTTGGGAGACACAGGAATTTTTCTTAAATCTAACTTAAAATTAAACCCAACAATAATAAAAGTGCCACCCAAAAAGGCACTGGTTCAGCATTTGCTAAAGCGGCGAGGCTGTAGCGCTGATATTCTGCCAGTACCCGGAATAAAAAATAATAAAATAAAATAAACAAAAAAAAGAGATAAACTTCTGAAAAAAAAAACTAAGCAATTTTGTGTTTTTTTCAATTATCGTCATCAGTAACTTTTAGGTAAAAAATTTGAAAAATGTAACTGTGACGTGTGACTGTTGTGTGTACCTACGTGCTTGTATGTATATTGCGTAATTGTATAGTGTGTTGTGTCTGTGTATAATGTGTGTTGTGTGTATGTGTTTGTGTTCGTGCGTATCCAGTGATTTTATTATATCCAGTGATTAGAAGAAGGACTTTGCATAAAGGCATATATTTAAAAGTTGTTCAGTGTATGTGGTGTATGTTAGTCTGTAAGGTATTTATCTATGGGCCTAGATGCCTGATTCCATGCTCAATTTACGCTAGCTAATTTATAATCACCCAGTAGGTACGCTATCAGGCGGATATTCCTTATGGCCATACGCACAAATATTTTGATACCTTAAACCAACGCAAACGTACTTACAGATATGAAATATGATATGATGTAATAGACCAAGATCCCAGGGCCGCCACCAGACCTTACTTATTTTCTCATCAACCAAAAGTATGGGAAAGAGTAGTGCTAATATGTACTTTAACATATGAATACCAGCTAGCCTGTGCCGACGGCCAATTTTCAGCTACGAGGTTCTGAAGGTACTTCCAAAAATTTCTCACTTGTCTTGAAGTCTGGGTGCTACAAACAATATTGTTACAATTCCCTGACATAATATTTAAAAAAATCACGGCTCAGATTGTAGGTGCAATCGCATTATTTACTTGCGAAGTGTAAAGTGTCTGGCAGAAATTACAGCTGACGTCCAGAGAGTGTCTGGCGGTGTTGATCATTAATTTTTATATTTAATGAATTATGTTGTATAAGATATCAGCAGCCAGACTTCAAGACAAGTGAGTAATTTTTTGGAAGTACCTTCAGAACCTGGTAGCTGAAAATTGGCCGGAATTTGCCCAGTAAAATTACAATTGCACGAAATTTTCATGAAATAAAGGTTGCATTTATATTGTAAAAAAGTCCGTTGATGTGAAAAAAATTGAGGCAGTTCACAATGTACTGACAGATTATAACCTTCCGTAAAAGTAAGTATAATATTACTAAGTTGCAGTGATATGTAGGTGGGTACAGGGTCAACAGCACATCATGCTATCCAAAACTGTCAAATTTCTTCAATCGATTTCCAATTTTATCTTCGAGCATTAGAGTTTACTATCCATTGGGGAAATTTGACAGTTTGTGGTAACCTGATGTGCTGCTGACTGTACATATGAACAACAGTAGGTATCAGCTGCCGACACTTGTGACTAAATTACGCATTCTGTCCAAGTTGATAGGCTTATTTTTAGAACAGCAATGGGACAAAGTACCCACGGGCGTAGCCAGAATTCTGTTTCGGGTGGGGGGGGGGGGTTGGGGGGACATGGGGGGGGGATGTTAATAAATTAAAACAACAACAATGTACATAAATGAAATGACATTTATATTCACGTGAAGTAAAACGCACTAGAGGATCAATCTTCTCTTTTTTTTTCTTTAATATATGTGACTGTGTCTGGTAAAAGGGACCACTTTGAGGGTAGTCATTAAAGGTAGTATCCAGTCCACGACGGATGTACTTCTTTCGGGAAGCACTGACGAGGTCGATTTTAGAACTGGTTACAAAATTTGGAGGTAACACACTGTATATAATGCCGATAGGGAGATGATCATAATTTTAAAAATTTCGGGGGGGTTGGAACCCCTAAAACCCCACGCCCATGCAAGTACCCATACGAACTGAAAGTTATAATGTCTATTAGTATATATTTAATGTTCTGCCTACCCCGAAAAGTAAATATAGGGCGTCTAAATCCCAGAAAAAAAACTTACGGTGTCAGTATCGGTAGGAAGACAGACAAATTATATAATTATAACTTTTAGTTAGTATTCTGTCTACCCCGAAAGGTAAATACTGGGTGACTTTTTAATCCCTAGTCAAATCCTACGTTTTTCTGTAGCATCGTTGATAGAAGGAGATTTTTTGTTTATTTTTTAAGATTTTTTAACACCTTTTTAAAAACTTAGGTTAGTCTTAGGTTAGTTTTAAAAACGTAGAAATATTGGTCTCACAAATTGTGTTGAAGAGTTGGTATTATTACCAAGTTTCAAGTCAACTGGACGATTTTGATTTTTTTCCACACAAATTTTTTTTTTTTACTCTTCAGATGATCTTGTCTAAATGGAACGATAATAAAGCAAAATATATGGATCCGATAAATTTTTTATAGAATTTAAGGACATTTCACTCGGAACAAATTTCTCCATGGAACATAGGTAGAAATATGAAACAAATTCGCGTCTACGTACTTTTAATGTGAATAACATTAAAAGTCGAAAATTTGTTGAGAATTTCATAAGGGGAGAAAGTTGTTCAGTTTCACGAGGAGAATCACCTCCTAATGTTTCGCTAACTAATTTAAAGTCACCCTATTTTGCGAGAACGTGAGTAGTATATGAATGTGGATTACAGAATTCGGACTAGTACATAAGTAAAATTTTTGGGACAAACAAGCCATCAAAGATATATCGGTTCATAGAAAGAATAATACTAAGGCTGAACCAAGGACGAAACCTCGACGAGACGACCTTTTAAAGACGACTAATATATTTCATTCACAGAAAAAAATTTTGTTTACAATAGCAACGCTACGTCCATTTGGAGGCTGTAATCTAATTTATAATTGATTAATTGGTGCGACAACCTTGGCCCCAGGCCGCGAATCGAGACCTAACCTCTTCACATCGATAACATTATGCGAAGAATTGTGTCCATGATTTCAGTGATAACATTTCCCTGTATGGTGGAATTATAAACAAAATTGTACTTACGAGTGCAACAGCGCTAAAAGACCGATAACCACGAGTAGAGCCATAACACCGTGTGGTAGAGTCGAGCGGATTCCGCACACTACTACAACACGACACCGCCGCCGCTTTAAACGTCTAACGGTAATCTCAAGAAGCTATAATAGTTTGACAGTTTCAGATAAAGTTATCCTTCCATGATATCGATACCTAACTAGAACAGGTTCAACTGTCAGGTGATATTTATTCCAACGAAGTTGGTGGTAAGATTGATAGTAACAAGGGCCACAAAGGCGAAGTTAATGATCATCAATAAATTAAAATTACAATCTAGATCATTGGATAGGTAAGTCTGTTTGTTATAATTATGTACACTGAGTGAAGAATCAATTTGATTTCAATAGCCTGTGACGTAAAGGTCGATAACCTTTTTTATAATCAAGGGCGTCGCGCCACCGACCAACCACAACCTTTGTTGAACTTACGACTTGCCTGGAGCCGCAAAAAAGGGCCATAATATCACCATAAACGTGAATCTTCATTAAAATTCGAATGTGTTGGTGTAAAGATAATTTTATCGATGCTGATTGAACACACTTAGGGCGACTTGCTTTGGTTTAATACATTTAAAAGCTTAAATATTTAACTTGGTTGTCAAAGCAACAAAATCTCTCAAATTAATCAAAATTGGTCTCGCTAAATATGTTTAGCACTTTGGTGCAAGTCACCCTTAAAGTATTACTACAGTATAGCTTTTTCCCGTGGCTTCGCTCGCGCAAAGAACTTTTTTAGTCATAAATCTTTTATTTTCGAAAAATCGCGAGGGACGTGTCCGTTAATTGTTTCAAAGTATATCTTGACGAAGTTTCAAGTCAAAATTTCCAAAAAAATCGTTTACTCCACTAAACCCTCATTTCACCCCCTTAGGGGTTGAATTTTGAAAAATCCTTTCTTAGTTTTTTTGCCAAACAGCATTCGAGGTCTAAGGGTTCGGGTTGGGCGTTGATGAGTCAGTGAATCAGGACCTCAAATTTTATATCTATAAATAATAAAGATTTATATTTACAAGTATACTATTTATACTTTTTTAAAAAGTTAACGAAAATAAAATCGTAAACTCTAGTACCTACTTCGAAAGTTTTAAATCGTGTATTCAGTTACAGAAATATATAATCGTATTAAATACTAATGCCATGTGAGTCTTCAAAAACAATAAAAACCAACTTGGCAATGCGACAACTACATAAATTTTTATTAAGTAAATTGTTTACAATACATTTCTTTTACTTGCATAGCTTAGTTTGTTTTCGTAATTGTAAACTGAGTATAAATTGAGATCTGATTAAAATTCATAAAGCGGGAAAATTGAGTTCTTGATTGTGCACGACAACTACAGAGTTCATTTCGCAGTTAATCAAAGGTAGAAGTATTTAACCATAGACAAGCCGTCCCCTCTGAGTTGTTTGATCAAATAGTGAGATTTCAGGTTGCTGTTAGGTCCTTAAGTTTCATCTAGCAGTCCCTGCATGACGCAAAGGTAGTCGATGGACGTGGCAAGAGAATGTGCGAGTAAGATGGCCCTTGTTAAAACTTCCCGAACCTTCCAGATGTCCAGCGGGCTGTAGGGTCTGAACGCAGCTGACATAGCACGCCGGCAGATCTGCAATGGATGGAATAACCGTGGTTCGTCAAGCCACCAACTGTAATAGAAACAAAGATTTTAACAAAACTACTTATATTTTTTATTTATTCAATAGCTCTTCAAAAAACCTTAACATGGTCCAAACATGGGTTTTATTTGTTAGTTCCTAAAAGAAGAAATTCCAAATGAATAATAATGTAATATCTCAGTTTTGCATTTTACCGGACTGCCGAATAGGGTTCTAACCGGTCAAAACTCAAAAGAGGAATCACGGTCAACAGCGACTGATCAAGAGTACTGAGCGCCCTAGGCTAATTACGAGGACGCGCCTCCGCCAGTTGTCCTTTAATCTGCATGACATTCAACCTTAGGGTGGCAAAGCATTTTTTAAGCTGACCGTACATAAGGCAAAGTACATACCTCACGCATTATAAGATATATAAGGTATGTATGTAGGGTAGATGCAATGTTGCTAGATTAGTGCATGCGAAGAAACGATTTTAGCGCGCCCCCCCCCGATCCTTGCGCCCTAGGCTGCAGCCTAATTAGCCTTAGGGTTAATCAGGGCCTGACGGTCAATATACATTTGCCATTATTGGAGTAGGTACACGGTCGTAACCCAGTATACTATAAGATTTTGTGGGTTAGGAATACGAGCCTCTAGATAAAACATGGTGTCCAGCAAGAGGAAAGGAAGTAGTTGAGAGAAAACTGATTTTCATAGAAACTAAACGTCGCAGTGAAACTACATAATTCTGCTGCAAATCAACAGTAATAAGCAAATAATCGAGGGAACTTTGCAGCGTACCTTAAAAACAAGCACTCGAAGGTGAAATACGTGACGATGATGACGAACACGGGGTAGAGCAGCGGCATGGTGACAATAAGACACAACACCGAGGTGCCGATGAGCTTGAGGAAGGTCGGGAAGGGCGCGCCATACCTCCACAGCGCACGCACATCCCCCGCAAACTCCCGAGCCAGAACTTTTACCCGTCCGAGTCGAGACGCCGAGCGTAACTGCTAGAGGATTTAGAATTTTATGCACCGGCAACGATAAATATATTAGAAAAAAGAAGTTTTGAGTACTGGTAGAGGCTACTTCAACAAAATCAGTTTGAGTACGTTGAGTTTAGTCCATAAGTTAAAACGGTGTTACTGGAGTTCGGTTTTGGGTCGACATAATTTCAACCCTGTGTTTTGGAACACTTCGTTTGGAAGCATATTTGAAATTTAGGAAGTTGTGTCCATGGTAGCCTTGAGTTAATTAACATTTGGGTAGGTATGTGTAGAAAGAAAAACTCTTTTACATATAAAAATACATTATTAAAAGCACAATTACCAAAACCGTTTACAATTAATGAGAAGTTCAAAATTGTTCTATCAACAAACAAGTTGTACAAAAAAATATATATCAGGGAGCAAGGCTGGTCACACGCTGACGATCGTGGTTCACCTTTCAAACTACTCTGCCCCGAAACTGGCGTGAGTACAACATAAATGTACTTTGTTGTAGAATAATCGTTCAGTACTAGAATAGGTGCACCATTACCTCGGACTACCCCTGCGCTGAAATTAGTATGGTAATTTTGTAAGAACTGTATTTTATCACTGTTATAAGCTAAAAGAGGATTTGCCGAATGAGACCCTGTTAAAACTACATCAGTAGCTGTCGTGACGTTGGTTAGATTTGCGTGTCAATAACAATAAGGCGTTTTTGGATGTTAAAAGCCAAGTTATAAGTCGTAGGCTTTGTTCTTTTGTAAATCATGCCACACATAGCTGTTCCGTTTATTGCAGTGTTGACGTTGACCTTCAGTTGATAATTTTGCTCGAGGTATAGTCGTAAAGACATGCGATGAATAAAATAAATGTGATAAGATTCCAAAGACCGTAGTTGTTTGTCAGTATCGTCAAAACATAATTGATTCGATATGGCTACTTAACATTCGAATGATAGAGGAACAGCACGTAGCCAGGAAAACCTATTAGGATCCATCACAGGATCGCTAAGGGATGCAGACTTAGTTTATTGCGGATATAAATGCATACTTAAGATATTCTCTATGAATTTATTAAAATTTAAAATGGGTAACCAACTGCACATAAGTTATAATTTTAATTTATGTTATAAGGTCAATAAAACTGTATCTGACCGAAAAACAACCGAGATTGAGATTAGTAATATAACTACAACAAGGAAGCTTTATCACTGCTACATTTATAAACAACGGATAACATGACTACCTGACCGATTCTTTTAAATGAAGTGTTAGACGTTTGTTTTGGAAACTATGGAAACCTAACCGAAACTCTAAGGTTGCCTGGAAGATAGTGCAATAAGAGCGCTCTTTATACCAAAACATAAAAGCCCCTATCGGTACAAGCGAACTCCTAGTCCCCGACCCTAAGATGACTCTCTGACCTGATGTGTCCTAGGTTTTGTTTGCAAATAAAGAATATTGATTGAATCAAAGTAGGTACCTTTTACTTACTTCTATCATAAATGTCTTGTTAGCCCGGCGATACGGCTTCATGTTGCGCCTTATTTCGGCAGGACTGCTTGGATTTACGCTTCTGACCTTTGACCCACATACTTCAAATGGTAACCAACCAACGACATTTACAAAATTATAAAACAAATAAGCCTGGTGATGTGAGATCTGAAAAATTTAGCCATTTTAGGATTTTGGTTGTGCTGAATAGTTATTTAGCTTGTTAAAATTATTCAGCTTTTTTAGCCATTAATTTTTGAAAGGTGTGATGTGATTTTCGTGTGTCTGACAAAATGACTTTTGAATTATCATTTTTCGAATATGTTGAAAATAGAGATTGCATATCAGTAAAGTTTTTATTTTAAATTTCACGTTTTGTAACAATAGTATGCAAATAATGTACTTCTTCGAAGGGGAGCACACGCCTCTCTTCGAAACATGAAGGGGATTTAGGCCACAATCTACCACTTTGTCCTATGCAGGTTGGTAGACCGCGCGCCTTTCGAAAACTAATTTTCTTAGACGTGCGGTTTTATCACGATGTTCTCCTTCACCGCTGCAAGTGATAGATAATTAATGAAAAATCCATACATAACAAAACTTTAATTGAACAATCAATGAATTAATTGTTAAAAGTATATACCTTAAGTGGTTGTTCTGCCACGTGGTATTTAGACACTTACCATATGTCCTTTGTATTTTGGTATATAAGGTAAGTACATTCCTTTTGAATCTTGTCCTAAATGATGTGCCAGTGTTCATTTTTACTTCCGGTAAGTAGGTATAAAACACAAATGTTAAATGAGTGGGTGTACATTCAAGAGTAAAACTTCCTCATATTAAAATGGCAATGCACTTTGCCGCTTTCTTGTCATCTCGCGTTCGCATATCATAAACCTTGTAAAGTAAAAGTTCTTCACATGAACTCTTATTACTTCGAAAATAAGGGACGATTGCTGCCCTTTAACCGGTACATGATTATCACCAGGAAAAGAAAATGTTGCCATTTATTGTATTTACTTTTAAATTTCTTCGAATTGCCTTGTACGCCAGATTGCAGTTTCCGCATTGGCTCCGTCTTCTTAAACAATTTAATGTTTTTTTGGGCAATTGAATAACATAGTTAGATTAAAAATATGCGTGGTTTCTTTATATCAAAAACCATAACAGTATTTCTATCTTAAAAGATAGTTAAACGGTAAATAACTTACGGTCGCTTTGTTCTGTTGAATTACCCTTTAGCCTACAATTATAACCACCATTAATTATTCATTACCACATTAAAATACTTTTTCAGTACTTACATAGATACTTACATAGATCTTACATAGATTTCCAGTACTTACATAGATCTTATGAGTATTTAAGGAGCAGTAAATTGTTTTACCAAGCTATTGGAAGTGACTTGTAAAGGACTTATAAACCTATTCGGTTCGCACAAAGCTATAAATATAAATAAATACAATTATTTTAAACTGGAGGAAAATCTTTTAAGTTCACTTGAAAACCTAGGAGCCCAGGAGCCCGAATGAATATGCTATAGGCTATGGTTTAACCAGTAATATGACTGCGTATAAAAACCACTGCATACCCGCGTGCGTCCACTATAGTTGTAAAACAGGAGGGGCACACACATTGCCTCTTGCAACAATATTCGTAACCGACCAATTCAACTGTAACATTAGTATTTCAAGCCACTGAACATCATGTGAAGTAATAACAAATTGCTCTACCACTGAAAACAAGCGTAAAATAGAATTGACCAATAAATTGTCTTATAGAAGTTAGAAACATCATTTGAAATGATAAATAACACAAAGTCTGGGTACATATAGTGTGTGATATAAGTTTTTATACGCAGTGACTTTAACAAATAATCGATTATTTGACCCGTCTCCTGCTTATTTAGTCTAACTGATATATATTTTCTTTGGATATTAAAATGTTACCAATAGTGGCGTATCTTGTGATAGTGGTTATTATATTAGCTTTTGTGAATTGGTTATCAAAGCATGAAGGATTTGACAAAATTCCGGGACCTAAAGGAATTTTTTTTTTGGAGAACGCTTTGGAGTTTTTGATGGATCCAGGTATTTACTGTGATTTATTTGCAAACATTTGAGATATTGTAGTGAGTATTTAGTTAGGTCTTTAACGAAGTTAGTAGTAAGTATGTGAAATTATTCTTCAAAACACAATTGTTTACTGCTAACTTCGTTGTTATCTTTCTATTGTCGCTTTTTTGTTGAAAAAACGGTTTGTAACTGTAATTAAATCTTTTTATATTATAAAAAAAAAATATTAAAATAAAAAACGCTCTCGAGTTGTGACGGACACAACTCGAGAGCGGCTGGTCCAAATTAGCAGTTTTTTTGTTGTTTGTTATTGTCAGGGCAAGGTTTATAATAAGTAAAAAAATTGAAAACCTACCGATAAAATTCCTACAGGAACGAAGTCGCGTACGGAAAGCTAGTATTTAAACCTTCGCGCGATTCTTGCACACCCCTGTGTGCAGGATTTGTATAGCAAGTACCGTTAACAAGCGTGCGTTTACTACGGTTTTGTTTCGTGACTTTTTAATTTTATTCTCCCTAGAGTAAAACAGACTAATTCCTAGAAACGACCGGGTGCTGGGGCTCTGAGGCAATCGAATTTATTCGGGAAATCGGCCGTCGATTGCGGGAAAAAGGCAGTGATCCTCGCTCCGGGTCGTTCCTGCTGCAAAGGTTATCCATCGCTATCCAGCGCGGAAACGCCGCAAGTGTGATGGGTACTTTTGCAGCGGGGATGACACGGGGAGATTTTTTAAATTGACATTTTTATAACCTCCTTAATAATGTTGACCTTTGACTTAATAATTAAATTAATTTATTTGTTAATTATTATAGATAAGTTGACTGTTGTATTTGGTTATGATATTCTATAGTCTAGATGTAAGTATTTTGTGTCAATAAACAAATAAATATACATTATATATTTGTAAAAAAATTCCTAGAGTAAACATTCTATATTTAAGTGTCATATATTTTGCTTAATCTATATCTACTCTTCTTGTGTAAAAAAAAAATTAAAGTAACCATTAATAAGATAACCCGAGAAACCTAGATAACCCTTAGAATAAAAATAACCCGTTTGTAGCAGTGTAAGTTTTCTTAGTGACTAAGGCCCGTGTTCACCAAAAATATAACCAACGGTTAAACCGCGGTTAGAAGCTAATCAGGCAAAATGTCAAAAAAATGTATGAAAATGACATTGTCAAATCTCTGGTTAGCTGCTAATCGTTGTTAAATTTTTGGTGAACACTGGCCTTAATATATAAAGGATTTCCCGTTTGTCGTGGATCCCTTGGAACATACATAAAGACAGACACGAACACCCATGACCCGAGAACAAACATCCGCTTTTTACACAAATATTTGCCCCGACTTGGAATCAAACCCAGGACAAGTCGATCAAGAGGCAGCGCCACTACCACTTGACCAAACCGGTCGTCTTGTTTGATTTGCTATCGTCTCTACACTCAGTGACTCTATCCATTTGTTTGTTTTCAGTGAAACTTTTCTATTACTTCAGATCATTGGCAAACCAGTACAAGTATCTATATAGGTTAAGGTTGGGACCAAAAAAGGTTTTGCTAGTGCATAATCCTGAGGATGTCGAAGTAAGTTTTTAAGTTGATTCATATTTATTATTTAATTAGTGCAAGTTATTAAGTCGTCTTTTTAAAATCTTCAGTTTTAATTGAAACAAAGTATTACATAGTAAGAAATATAATATTATTTTTTATATTTTTTTATATTAGGGTTCAGATGTCGCTTCTTTCTAAATAAGTGGTTTCCTAATAGTTGTTTTTAAATTAAGTTCTTTAAATTACCTAAATTATTTCCCTTATTCTGGAAGCTCGGGACACCTTTTCTGCGCATGAAGTGATCTAGGATTTAACAGATCAAGTAAATTCAGGAAGGCGAAATAAATGCAAGCATACAAAATAATAATGTTTGTTTCAGATTATTATATCCGGCGTTAGAAACAGCAGCAAAGGATTTCTGTACAGATTTATACAACCGTGGTTGCAGGAAGGACTACTACTAAGCGACGGTAAAGTGTCAAGATTTTAGAAATGATACGTGATTAATTATTTATTATTAGGTACAGAGTGTAATAAAAAGTCATCAAATTTTCAGAGGAGACTTTAAGAATGATTTCTATATCCAGATAGTAGTATCTAGCTAGATAGTAAATCTATTTCGTTGCCTTTATAGATCTGTAGCCCAGGGACATTTATATGACAAAAAAGGTTACCGTTTTTCTTTGTGAAATTATTATATATTTCGCCATTTTATATATTAAAAGTGAGGCCTTAATGACCGTAACCCGCCATAATTTATTTATTTATTTATTGTACAAAACCAACAGCTTAATTACAAGACATGTAAAATTAGTAGCTAGCTTAGGTCTAATTGTAAAGCCAATTACAGGTTTTCTAGTTTAAACAGGAGGTGGAAAACATCTCTATATATGCTAGTTATTTACATTTTTGGGTTATCGTTTCTAATAGGCCCTCTGAACAAACCATATACCTGTTTTAAGAGGATTTCAGTGGCCTGTTTAGATTTTAAGACTCATTTGGTCCATGAAGAAGAAAATTTGAAACGGTAACCCAAAAATGTAAAAAAAAATCATCACTTAATATAGTTACGGCGGGTTACGATCAATGGTCATTAAGATCTCACTTTTAGTATATAAATGGTGAAATATACAAGGTGTTTCAAAAGACCCAAAAAAAAGAAATTCCAAAATTTAATTTTAAAAGTGAAATAGTCTCAACTCTAGTAATCAGTTGCACGGTTTGACATCTTTCAAAATGAAAGTTTCTTATAATTAATATGACATACTCGTACTTGTCATATTTGTAATAGAGCTGCGCAATAGCTAAAAATTTATTTAATTAATTTTGAATTATTTATTTTTTTGGTTTTTTTTGAAACACTTTGTATAATAATTTCACAAAGACAAACGGTAACTTTTTTTGTAATATAAATGTCCCCGGGCTATAGATCTATTATTAAAAAGTCATGCAATGAATATTATGAAATTACTTTTGGCGTGAAAGAGAAATGAAGACAACATTTCCTCATGAAGTTAGTGGAAATGTGAAATTAATCCACAAACTTGTACGGCAGATTAGATGATCCCAGTTTTAGAAGAAGTATTTTCACACAAGTGTTCTGGCAGCATACACCCCAATATTTCTATTGGGGGGTATGCTGCCGGGTAATAAAAGTGTCGTAATTAAATGTTTATTTGTAACTAGCTGACTCGGCGAACTTCGTAACGCCTTTTTCAATATTTTCTCACCTTTTAAACCTTCCCTGGACTTCCACGAATATTTCAAGACTAAAATTAGCCAAATCGGTTCAGCCGTTCTCGAGTTTTAACGAGATTAACGAACATCAATTCATTTATAAATAAATAAATAAAATTAATTCTATTTGTTAATATTATATACTTTTTACGCTTGGAATTCAAGATGGCAATAAAATAAAATACTACTGGGATGGCATAAATGATGTTACACTGCTTTATTTTGATTAGATTTTTGAATAATATACTATTTCATCAGTTAAGTTATAAGTATCTCTCTCTGTCCTGAGCTTTTGTACGTATGAGTGTGTTAATAATATTAAATTTGACATTTCAATTCGTCATTTCATGTTTTAACGACATTCCTTTACTTTAGGGACAAAATGGCAACACCGCCGGAAAATACTCACACCTACCTTTCATTTCAATGTTCTTCGACATTTCAGTACTGTTCTAGAAGAGAACAGTAGGAAGTTGGTAGAAGGGCTTCGTTGCGAAGTTGGGAAACCGAGAACAAATGTGTCAACGCACATATTTGACTTCACTTTGAACTCTATCTGTGGTAAGATATTGTAAAGGAGTATATTTCAAGTTACGAGTACATTATATTAATTAGGTACGACATATTTTTGAATGAAGGATTGAATATCTGTCAGACTTTGAAATAAAGATATGGTAAAGGTGACCAAAAGTAAAAAAAGGTCACCCAAAGCGAACACATACATGTCATATATGTCGATAGTTGAATTGTGGGCGTATATCCTTGACAGTAACTGTGGACATTTTCCTGCTGAATCTTTCGAATCGCTCTTTGAATATTCTATACATCTTATATATAAAATTGGAGGTCCTGATTCACTGACTCATCAACTCCCAGCCCAAACCCTTAGACCTAAATAGCTGAAATTTGGCAAAAAGATCTCTTTTATGACGTAGGCAGCAAGCACTAGGAAAGGATTTTACGAAATTCAACCCCTAAGGGAAATGAAATGGGGGTTTTTTGTATGGAGAAAACAATTTTTTTTGACATTTTGACGGGAAATTTTGTCAAGATATACCTTGAAGGTAATAAACGGACACGTGTTTCACGAAAATCATTCCCTAAGGTGTCAAAAAAAAATTCACTTGAATTGAGAACCTCCTCTTTTTTTAAGTCGGTTAAAAATGGATGACTAAAAGAGTTCTTTGCGCGAGCGAAGCCGCGGGAAAAAGCTAGTAATTCTTATAAATTAGTTAAATTAAAAGGTATCGATATACTACATAGCCACGCGAGATTTGTTAGCGGTTAAAGTGCTGAAAAGATAAACGGTGCGTGCTAGAAATGTTAGTTGGAAAATTACTTAGTGATGTAATATAACGTACTACTGACTATAGTCAAATAATATAAGAAAAGTATAAATGAAGCTCAACCGAATCCAACTGCGTAGAATTTAGTACTCGTTGTAGTAAAACCCATTATGTAGTAAAATGCCTATACGTATACGTCGTACACTATTGCACGTGATTGTTCAATATAAACGGAGTCATATTATACGGATTCCACAATACTTGATACCTGCATAATTCTTTGTAATATTTGCATCAAATTACTTACAGAAACAGCAATGGGCACAAAGTTGGAAGCACAATCAAACGTCTCGGCGAAATGTTACAAGGATTCGATACATAATCTCGGTTCTCTGATCGTTCATCGATCTCAAAGATTTTGGACCTACCCTGACTGGATATTTTCATTAACACCAGAAGGACGCAAACAGAAAGATCTATTAGAACTACTCGGTTCTTTTCGAGACAGTGTTATCAATAAAAGAAGATTAAATAATAATAATAATAATGAAAGTATAGATGAGGAAAATACTATGGGTAAAAAGAAGTTGGCTATGCTAGATTTGCTGTTACAAGCTGAGAAAGAATGTATAATTGATGCTAAAGGTATCGGGGAGGAAGTTGATACTTTCATGTTTGAGGTAAGCGTAATTTATTATATGCGGGTGTGTAAATTTTGTTCTGGTTCTGAGTAGCTTTCGTTAACGAAAATATCTAGACAGAAAGAAGAAAACATTATAAGGTTTACGAGAAAGTTAAAAGAAGTGAAAGTGAGTTTCTGTAAGACCGTGTATGTTTCAGACTGAAAAATATAACTTTGATAAATAATCTATTGACGGCTTGTTTCAGGGTCACGACACTACAGGCACGGCTCTTCAGTTTGCATTCCTGTTGCTGGCCAATAACCCAGAGTGTCAGGTAAGAAAACTTCAGGTGAGAAAACCGTAAGAAAACTTGCATGGTAAAAGTATAACAATACAGCACTAAAAGATAACTTAAATCACTACCTACGTTCTAAAGCACATCTACTACGAATGCTGAGAAATTTTCAGAAAAACCTAAACCTACAATTTTAAAGAGAAAAATAAGATAAATTTTCTTTACGCTATTTTTCTCATTATATTACAGGAAAAAGTAGCCCAAGAGTGCGAAGAAATATTTGGTAACGATGTACAGCGACACGCAACATTGAACGATCTAGGGAAGATGAAGTATCTAGAGTGTTGTATCAAAGAAGCGATGCGACTCTATCCTCCTGTGGCCTTTATTATGAGGAAGATTGATCAGGACTTGAAATTGAGTAAGGGCTTTATTATTTTACACTTGGTAAATGTGGTGTTAGATGCGTAAACCATCACCCTATTCCTGCAGGCCGAGTACGATAGTGACAGCGCCCCGACAACACCGCGGTTCTATGTCAAAATGACAAAATTGACAACGCCATAGGGCGAGCAAGCCTTTGCGCGGGACCCTCGCGCAATCAAAGTAAAGTTTCAGCGTGAACCGAGCGCGAGTTTGTCGTTATCGTGCTAGAGCTGCTGGTATACCTTGAGTATATTTAAAAGAAAATAGAAAACATTAAGTGACGTAAAGAGCTATTTACCAAACACTTTGGAGAGATATGATCACTCTTACCGAGAACATGGTCACCATCGTCAAATGATAAGCTAATAAGTCACTTGGCACCAGTGACCAAACAATATTTTGAGGGTTATTAAATGACTTGACAAGCAATGGAAATTAGTACTAATAAATAGGTTAGTTAGATAAACTAGAGAAGACTGTTTTAGATGTGTGTGATGGATGAATTAGTAAGACGATAAGAACAAATGTTTTATTAACCTTGTATCATAACACGCCGGTCTAACCATAGAATATTCCATTGAAGTTTGAAATCTACTTCATAATACTTAAATTGTCAATTATTTTCAGAAAATTACGAAGTGCCTGGTGGAATAGACTGCGCAATTCTGATATATGATTTGCAAAGGCGCAACGACCAATTTGTAGAGCCTCAAGAGTTTCGACCAGAAAGATTTTTAAAGGAGCCCACTTGGCACCCATACGCTTATTTGCCGTTTAGTGCTGGTCCTAGGAATTGTATCGGTAAGATATATACACTTCTATTTTCTATGAACTTTTACATTCTATTCCCTTTACGCTTTAAGTAGTGTGCTGTGTACTGTCTTGTGTACTGTCTTGTTTAAATCGAACAAGGTAACCCGAATAAATAGTTTTGCGTATGGAAGCTTAGCAATTTAAAGTTTGATTTGGTTAAGATTTCGAATTAAACAGTTTTTACAAAAAGTAACGCGATTCCGGTACTTCATGCAACGTTTTGCTTTTGGTCAGTGACCGTTAGATAAATAATGATAGAGGTTTTTAAAAATTGTGATAACAAAATTTACTCGGTCAATTACTGATCAGGAAACCGTAACTCTCACGAAGGAGAAAAAAATCATGGTAGTTCAGATCGTCAACTTTTTTCATTGATTTTGAGTTTGTTGCTTCGCGCCAGAAATATGGAAAATTCTTCCAATTTATTTGGGACGGAAAAGGACTTTGTCCAGTATGGGATGAAATGGGCTTTGTAATATCAAGCGGATATTATATCCTTACTTCCTTACTTTAATATTATAAATGTGAAAGTAACTCTGTCTGTCTGTCCGTCTTTCACGCCTAAACTACTGAATCCATTTTGATGAAATTTGGTACAGAGATAGATTAGAGCCTGGGAAAAGACATAGGCTACATTTTATCCCACAGTTGGGCACGATATAACCTGTAGTCCACGCGGGCGGAGCCGCGGGCGGAAAGCTAGTGACTAATATTGTATTTCTGTACCCAGGTCAAAAGTTCGCTATGATGGAGATGAAGCTGGCCCTCTCAGCTGTGATTCGCCAGTACAAACTTCTTCCTGTCACAACACCAGAAGACATCATATTTGTTGTAGACTTTATATTAAGACCTAGAGACCCTATTTATGTGAAATTTGAAAATAGGTATCAGCAAATGAGTTTACAGAGGAGTTCCGAATTTATTAACTGAGGTTTGAAACGGTGCTCTGTTCCGATAGGCAATTTTAGCGTAAGTGTGTATGTATTGGTAACAATTACATTGTTGCAGGATGAAATTAAAGATGATTACACGAAAACTGCCAAAATCTGTTTTTTTTTTTCAATTTGATTGTATATTATATTTCAATTACATTACTGTGTCATATAGCACCGAAATACATATCATTTTTATCTGTTTTTGCATTGCAAAATTGTATTGGATTTTTCTATTAATAGCGTTAATTAAATGTGCAATGCAGCTGTGCATATCAGTGAATAATGAATTGTGTTTGTCATCGCTCCTGACCTATGATAAAGGTTGATAACTTCTAAAATAAACGAGAAGTCTGTTTATCTTACTATCGGTCAGTGAAAGTGGTGGTGACTTCTCAAGATGTTGTGGGTTCTGGTGTATACCGCTGTGATACTCATTGTATACGCACTGTTCGATTGGTACGAAACACATGCGGAATTTGAGAAGATACCTGGACCTAAGGGCTTTTATCTCTTTTCTAATGCCTTAGATTTCGTCATGGACCCTGGTTTGTATCAAGAACTAGGTACTTATAATAAAACTAGTAGATGATTGTGTATAAAGGCAAGAAAAAAACTAGATCTGTATAAGATTCTCGATATAAAGATTTTATTTTGACAGTGATGTCATTAATTCATGAAATTCGGTGATAAGAAAATCAGTTAGGTTTTTATAAATGTGCTAGGTTTTAATAAAGCTCACTCTTAAAATGCGATAAGGGCGTAACCGAACCTCGTAAGACCCACCTTTGAAGAAGAATTCAACAGCAGCAAATTTCAATAGTAAAGCAATCATAACAGAAAGTAGGTAATGTTAGAGACGGTGAAACGGATTTTTATTCCAATTTTGGTATTAATTCAGACATAATTTAGCATATTCAAAAAACGTTTGTATGGTATGGAGAATCTGATTACAGAATTTTAAAAAATCTGTGTTTAGATTTAATGACAAGATCAGCTATTAAGAAACTGTCATTTTGGTTAAATTACCAATAAAAGTGCTCGTTTGCTGCAGGGTATAAAATTAAAGGCAGAAATTTGGAAAAAAAGAAAAAAAGAAAAATTTTGATTTCGTAGAATTCCGCACTACGAATTAAATTGCCGTTTAAATAATTAAGATATTAAATAAAGTAATTACATTTCAGTGAAGCTATTCTATTACTTTAGGACTCTTGCCAATAAGTACAAGTATTTGTTTAAAATAAAATTGGGGACAAAGAAGTTCGTTGTGTTGCATAATCCAGAGGAAATCGAGGTAAGCCTTTTTCGCTGTAACATATACAATTAGCTGTACGGTTAACAAAAGCCATAGGAGATGTTTTACACTGTGCTGTTAAGACATGCGTATTTGTGTAAAACTAACTAATATTAATTAAAAACTGTTGCTCTGTAAACACAGGGCCTTTAGTTTGGAATTTACGCCGTGTGGTGATCGGTTGAGAATAACACCACCCCATCTCTTTCCGTGGGTGTCGTAAGAGGCGACAAAGAAAACAAAAATGAGACCTGCCTCCTAGTAATCCATCTTAGGCAACTACATCTCAGTTTGTTTTCAATCATGCGGTGTGGTAGTAAAGGGCCGTCTGGTTCGTGACCACCCTCCTACCGAAGCCCGACGCCAAACAGTTTGCTGTGTTCCGTCGGTGCGTGGGAGTACCAGTGTCTTATTTGGCATTTTCTGGGTTAACTTGCTCCACCGTCGACCTCATCTATGACCTTGGTCAAGATTGGGGTCAAGAGTTAACCCATCTCATAATAAAAAAAGAAAAGAATTTTGGGGAAAATGCCTACATTGTATTTTTATGTGGCCAAATATGACCAACCTAATAATATAAAAATCACATAATTATTTATTAGCTGAATACAGGATTGACCAAATAAGTAAATAGTTGTTTATTAAGTTTTACTGCAAATGATTTCAGATAAATAGGGTCACGAAAATGTATACTTATACATATTAATGTCTGATATTATATGTAGGACAGAGCCATATATTCACAAGAATAGAATAGAATAGATATTATACTTATGTGATGAAACATAAGATGCGACAACGCAATGTTCAGAGTCTATAGGTTATTGCACCCTGCAATAGATGATAAGCAATAGTCTAGTTACAAATAACTATTATATTATCTTGTCAGAAACATTTTAGCAATAAACCACCAAGCATTAAGATGGTCTTACAAAAGCAACGACTAAGAGCTTCAATACCAATAGTATATCAATTATTTTAGTTTAACCGACTTATTCATAAACGTGATTTAAGTTAAGGCGACTACAGCACCCGATAAAGGCAGCACACATAGGAATAGTGCCATCTCCGTCTCTCAACAGGCCTGGGCCGGCAGTGCGAACAGTGTCGATACACGAAGTTTACGGACTACATGTTCGAAAGTTAGAAAAATGAGATTTATGGAAAGGTAACAGCTTAAATCGAAAAATGCGTTAACTACTTATCGAGAGTGTTCAATCACGAAGATTTTGATAGCAAATTCAAGTTCCTATGTGCATTTTACTATCGTTTTTACAGCTTAAAAGATACACAATATTGGGTATTTAGAAGTGACTTTGTGAGCTTTTTCTATCGAACCAAAAGTGCTGAATCATGTTTTCAGCAAACTACTTATCTAATTTATGTCCTGAATATTACCGTAGTATTTTTTTCTTCGATTTAATGCAGTGCGTCATGCTTATCTACGCATCATAAAATCGTAATTTAGGTGCTGTAGTCGCCTTAAGTGACCGCTAAGCTAAGAGCCTCGAGGCAGCGGCAGCGTGAAATAACATATATGTTAGTAATAATAAAAATATTACGAACGCTCCCGTAACTGTCACTTAACTTTAAATCATAGGTGAATGTTAGAAATTATTAAGTACGTCTCATTTATGTTAAAGGTGGTGCTTTCAAATGCAAAACACAACACAAAAGGATTTCTGTATAAATTTATACAACCTTGGCTGCAAGATGGATTGCTAATAAGTAATGGTACAGTACAGTATTTATGTTAAAATCGGATTCAAATATCAGTTAAAGTTAATTTAATAAGGCTAAAATCAATCGGGTTTCGCAACTTTTGACCACAGGAACACAAGTCGATAAACTAAGTAAATAGTAGAAAGTCATCCTTTTGGGTCCTAGGACCACCCTCTGAATAGGACCACCCTCTTTCTTACCGAGGTGTCGTACAAGGCGACTAAGGTAAATATGCAAGCAAGTTCATCTGCACAAAGAGAAGGAAAACTCTGCAATTATATCACAACCCTCGCCAACCCGTCTGCCAAGCGTGGTGAGTATGGCATTTACCCCTCATGTTATTGAGGGAGGCCCGTGCTCCAGCAGTAGGGACGTATATGGGCTGATGAAGATCCTTTTGGGCGACAAAAGATACTCCGTACACATTGCGATATCATTTTTAATCAAAAAAGTTGTTCATTAATTTGCTAAGATACCAAACAAATTATTTCTTGTTTAATTAAAAGCTTTTGTTTCACCAAAACCAAAATATATTCAGAAACTACTGGAATTTCAGGGTCAAAATGGCAGCATCGCAGAAAGATTTTGACTCCAACGTTTCATTTTAACATTCTACGTCATTTCAACTCTCTCATAGAAGAGAACAGCAGGAAACTAGTGGAACAACTTAAATGTGAAGTGATGCAACCGCAGACTGATGTGTGCGCCTTTATTACCGACTTTACATTGAATTCGATTTGTGGCAAGTATACTTCTAATACTTTTCAGCTAGGAATATTTGACAGCATTAGTATAACTAATCGCGATATGTTTCACTTCAGAAACCGCAATGGGCATCAAACTTGATAAAGACACTAGCGATTCTGGACGACTTTACAAAAATGGAATCTATGCTTTGGGAAAGTTCATCGTGTATAGAGCACAACGAGTGTGGATGTACCCAAATTGGTTATTCCCTCTAACTAATATTGGCAGGAAACAAAAACAGCTCTTGGATTCATTGTGCGCCTTTCGAGACAGTGTAATAAACAAAAGACGAGAATCGTCAAAGTTCCAATACATCGATTTGGAAAATTGTGATGAAGATGTCTACAATATGTCGATTGGCAAGAAACGGTTAGCGATGTTAGATTTATTGCTCCAGGCAGAAAAAGCAGGCACTATCGACGCTAGAGGGATTGGAGAAGAAGTTGATACGTTTATGTTTGAGGTATACAATAAGAATAACATTTTATTGTTTTTTGATTAACAACAATCGAAAGCGCATTTGCAAAATATGATCTGTGTTTTAGGGCCATGATACAACGTCCACAGCTCTACAGTTCGCTTTTTTGTGTTTGGCTAATGATTTTCAAGCTCAGGTAAGTAATTCAAATATTGAATTAACAAGCTTTTGAATATAGTAACTTTAAGAAAATTGATTGGGATTTCAGAGGCTTTTGATGTTGTTTTGTATTATAAAGAATTTATTTGTAACTGCATTGAATACAATTTCAGTAACTGCTAGTAATATTTTGTTCAGGAAAAAGTGGTCCAAGAATGCGTACAAATTTTTGGTGGTTCTGACCGAGTAGCGACAATGGCGGACTTAGGTCAGATGAAATATCTGGAGTGCTGCATAAAAGAGACGCTAAGATTGTACCCCCCTGTACACTTCATCATGCGGAGATTTACTTATCCAGTAAAACTTAGTGAGTATTAACATTTTTTAACTGCTAGCCTCTATCAAGATGGCTCTAATACTGTAGAGGAAAAAAAATAACGTCAAAAAAGGAGATTGAAAAAAAGGGAATCACTCAAATCAAGACACGCTTTAAAAGGTTTGAAGTGTCAAACGAGTATAATAATCCATACAGATATTGTAAAGGTGATATTGCAACCCTGTATCATCATCATCATATCAACCCATTACAGTTCAGCAGTGGACTGCAATGTGTAAGTGTTCATAATATGTGTAAGTGTTCAGCAGTGGACATAGGCCTCCCCCAAGTTGCGCCACTTTGCACGATCCTCCGCTTTTTGCATCCAGCCACTACTCGCTATCTTCTTTAGGTCATCTGACCATCTGGCTGGGGGGCGTCCTACACTACGTTTGTCAAGACGTGGTCTCCATTCGAGAACCTGTCTATTCCAACGCTCGTCGGTTCTGCGACAGATATTTTCTGTCAGATGACCTCGTTTCGGATTCTATCCCTTAGCGAGATCCCGAGCATGTAGCGTTCCATAGCTCTCTGAGCGACGTGCAATTGGTGGGCCAACCTCACTGTCATGTTCCACGTTTCGGCTCCGTAGGTCATGACTGGTAGGACGCATTGATTAAAGACCTTGGTCTTTAGACACTGCGGGAGTGGCGACGAAAAGATATGACGTAGCTTCCCAAATGCTGCCCAGCCAAACTGCACTCTTCTGGTGATTTCCCGCTCGAAGTAATCTCTACCTAACTGCAACGCTTGCCCGAGGTATATATATTCCTGAACAACTTCGAGCGTTACACCGTCAACAGAGATTGGCCTGGGCATGACATGATCATTGAACATGACCTTGGTCTTGTCCAAGTTCATTCCAAGGCCGACACGTCTTGAGGCAGCGTTAAGGCTGTGCAGCATTTCTTGCAGGACTTGTGGTGTTTCTGCCAATATTAATGTCGTCTGCGAAGCGGAGGTGCGATAGAAATTTTCCGTTGACATTGATGCCCAGTCCATTCCAATCTAGCGTCTTAAAGACGTCTTCTAGAGCATTGTTAAACAGTTTCCCTGTATGTCCGTAACGCTTTCACGCCTAAACTACTAAACCCATGTGAATGAAATTTGGTATAGTTATAGTTAAAGGTACGAGGATGGACATAAGATACATTTTATCCAAAAATAAATACGAAATATCCGAATCCCACGCAGGTGAAGCTGCGAGTGGTAAGCTAGTAATTTCATAATTACAGGAAACTACTCCATCCCTGCCGGAACTGACTGCGCGATTTTAGTGTATGATTTACAAAGGCGTGCCGATCAGTTCGTAGAGCCACTCGCTTTTAAACCCGAGCGATTCCTGGAGGAGCCGACATGGCATCCGTACAGCTATATCCCATTCAGTGCTGGGCCTAGGAACTGCATTGGTAAGTGAAAGATGAAAATTGGAGGTTCCTGCGGATCTTCTTCACGGTTGATGGCTAAATCAGTTGTAACCTCACCTAAACCGTTTGTCCTCGTTCGAAGATTGCTGCAAACCCGATTTATTTTGCT
This sequence comes from Aproaerema taeniolella, assembly GCA_949987775.1. Classification (NCBI taxonomy): domain Eukaryota; kingdom Metazoa; phylum Arthropoda; class Insecta; order Lepidoptera; family Gelechiidae; genus Aproaerema; species Aproaerema taeniolella. The sequence continues at coordinate 13,426,691 of OX465247.1, read as the reverse complement.
TTTGTTTATTTAGCCTTGACGGATACCTAGTGCTTCCAACTTTTCGAGTTTACTGCCACTTTAGACAACAGTTTTTTTATTAGTAATCATTCATAAGTCTCATTTAGATTACCCAATCCTTTGAACATTTATAACGAGAGTTTTTTTATTGTTAGTTTTTTACATTCACAATTATTATATTATTTTTAGTTTTTTACTTTGTCTTTTTGTACAGGTCAAAAGTTCGCTATGATGGAGATGAAGCTAGCTCTATCAGCAGTTCTCCGCAAGTATAAGTTGCTGCCCGTGACCAAGCCTGAAGACGTCGTCTTTGTGACCGACTTCATACTCCGACCCAACCATAGAATATATGTTAAGTTTGAAATTCGAGAGTAAAATTGCTACGATTGAAGTATTTCACCCAGCGCATTGTTCTGATTTGAAAAAGATCCAGGATTTGGAAGATCAGATTAATTAATAGCAGAGCGATAGCAATTCGAACTCCATGACTCCGCTTACAGAGGAATCAAGCTAAAAGTCAGGTTACACATGAAAGTATGTGGCATTAAAAATCTTGAAAAACGCGTCCTAAATGTTAAAATCGCACCTATTTAATTAAATACAATCATACACGAGTAGTTTAAGATAAGAAATTATTATAATTTAAATCTCTTATCTTAAAATGCAATTCAATAAACAAAATTAAGTTATATCCTTGACACAATATTATTTACTTTGTCTTTATCATACTTAGTTTATAGACTAAGATCCCAGGGCCGCCAGACCTTACTTATTTTCTCAGCACTTAACCAAAAGTGTGGGAAAGAGTAGTGCTAATATGAATACTTGCTAGACTGGGCCGACGGCCACTTTTCAGCTACCAGGTTCTGAAGGTACTTCCAAAAATTACTCACTTGCTTGTCCTGAAGTCTGGGTGCTACTAAGAGAATTGTTACAACATCACATTAAAAAATCACGGCTCAGATTATAGGTACAACCCCATAATTTTACTTGCGAACTGTAAAGCGTCTGGCAGGAATTACAGCCGACGGAGAGAGTCTGGCGGTGTTGATTATTAATTTTTATATTTAATTAGTTATATTCTTTAAGACATCAGTACCCAGACTTCAAGACAAGTAAGTAATTTTTAGAAGTACCTTCAGAACCTGGTAGCTGAAAATTGGCCCTCGGCCCAAGCTAGCAGGTAGGTATTCATATGTTAATAGTACAGTACATATTAGCACTACTCTTTCCCACACTTTTGGATACTGAGAAAATAAGTAAGGTCTGGCGGCCCTGGGATCTCGGTCTATTATGTTTGTGTTATTTTGCATGCAGTTGATAATTCTGTTGACGAATATTTTATTTATTAAATTACCTTCTCGCCCGGGACTTCATTCCAGTGGGTATTTCAAGAATAAATTATATACTTACGTATAAATAACTCGGTTTATTGGTGAAAACCATATTAAAATCCGTTCAGTAGTTTTGAGTTTATCGCGTTCAGACAGACAGACGCGGCGGGGGACTTTGTTTAATAATATAGTATAGCATGAGAATGATATACATGACCACAGACCTATATCGAGATAGACGGTAACAGTTTACCTACCTTGCGTGTAAAAAGTTTTGTTCGACTTAAGTCAGTCCGCTTGAGACCTATGCCGTAAATGATAATCGATTTTAACCGGATTTACATTATTATTTTACAGCGCATTTGAGTCGTTTTCGCGCGGTCTTGATTTCCCATCACTATCTCGCTCGTGACGCCATCATAAGTACGAAAAATTCGACACGCTAGGTTCTCATACAGTTTGAAGCGCTCTTTTCGTCTATCTCGATATAGGTATGTGTACATGACTGATAAAATAAAACACCTGATTTAAGACCAACAGACACCCTAAAATGGCTGGAGTGGAGAGTAAGATAGACTACGTAATGTAATTTCAAGACAAAATGAAACTCCTTTTACTTGAAATACAGAGGTTAGGTATACTCCAAAAATTTATCTCGGTCGTTAGCTACCACCATTTATCACATTAAACTCTTTAATCATTTAGTGTTTCAGCTTTTGTGTCCTATCATTAATCCTTACATAAGGATATTATAAATGCTTTACCGTGTGGTGATCGGTTCAGAATAACAACACCCCATCTCTTTCCGTGGGTGTCGTAAGAGGCGACTAAGGAAACACAAATGAGACCTGCCTCGTAATAATAATCCATCCCAGACAACGACACTTCATTTTGATCTGCTGAGCGGCTAATGGAAATATAAATGGAACATTTATTGTTGATCTGATCCCAAGACATTGTCGTAGGGTTAGCCGTTCAGTGCTCCTACTTCAGACTATATGATATCCAAATGATGCCAATGATTTGATTTGATTTTTAAGCTTTCATAATTTACACACACACACTACATACACCCACTTACACCACTCACACACCACACACACACACACACACACACATACACACATACCTATCCATTTTATATTAGTACATATCTCTTTTGTGTTACTTAAACACCTAAGTCCAAGGCCCCCCACTTTTTTTGTTTCTTTTATTTAAAAAATGATTTTATCTTTAGATTTTTAACTACTTACACACCAACCATAAAAGTATATTCTAATATTTACCTAGGTTTATAATGTGAGGTCAAAGTTGTGCAACTATGTATATAACAAGGAAGAGGTCGGTGGAGCGGTGCCTCCAAACACAGGCGATAAGCTTAAATGGAGACACCAGCGACATGTTTATTATAATTTTGTTAAGTTGTGCAAATAAATAAATAAATAAAATAAATAAATAATTTTATTTATTGACCTTTGGTCAAGATTGAGATCAAGAGTTAAACCATCTTACAATAAAAAAAAATGCGAAAGTAACTCTGTATGTCTGTCTGTACGTCTTTCACGCCTTAACTACTGAACCGATTTTGATGCAATTTGGTACAGAGATAGATTAGAGCCTGGGAAAGGACATAAGGCTACATTTTATCCCACCCTTGGGCACGTTATAACCTGTAGTCCACGCGGGCGGAGCCGGGGGGTAAGCTAGTTAAGTATACATTATTATTATTATTTTTGTTTTATTTTTCAATTTTTCACGTGTCCTCACGTTAATTGTCACACTCAAATTACTTCTTGCAACATAAAAATATTATATTTTATAGGTCAATTTTACTAATCTTTACATTCACACACACATTTAGCACCTAGATTAGATCGTAGATTTGTAGTCTTATATAATAATACTTTCAGTAATATTAATTCTGTGTTGCCAGCCTGCTAATCAGTCTGGCTTATCTTTACTTATCTTTTAATTATTTCTAATTTTTTTACCAGCCCATATACATCCCTAATGAGGGGCACGGGCGCGGGCGGGTCGCTGTAGATCAGAGGTTCCCAAACTTATTTTGTCTAACGCCCACTCTGAAAATCAGTTATTTTGTAGCGCTTCCTATTTTTTTCGCCTTAATAACCTCAATAACATATTAGTATTACCTAGAATTCAATTAAACATAAAGGGTGTCTGGTGGCAGAATTAGGATAAAAAAAAGATAGGTACTTATAAAAAAATATTTTAATAATATTAATTATAAAGACAAGAAATGCGGGTTTTATTTCTAAAAAATATTTTTGTCCAAATGTTGTCCATCACGTTGGACACACTCTTCAAATCTGGCCTCGGTATTCCGTGACACTCGCTGAAGAAAAGGTGCTAGGATGGCATTAATCTCGCGAACGATATGTATCTTCTTTAAGCGCTGCGATGGTCGTTAGATTGGTTTCGTTAACTCTACTCTTGAGGTACCCCCACACAAAAAAGTCGATGGGGGTCAGATCTGGTGACCCGGGATGTCGCCAAAACGGCTTATCAGATTTCCAGGGAAGGAATCTCGATGAAGTGCAGTGTGAGGGGGTCTCTGTAGCAGTGTAAGGGGGGTGGCGCAAACTTGTTGAAACCATGTGTGCGCAGTAAAGGCGAGATGTTCTCTTAATATTGGCAGAAAATAATCGCTGATAAGAAACACCGTCCACACTCATTGCATGCCCCCGATGAGTATCGAAATAAAAATGGTCTGATTATTCCACTGCTTGATAATGCACACCAAATCGTCACATTGGGACTGTGCAAAGGCTGCTAATATTTTAGACTTGAGTTGTGTCCTTTATACGAGTTCAATGATTTCATTGGTTCTGGACGTCCGGCTAGGCACCAACCGGAGATTGTTTGTTACCGAACCTACTGCTCGGAACTTCCGCACTCACAAACGAATTAGTTCTTCAGTTGAAGCATCACGTAATCCTAGAATATTATATAGTGAAAAAAAATTTCGGCGTGCGGTACAAGTGAATCATTCGCTTTTAAATACGCTTCGATTGCGAACGCTCGTTGTTTACCTGTCCAATGCAACATCATGATTAAAAAAGAAAGAGCAATAATATTAACTTTTCAATATTAACAACAATAGATGCCTACTTTTAATACGTGTCTTCGGAGGTGGGGACCTCACCTATGACTTTTGAAGACACGAATATTTTTTAGTGTTAAATACCTATAAACATATTAAACAAAAACTTTGCAAAAAAGGCTATTACAAAATTTCTAATTATCTATCAGACAGGCAGCCATGGGAATGAACTGCTCAGCTCTAGTTATTTCAGATTTAGTTAAAATTAGTAAATAAGAAAATTTTTAATGCGATTTAAAAGAGCAACCTCAGAGTTTCTTGCCTGTTCTTCTCTAAGGAAAACTTTGCGAATAGGCGTAGAGTCAGTAGGGTCAAAAGAACGAATGCGTATGTATGTATTTAAATCGTATGTTTGTAAGTATTTCATTGTTATCTTGACTTGTTTTAAGTGACATCCGGAATGTCCTATAAAATAAAGATTTTTTCTATTCTATTCTAAATATCTTAAGATATAAATAGCGTTGTGAACGCATTAAAAATAATAAATATTTAATTTATATTTAGTTTTAATTTAAACAATAAAATAGGATATAAATTATGAACTGAAAAATGGATGTTGTCTAGTAGGAGGATTTTAATTTCAGTGAATTTTAAAATAGCAGTAGGTAGCTGAAGTTACAAATCACCCATCGCCCCCTGAAATTAATCAGCGCTCCCCAGTTTTTGCTGGGCCCCTTACCGGCCCTCTAGGCCTCCAGCGCCCACAAGGGGGCGTTATCGCCCACTTTGGGAAACACTGGTAGATAAACCAAATACAAATTACTGCTAAGGAATACAGTGCAGTTTTGATAAATTAAGGTTATCAGTTGCCTAGAACTTATTACTAATACTATCTTTAAGTCGCATTGGCGCATCTGAATAAAGCAGACGAGACGATGTTTTGGTTATTATTTTGTATTGTGTTTATTTTATTTGTTGTATTTTGGGTCGACAAGACGTTGACGAATAATGAGGAGTTTGAAAAAATCCCGGGTCCGAAACAGGTTCCGCTGTTTGGGAACGGTTTGGACTTTTTGATGGATCGCGGTTCGTATATCATCTTTTTGAGAAATTTATTATACACTAGCATTCCGCCCGGGACTTCGTTCCCGAGGGAACTCGAGAAAATTATGTAGTCTATGTCCATCGGGGATAATGAACCTTTCTAATGGTGAAATAATTTTTCAAATCGGTCCAGTAGTTTCGGAGCCTATTCAATGCAAACAAACAATCAAATATTTCCTCTTTATAATATGTATATGTTATGGACCAAGTGATTAATGCGGGCATTATGAATAATGCCCGGGCATTATTCATAATGTTTAGCTCTATCGGGCAAAGTGATTAATTACTATCTAAACTTCATTATTTATCATATTGCCCGGTCATTATTATATTGCTACGTGACAATTGGGCAATTTGATAATAAAGCTAAGTTTATGCGGTGCGGGGAGGGAAGTGCGGGGAAGGAAGCGGTGCGGGGAGGGAAGTGCCCTCGTTGCATTTTGTAAAAGTTTTCGTTATTTTTTCACGACCGCCATCTTAGATTTCAAAATCTAAAACGACATCCATGACGGATTTTTACAAACGATGCATGTCGCCATCTTGTATTTCAAAATGGTTGTCGTTTACGGAATTAGCACCCCCGAAAACCTATTAAACGACACACATATCAGTTTTATCAAAAATGTAAACGTCCGCCATCTTGGATATCAAAATGAACGACATTTTCGGAATCAGCATCCCCGACAATCTATCAAACGATACCCATGTCGGCATGCCCGAAAATTTAATATCCGTCTTCTTGGATTTTATGTGCGGGGAATCGCGACGCTCCGGGGTTTGCCCTTCTCGTCACGATTCCCCCAACTAAAATCAAAGTTGGCGGATATGAAATTTTCGGAAGGCAGTCGGCGGGTAAGACGCTTGGTGACGCTTTGGGCTTCGCCCTACGCAGAGCTCGGCCTTCGGCCTCGCCCTATATGCAGCTTTCCTCGGCATACGGCCTCACCCCACCTTTAGTATCTAAACTTGTATGGCGGCCATCTTGAATTGGGGGGGGGGGGGACGGACGCTCTGGTCATCGCCCTACGTGGAGTTTGGACTTCGGCCTCACCCTAAACGCAGCTCGCCTCGGCCTACGGCCTCGCCTCACCTACAGTATCTAAACTTGCATGGCCGCCATCTTGAATTGAGGGGGTCGAGGCTCCGGGCTTCGCCCTACGTGGAGTTGGGCTCAGTCTGCGACCTCGCCTCACCGTTAAAATCTTAACTCGCATGGCAGCCATCTTGAATTGGGGGAGGGAGAGGCTCCGGGCTTCGCCCTATGCGGAGCTCGGCCTTCGGCCTCGCCTTTTGGCTTGCTACTTAATCCAAATAATGAGTCTGATTATTTAAATTGTTTAACATTTAGTTTATTTGAAGTTAAATGACTATAATAATAAAAAAATAGCAATTAAATATGTTTGTATTACTCTGCCCAAAAGGTGATGGGCATTATGTATAATGCCCGGTCAATTTGATTATTAGAATAATTATTATCAAATTGCCCTCTCATATTGGGCATTTTTCATAATGCCCGGTCATTATGAATAATGCCCAATTTATCACTTGGTCCATAACATATAGATGTATTGCTGCAGCTTTACCAACAGTTTTAATATTCCTTCGAGGAGGGAAAACGAATAATTACAGTAACTGTATGTGATTTCAGTCCGGATAATCTACAAACTATGCTCACTGAGTAACATGCCTATAAATAAAGAAATATACAAAATAAGAATGGGACCGAAGAAGTTTGTCATTGTTTCGAATCCTGAAGATGCTGAGGTACGTGAATTTTGTGTTTAAAATTTACTGTTGTTCAATACAGAAAATGAAGTTTATGTGGTACTTCATACCTAAGGAGTTTATGTATAGTTACCAAACTGATTTTTCCAGATGCTAGTTTCTGGAACAAGTAACAGTCGCAAAGGATTTTTATACACTTTTTTAGAACCTTGGCTAAAGAAGGGGTTGCTTTTGAATGACGGTCAGTAAAATATTAACACCACAGAAATCTCAAGAAATCACATGACTCATAATTACTTTGTTTGTGTTTTTCAGGTTCGGATTGGCAACATCGAAGAAAGATCTTGACACCTGCATTTCATTTTAAGATTTTACAGCACTTCAGTGCGATTGTAGGGGAAAATGCAAAGACTTTGGTACAAAGGCTAAAAGCAGAAGTGGATACACCACAGACCGACATCATGTCCTTTATTACCGACTACACTTTAAACTCTATTTGTGGTCAGTATCTGTATTTTAAAATTGCGTGGGTGTTGTAAGAAGCGACTAAGGAAACTTAATGACAGCTGCCTCCTATCAATCCATCCTAGGCAACGGTACCTCAATTTGCTCTGAATCTGAGGTGTCTTCCTATGGTCTCATGCGGTATGTTAGGCTCTAAAAAGGTCTGGTTCGCGACCACCCTGCTACCGAAGTCCGACGCCAAAAAGCTTGCTGTGATCCGTCGGTGTGTAGGAGTACCAGTGCCTTATTAGGCATTTTCTGGGTTAACTTGCTCCATCGTCGACCTCATCTATGACCTTGGTAAAGATTGAGGTCAAGAGTAAACCCTTCTCATAATAAAAAAAAGACTAAAACGAATTAGAATTTTTGGTCCTTTGCATTAGTCACGACTATTTCGTAGTACGACCGAATTGATGTAGGTACCTATTTAAGAACAAAGTTGAGATTTGATCTTTCGCTGTCAATTAAATAGGATGTGCAAAGTAGATATAAAATCATTACGCGCAATAAATGACGTAAACGTGTATGCATATTTTTAGAAACAGCAATGGGTATCAAGCTCGACAGTGAGACGTCTGACTCGGGACAGCGTTTCAAAATGGCAATTCATGAACTCGGACAACTTATCATAGACAGGGGCCAAAAAATTTGGCTCTACCCAGACTTTTTACATTCTCTATCACGCAACGGACGACTGCAGAAGAAAACAATACAACTCATTTCTTCATTTAGGGATGCTATTGTCAAAAAGAGAAGAGAAACCGTAAAAGTCGTTGATACAGTTGGAGGCGATGACGACGAAGGCGATGACGACGAAAGTGATTTCATAATTTATGGCAAGAAAAAATTAGCAATGCTAGATCTGTTGTTAAAAGCTGAAAAGGATGGTATTATTGATGCCAGAGGCATCGCTGAAGAAGTTGATACTTTTGTATTTGAAGTACGTATAATTATTTAATTTAAGCAATAGCTTGAAATTATTACTTATAGTCATAAAGCTCTTAAAGTGGCTGAAAATTAGAGGCTCTGCTTGTGTTATTATTAAAGAAATTATTTATTTCAGGGTCACGATACCACGTCTACTGCTTTGCAATTCACATTTATGTTATTAGCTTGGAACCCAGAGTGGCAGGTAAGTTACAGATACAATAAAACTACAAATGAAAATAACTGGATTTCACGAAAAAAAGATGCTGCAATACATTTTTACTACTTCCAGGATAAAATAGCAGAGGAATGTAAACAAATATTTGGAGCATCGGAGCGACCAACGACCACGGCAGATCTAGCTCAGATGAAGATTCTCGAATGTTGCATTAAGGAATCGTTGAGAATCTACCCTCCTGTGTACTTCTTCGCAAGAATCATTGATAAGGATACTAGAATAAGTAAAGTTGCTTTTGTTTTTTTAAATTATAAATAATAATAGATACATATATTTGCATGCTATTTTCATAGGCTGAATGGTAGAATAGGTAATGCAAGAATAAGACCTCATTGTACCTGTTCAATGCAGATAAATAATTCATTTCATTTGTTAAATTAGAGCGACCTAGATACCTTGAAATCAAAGTGAAAAAAGTGTTGGAGTATGTATGGACACACAATTTAATTGTGACATGAGTGTAGAGCTTTATTTTCACTTGACAATGGCAACACTAGCTTTTTCATTCGCTCTCTCTCTTCAATTTCCGTCTATAAGCGCAGGACGTAATTTTATCTATTTTACCGAAATATAATGTTAATAGTGACTGTATTAATTGTAATAACATTTAAGTTGTGGTGGATTCTTGAGGAATACATTTTACGGCTTATCCCGGCGTTTTTTCTTCGATCTGCACCTCTTCCTACTGTTGTGGTGGTATGAGCGACCACTGTTGACGACCACGAGGCCTACAACAACAGGTTATTTAGCCCAGCGAGATAATCTGCAATCATCAACCGCTCATAAAGCCGTCGCGACGAGGATTGGTGCGAACCGCACGCGGCCAACATGCCTGCGACAGATGGCCCGCCTATTTCGACGCAGATGCTGTTGGGCGGCGCAGGCGCCATGGAGAAGCTGGAAGGAGTGAGTAACTACCACAGCTGGAAGTTTGCCCTTAAAATGGTGTTAAATCTAGAAGGGCTATGGGATTTGATTGACAGGACAAGCGACGAGGGCTTGGATGCCGCGCGCGATCAGCGTGCGCTGGCTCGCCTTTGTCTCAGCATCAAGCCAGCATTATTCCAGTATGTAAGAGAAGCTAAGACTGCTCGTGAAGCTTGGAAAAAGCTTGCAGATGTCTTTGAAGACCGTGGATTGTACAGACGAGTACTTCTTCTTCGTCAGCTGCATCATATAGAATTTAGTAGTTGCAGTGGAATGTCTGACTACATAGAGAAAGTTATGTCTTTAGTACACCAGTTGTCTGACATCGGTAAAGTCATAGAAGATGCAGAAATAGCTGAGATTCTATTGAGTGGTCTGCCGCAGGATTATGACTCTTTAGTTTCAAACTTGGAAACGTTGTGTATTTCTTCGAATCTACAAAGTGAGCTAGTAAGAACAAGGCTGCTTCAAGAAGCTCAGAGAAAACAAGAAAGCACTACTTCGACTACAGCATTTGCTGCAAGGAAACAAATAGTTTGTGCTTATTGTGGTAAATCTGGCCATATCAAGCCAAGGTGCTTCAAGCTTAAGAGAGAGAAACAGCAACAAAAGAAGAAGAAAGAAGAAAAAGAGCCCATAACTGCATTTTTGGCTCACACTTCTACACAACTATTCATCGATAGTGGTTCCAGTAATCATATGTGCAATAATAAGAAACTATTATCTAATATTAAAGACACTAGTGTTCAAGTAATCTCTGTGGCAAATAATCAACAAATGATGAGTACATGTACTGGAGACATGCATGTTTTATTGAACAAACAGGTGAGAATTTTAAAAAAATGTTATGTTTGTTGAAAACTTGTCCACAAATCTCTTATCAGTCTCTAAATTATGTCAAGATGGTTTTATTTTACAATTTAATAATGAGGGTTGTTTCATATTTGAAAATAATAGTGATAAAGTTTCTGGCAATTTTCTAGCAAAGGCTATTTGTATCAATGGTATTTACAAATTAAATGGATGTATTTTTGAGGATAATTCGCTCAATAGGATGCACTCTTTGATCCTGCATGATAGGCAGAATACACCGAGTGCTGCAGTTGCTGCCTCTGCCTCATCAAGTACTGATATTTGGCATCAACGGCTAGGCCACTTGAACTTGGCAGGTATGTCTAGGTTAAGATTGCATGAGTGTGGTGTCGTGTTTCAGGATGAAAATCTACATGACAAATGTGAAGCTTGTCTCAAGGGGAAGCTTACGGCCGAGCCTTTCCCTACTGCAAGTACCAGCAAGACGACACAACCACTGCAGCTCGTGCACAGTGACGTATGTGGCCCCATGCCGGAGGTCAGCTGGGGTGGAGCGAAATATCTCCTCACCTTTACGGATGATTACACCAGGAAGAGTTATGGATACCTATTGAAGAATAAAACTGAGGTAATTGATTGTTTTATTAAATTTAAAGCCTTAGTCGAAAAACAGCTAGGTTTGCCTATAAAATGCCTTAGAACTGATAATGGTGGTGAATATTGCAGTATAAATTTTAAAAATTACTTGCAAAAACAAGGTATAATCCACCAGACCACTGTCCCTTATTCTCCTGCTCAAAATGGTGTCGCTGAGAGACTTAATAGAACTCTTTTTGAAAAAGTACGTTGCATGTTGCAGCATTCTGGCCTTAGCAAACGTTTTTGGGGAGAAGCTGTGATGACAGCTTTATATTTAAAAAATAGATCTCCCACTGCGGCTTTGTCTGGGCAAATTCCTGAGGAAATTTGGTCAGGGTCAAAGGTTGATCTCAGCCATCTCAGGGTGTTTGGCTGCACTGCTTATTCGCTTATTCCTGAGCAAAAACGTACCAAACTTGACGCTAAGGGGAAGGAATTTATTTTTGTGGGATATAGTGACACAACAAAGGGTTTTCGGTTGGCTGATCCCTTTAACCCCACTAAGGTCATTATTTCACGTAATGTGGCATTTTTAGAAACGAAATTTTATAACCCTAATTTTAATTTACATCTTGAGCCGAAGTCTCGCGCGTCGCACTCAGACGCTCAGCGGCGTCGACGACTCCCGCAGACGATTCAGCGGAGCTGGACTCATCCTCGCTGCCTGTGCAGTACTCTCCTTCTGAAATTGAACAAGAACCACTATTAAAACTGTGATCATTTTCTAAATTAAATTGGGAATTTTCATTATTAAAATTTAATTTATTATTGTCAATATTTGCATTTAATTCATTATTATTAAAATTATTAATTTCATTTAAATTCAGTTGATTATTATTATTAATAATTTCATTATTATTTTGAACATTACAAATATTATCACAGTTTGGTTGCATATCTAAGTCAAAATTATAAAAATTAAACTCTTCAATAGTTTGCGCATGTAGCGCCGACTGGTCCTGAGACTGTCGATACGCACATAGGTCGTCCTATTCGCTCAACACGTAATGTACAGCCTATAAGATTTTCTGATTATGATATGAGTCTATTAGTGCATGATAAAAGTAACTCTCTTGTCGATGAACCACTTACTTACGAGGAGGCGATGAACTCCGCATGCAGCAAGGAATGGCAGCACGCCATGCAATGTGAGTATGATGCTCTTGTCGCCAATAATGTATGGGAACTAGTAGATAGACCCAAAGATAGCAATGTTGTTAAATGTAAATGGGTATACAAAGTTAAGTACGATGCGTCGGGGAATTTTGATCGTTTTAAAGCACGTCTAGTTGCCAGAGGCTTTACGCAGAGGGAAGGCATAGATTATAACGATACTTTCTCGCCTGTAGTACGTCACTCAACAATGCGAATATTATTTTCCCTTGCTAATCAATATGATTTAAATATAGATCACTTAGATGTAGCTACAGCATTTTTAAATGGCGACTTAAATGAAATAATTTATATGGAGCAACCTGTAGGTTTTTGTGACAAATATCCTAACAAAGTTTGCTTGTTAAAGAAAAGCATTTATGGTTTGAAACAGGCCAGTAGAATGTGGAACTGTAAGATACATAACTTTTTATCTGAAAATAATTTTGTTCAGTCTAAATGTGAACCATGTGTTTATGTTAAATACACTGATAATGACTTGGTATTAATAGCGTTATATGTCGATGACTTTTATGTATTTTCTAGTCAGAATAGCAATAATAAAAACACATTGGTTTCTATTCTTGAAAGAAATTTTAATGTAAAGAATCTAGGTACTCTAAAAAGTTGCTTAGGCATGAATGTTTCAAGAGATAGAGTTAAAGGTATTTTAAAACTTGATCAAAGTTCATACATTCGTAAATTGCTTGTTCGTTTTGGCATGGAAAACTGTAAGCCTGTTTCCACTCCCATGGAGGTTAACTGTAAACTTAAGAAGTCTGAAGGTAATGACTATTTACAGGATGATGTTTATAACTATCGTCAGCTGCTTGGTTCGATGATGTATCTGTCAGTTTGCACTCGCCCAGATATATCATATGCTTGTAGCCAGCTTAGCCAATTCAATAACTGTTTCGATAGGACTCATTGGGTAGCCGCAAAACGCATTCTGCGCTATTTGGCAGGTACAATTCATTATTCTTTATGTTTTCATAAAAGTAGGGATTGGTGTTTAAGTGCCTATACTGACGCAGACTGGGCCAATGATATAACTGATCGAAAGTCATATACCGGTTTTGTGATAAAATTAGGTAATGATACAGTTAACTGGGAATCTCGAAAACAAAAATGTGTGGCATTATCCAGTACTGAAGCAGAATACTTAGCCATCAGTGATGTCTGTAAAGATATTTGTTTTATTCAAAATTTGCTTTCAGAAATTGTTCCTAATCATAATAAAAGTTTATCAAATTTAATATTTAATGATAATCAAAGTGCCCAAAAATTATTGTTAGTTAGAGAATATTGTCACAAACGTACAAAACATATTGACCTTCGTTATCATTACATTAAGGACCTTGTTAATAAGAAATTGGTTAATGTTAAGTACTTACCTACGGAAAATATGCTTGCTGATGTATTGACCAAACCTTTAGGTAGAATTAAACATGAAAGGTTTGTTAAAGCTATAAATGTAAATTAGTATTTTGCAAATGTTAAAGACTGACTGTATTATATAAAATTGGTATAATATTATGTGCATGTCATTCATATTCTTGCTAGATATGTAGAGACTGATAATGCTGTAACGTAGAGCCCCCTCAATATAAGATGTAGAGTCTATTCAATGTAGAGTTTTTGGTTTAATTTTTTTTTTGACATTGAGTATTTCAATTGTGTGCCATAAGGGGAAGTGTTGGAGTATGTATGGACACACAATTTAATTGTGACATGAGTGTAGAGCTTTATTTTCACTTGACAATGGCAACACTAGCTTTTTCATTCGCTCTCTCTCTTCAATTTCCGTCTATAAGCGCAGGACGTAATTTTATCTATTTTACCGAAATATAATGTTAATAGTGACTGTATTAATTGTAATAACATTTAAGTTGTGGTGGATTCTTGAGGAATACATTTTACGGCTTATCCCGGCGTTTTTTCTTCGATCTGCACCTCTTCCTACTGTTGTGGTGGTATGAGCGACCACTGTTGACGACCACGAGGCCTACAACAACAAAAAGCAAATACAGAAAACTTTTGCAGAAGGAACGTTTTGCGAAATGGACTTTTATTAGTGAAAGGAAATTTTGCGAACGAGATATTACGCGACCGTGTTTCGCTCTAGAACATAAATGCAATTCTGTAGCTTATTTTTTCAAACAGACCTAACAAGAATGTGTTCTAAAAATTTACAGAGACAGGTAACTACGTGATACCAGCCGGGACGGACTGTGTCATATCAGTAGGACAAATGCAACGTCGTCCTGATCAGTTTGTGGAGCCCCTCGCATTCAAACCGGAACGATTTATGGCTGAGCCTACTTGGCATCCTTACTGCTACATGCCCTTCAGTGCTGGGCCAAGGAACTGCATTGGTAATGGTCGAAAAAACTCGATTGACATTATACTATCACATAATCATAACAGATGCTGCTGGGAGAATCCACTCTCAAATAAATTTGAAGTCAATAGTAATTGCCATGTTTAGCAGACAGGCTTGCTAAAACAGCGCAGTAGAAAAATGCCCATGATAAAAAAATGAATGAAGCATCATATGAAACCAGGGAAAATAATCATCTTCGGTTATATCTTTGGGATGATTTAGTCGATACTTTAGAATTGTGGGCAACTTAAATTGGTCTCTAAATGGCCTATATTTTTTTTTAAATACTGATTTTAGTGTATATTTTACCGGAAATGTATGAAACGTAGGAAATGTAAACAATTCCGAGGCTATCTAGGAAATGTATAAAATATTGATTCAAACACATTTTAATACACATATCCTATTGTATACAGGGTAACTAGTAATACGTCACGATCCCTTCAAAGAGTGATAGTAGAGATCATTAGCTATCATATCACTCTCGGGTAGATACGGAAAAAATTTACCAATTTCGAAAAAAAAAGCTCTGTTTTTTAAGAAAAGTGGGCTTTTACATTGTTTTTGTTAAAAACAACAAAGATAAGGACTGATACTGGCTCCGGTAAAAACAACCATTTACAATAAATTGTAAGTTTCTTTTAAAATACAATTTAAAGAAGTACCTATAACCCTCATCAGCCCATATACGTCCCCACTGCTAGGGCACGGGCCTCCCTCAACAACATGAGGGGTAAATGCCATACTCACCACGCTTGGCAGACGGGTTGGCGAGGGTTTTGATATAATTGCAGAGTTTTCCTTCTCTGTGTGCAGATGAACTTGCTTGCATATTTACCTTAGTCGCCTTGTACGACACCTCGGTAAGAAAGAGGGTGGTCCTATTCTACTCTGCCGGGGACTCACACGGCTCATAACCCACTTTTCTTAAAAAATAGAGGAATTTTTTTTTCGGAATTGGTACATTTTTACCCCATGTACCCGAGGGTGATTTGATAGCTAATGATCTTTACCATCACCCCTTGAAGGGATCGTGACGTATTACCAGTAACCCTGTATAATTCAAAATTCAATGAAATGTATAAAACGAATGCTTTCTTTGAATGAAATGAATAAAACAACCTAACCTAACCTCAATAAGCAACGTGGGTATGTCGTGGCCATATCGTTATACTCACTTCATGAAACGTTAGAGAATTTCATGAAATGGTCGCATTTCTCACTCGGCTCGCTTCACCCACTCGGCTCGTGCATTGGGGGTGGCACGTCTAACCTAAGTTCTAACGCAGTTAAACTTCCGTTTGTCGCAGTCGAGCAAAGAAGTTGAGTGATACTCCCGTTAAATTGGGTTTTACTAGGAAAGTTATGGGGTAGTTCTGATTTCTTCCATTCCATATGTTTTTGGGGTGCTGAATCCGAATCTGACAAAATTTTGTGTCGGAACATTGAAAAAATCGCAAAAAAAGAGAAAAAATTCTGCTTTTTTCGGTTTCTTGCTTAAAGCTCGAAAACTATTAAATTTTAGTAAATGGTCTGTTTACACAAATTAAAGTACTTAAAATTTTCTACAAACATCACTTTTTAAGAGTTAAATAATCTAATTTTGTATTTATTCCACAGGTCAAAAGTTTGCCATGATGGAGATGAAGTTACTGCTGAGCGCTGTACTCCGTCAATATAAAATATTACCCGTGACTCACCCGACCGATTTGATATTTACAATGGACTTTATACTGCGCATCGTTAACAAAATCTATGTTAAGTTTGAGAACAGAATTTAAAGCTGTTATGTAGTTGTATTTTACCTATTAGCTCTATTTTCTGCTTGGGACACAATTTTTTAAATGTTTTTGTTAATGCATAGGTATCATATAGGTATTATTTATTTCGGCAATAAAACATAAAAATACGATCCGTTGTTGTGTCTCATTCGAATTTTCTTCTTCTAATATTAATTTCTTACAAACCATCCTTATCTGTTCTCCTATAAACCAAGATGTCATGCCCAATAAGTTACTAAATAAGTATTTAGATTGAAAACCGATTAAATATTTCATCTAGAATATCCTAGGTCATGGGAGGTTTATTTATTTAGTAGGGTGTTTGTAAAGGTATACCTCATGGACTGGTAGATATAAGATGTAGGTAATTAGCAAAAAAAATCATGGTAACCGTGCAATTACAAATTGCAAAAAATATTTCTACGTCTCTTTAATCTAATTTGTCATAATAAACGTTATATATTGAAAACTCGCGGCCATCACTACGTTCTCGACTACAACCCACAAACGTGCATCACTACGGAAGTTTGACAGTTGCGTTTCCGCGCGCTTTAGCGAAGTTTTTTTCTTACTTTCCTCGTGTTTAACTGTTCTTATAAGGATTGTGTAGAACCAACACTTTACCGTGCCAGAGCTAATCAATATATTCATTGTAGTGCAGATATCATAAGTAGTTATTTGTAAGTGTAAATTAAAAACCATCAAGCGAAACGCTGGCTTATTAGCTGAAGATAGACTTTTTAATGACTAATAGAAACAAGAAAATTACATAATCAACACCTCATTCAGTGAAATGGTATAGTGGAGACCGTTCTAAAATCGACGGAAAAATATTTAGTGCAAATAAATATAGGAACGTTCCCGGCTAAATAGCACTTGGCGCTTGTTTTGCCTACCTATTAATAAACGTTGGAGTGACTCTGACGGCTGATAAAACATGGCTCACTACGAGTTCTGTCAGGCGCTGTGCGACGCGCTTGAGAAAGATCTCCTGGCTCCTCCACCAACAACAACATTAAGACGGTGCCAGTCGGACTATCAAATCAGAAGCTACTCCTTTGAAGAAGGTTACAAGGAATTTGTGATGGATACCAATGATTTTGAGGTAAGGACTTTCAATTTAGATGTAAAAGGGTGGTGCAACACCCAAAAAACAAAAATCTTTGAAGTTAAAATTGAGGACCTGCTGGAGTGAGATTATTTACAACTTTGTTAATGGGTTAAATTGTAAGGATGATTAAATATAGAGATGACAAACTTACAGTTAAATTATTATAAAAATGCTGAAATTATAACAAAAAAACTGGAAGGCAACCTTTAAAAAAATACTGTTGGTAGCGAAAAACTCATCTAAGTAAATGATTTCATTTGTTAATTTGTTCGTCATTTCATCATCGTCGTAAGTACTCAACTCATTAACATACACTACCAACCAAGTCAATGGATGGAAACAGTTATAAGAACTAGAAAGGTATGTTTAGGGCAAAAAATAATTTATTAAAAAAACTATAGGGATGTTAATCTCTCCATGAAAAGGATATACCTTACCTATCCCATGCAATACTGTTTCCTGTATATTCGGTGACTTTAACTTTGTTAGAGATAAGTTGGTTCTTTTTTTTATTTTATTATAAGATGGGTTAACTCTTGACCTCAATCTAACCATAAGGTCAAAGATGAGGTCGACGATGGAGCGAGTTAACCCAGAAAATGCCTATAAAAGCACGGTACTCCCACGCACCGACAGAAGACAGCAACCTGTTTGGCGTCGGACTTCGGTAGGAGGGTGGTCACGAACCAGACGGCCCTTTACAGAGCCTACCACCTCAGATTCAGAAAAAGATGAAGTGTCGTTGCCTGGGATGGTTTACTAGGAGGCAGGTCTCATTTGTGTTTCCTAAGTCGCCTCTTACGACACCCACGGAAAGAGATGGGGTGGTATTATTCTCAACCGATCACCACACGTTTAATCAAGTAAGGATGTGAATCGGCCTACGAAACTTAACAACTTTCCCCAAGAAACATAGTAGGTATATGAAAAATTCCTTCGCTCTATACAACTCATGCTCACCCGTGTGGTGATCGGTTGAGAATAACACCACCCCATCTCTTTCCGTGGGTGTCGTAAGAGGCGACTAAGGAAACACAAATGAGACCTGCCTCCTAGTAATCCATCCCAGGCAACGACACTTCATTTTTTTCTGAATCTGAGGTGGCGTCCTATGGTCTCATGCGGTGTGGTAGGCTCTGTAAAGGGCCGTCTGGTTCGCGACCACCCTCCTACCGAAGACCGACGCCAAACAGCTTCCTGTATTCCGTCGGTGCGTGGGAGTACCAGTGCCTTTATAGGCATTTTCTGGGTTAACTCGCTCCATCGTCGACCTCATCTTTGACCTTATGGTCAAGATTGAGGTCAAGAGTTAACCCATCTTATAATAAAAATAAAATGCTATCAGCTGATTTGCGTTTGTATGGGAAATCGACAACTTCTTCAGAGATTTCATATGGGTTTCTTGAGGAAAGTTGTTCAGTTTTATGCGAACTAACACAACTTAAAGTTTCGGTAGGTAATTTAAAGTCACCGCTGTAGACGATGTTGTTAAGATATTGTTAAGCCGTAAGACGACGTATTGTATTTCTAATAAAGAAATGACATTTTCATTCAAGTGACCAGCTACTCACAGGTTGTGTGAAAAGGTGTTGCCTTTGGGATAAAAAATTTCCGTGTTGTATCGAATGTCGTAATGTGAAATCCCAAAGCGAGTACAAATAGTGATTCAACAGTGTTCGTACAAAGGATATCATGAGGAAAAATTATGAACATTCAACACGAAATATCAAACCGAGCGGCTTTTTGTTCCCAATAAAAACCGTCATTTTTCCTCAGATAAAAACTTTTTTTAACTATTTAATAACAGTAACTTACTATTTGTTAAGATATTGTATCGTCGTTTTGCTACGTAAATGAAGTGATAATGACTGAGACATGTTTGGATGTGTAACAATATCTTGTAAACCTTCACGTCATTTTATAAACATTGCTACGTAAGTGAACTGTCTGCTGTCTGAGATAAAAGAGATAGTTAGGGGGCAGGTAGTAGCGTTTGCGCGGTGAAGTGGTTCGTAACTGCGCGTGCGTGTAACTTTTGTATTGGAGGTTTTGTGAAGAGTGGTGTCAGTAGGTCCTGAGTTTTTACCCTCGCCACCATGTCGGGCCGTCATCAGCTACGCCGATTAGCTGCCGCAGCTCGACCTTTCATCCAACCCCCATGCCATTGCTGCCGACCTTATAGCCAAGTCAGATCCAACTACATCATCGACGGAGTAAGTTCCTGTATCCGAACTATCCAAAGAAATTATTTCCTGATCATAAATCCCTTTATGATCTCATTTTACAAATGACAGGTTTATTCTCTTAGCTCTTATTTGATCGGTAAACTGTTACGATAAATCTTTTAATGTTAATTGTTTCAGAAGTGGCGCAATTCAACGCAAAGCTTCTATGCTGTACAGTCTCTTGAATTCAAGTAAGTTTCCGTAAATCTTTAATTTTATAGGGCTTTTAATTATTTGTACCTAGACGAGTGAAATTTTAAGTTAAAAGCTAAATTTTTATTAAACTATGTGTGATAGAACACTTAAATTGAAAACTAGCGTGTTATTGAAAATAAATTGTCTTTAATGATACAGATGGACTCTTGTTGATCTGAATTGATCTCGAGTGTCTGTCGGCGTTATGTCTGTCTCTATGATTCTAATATCTAGTCGGTTCACCCTTGACATTCAGTAATAATACGTGCTTTATATTCCAATGAGAAGAATAAAATATAGAGTTCGGGAAAAGTTACGTAATCCAGTCAAGCCCTAGAAAGGATGTTTCGTATACCTAATCAATAAAACCTAGACTTTGTTTAGCTGTTTGATCCCTTTTTACCGAACTCTTTTACTTAAGTTCAATAGATCACAGTAAGTGCTGATATTCTGACCTATACCAAGATCAAGCCGGAAATGATAGGAGTTGGCTTATTGGTGTCCGAAGTTGTTTAAATGGCATCTTTATTTCAAAGTGATACTGAATTAATTTCCCTAATATGTTTAACAACTTATTGCCATATTTATTTCGTAAGCGACTTATGTAAGTATATTTCTTATGAATTCGTTGGCGTACCTACAAATTGAAATAATATAAACCGTATGCCAAATAGAATCAGGTTAATATGTTAGGTATATTACCTCATTAAGACTACGTGAAGGAAAAGACTAAGTATTAAATTAATTACTTAGGACAGTTATAGTTTGGCAAAATATCTCGCGAGAGACTTATGAATTTATAATCAACATGATATGAGCTATTTTTTTTTTTCGCCCCAGTGCATTTTTGGTAGATGTGTGAATGCCGATTATTTTCGGAACAATTGGATTATAAAACTTATTTATTGATAAAAGTTTATTTTCTCTAGCGATTTGAGGAGCAGACAGTACTCGTTCGTGCACAATCTCGACCCTTCGTGAGTACTCGGGATGTTAGCTAGATTTGGCATGCTGTCTAAATTGGTTTGATTTATTTTTTGATACATTAAATGTAGCACATTTTTTTTGTGTAAATAGTACCTACATACATCTTGTTATAGGATAATTCCATCTCAATATGGATTAAATATTAAAAACGCAATTTCTTTCTTTCTTTTCTTTATCGGGATTGATGTTGTTTTTGAAAACTTAAGCCCGTATTACAGAAGGAGACTCAAGTCTTGATCTATACTTAAGCAAATCAATACTTTCTCTTACTATCAAAATGACAAAGACGACTGCTACTCAAGTATAGATCAGAGTCTGAGTCGCGTTCTGTAACACGGACCTTAGTGTCACTTTAGTAATCATTTTACATAAAGTCTTTAGATGTAACGAGCCATTTTCAACCGACCTTAAAAAAAGGAGGAGGTTCTCAATTCGACTGTTTTTTTTTTTTTGTATATTTGTTACGCGATTACTCCGGCAACTGTTGTCCGATTTTCAAAATTCTTTATTTGTTCGAAAGAGTATACTCCTGAAGAGGTCCCATATAAATTTTAACGAAAATGATTCAGCGCTTTTAAAAAAAATCAACAAAAACAAAATATACTACAAACTAGAACATCATCTAAATAAATGAATGACATTTCTGTTTGTAGTTATTTCCTAATAGGCATTGTAGTCCGCAAAAAACTAGATATCTAACTGTTGTTGGGATTGAAGTCGGTGACTCATACGTTTTTAACGTGGAAAATTATAATTATATTTATTAACGATATGATCTTCCATCAACTATAAAAATGATCCATCAAAGTTAGAATAAATAGACAGTGGTGGTGTAGTATTAATTATTTATCTGACCATACCAGTTTTGTTCTCCGTAAAAGATAAGATTTACAGAAATAACATGATCTTTTATTTTTTTTAATTCAGTTTGAAATTATTTTCTTATTTATTTTTCAATGTTTTCACTATATGTATACGCATTTTTTAGGTTTTCTGCTTTTATGACATTAATTTCTCAATTCAATTTTGGCAAAAAACTAGAGCTAATATCCATTCATCGCTTGAATTAAATAGTAGGAACTTAAATAATGTATAGAAGCATTTTCCCAGCAGTGAAAGAAAATACGTTAGATAACATGAGGAAAATAAATTAGTCAGGTCGAGTCAGGTGATCTTGCAGCTGTATAGGAAGGTGTTACGTAGCGGACACACCCGCCAGCAAACGTCAACAAAAACTGATAATTTTAGATATCGTGACTATGTTGTCCAACGTAGACAAATATTTGTGACTGAGAAAATATATTCACTCTGGACAGGTCAATAAGACTAGTTTACATAGCTGATTATTGTAAATTCTCAACCTTATTGACTAATCCCAAAGATATACTACCTTTTCATTATCATAGTCACATTTGTGGATTCACAGAGCTTTACCTTTATATTTTGCGACATGCTAAATCTAAATGCATGTTATTCCAATAGATTCATTAGTTTAGACGTAAACACGTTTTGTGACGTAGCTTTATCTTTCACCATCATTAAAGAAAAAACTAAGCATTACGTACTTTTTGATTATAGGGTTAAAGAAGGCTCACACAAAAATGCTGACGATGTACTTTTCGATATGTTCAAAAATGAAGACACTGGGCTTATGCCGGTTGGAAAATTTTTGGCCGTAAGTAACCAATGACATTACATAATTCATTATGATTAAAGATTTAAAGCGTAGATAACAAGAAAAATATTTACCAACAAGTGTACATTTCTTGACAAATTAATTTTTTTTTTGCAGGCCCTGAGAACAACAGGAATACGGAAAAACGATCCACGCATAAAAGATGTGATGCACAACTTGTACAAAGTACACAAACAATTAAATTTAGAGGGTGGCTCTCCAGAAACTTTAAAATTGGACAGAAAGACTTTTAAAGAAGTAATTGCACCTAATATCGTCTTGATAACGAGAGCATTTCGCAGTCAATTTGTTATCCCGGACTTTCAAGACTTTATAAAAGACATAGAAGAAATGTATTGGTCAGCAAAAAGTATTACTGACGGAAAAGTAGCCAGTTACATCCCTCAGCTGGCAAGGGCAAGTCCAGATAACTGGGGCGTCAGCGTATGCACCACTGATGGACAGCGGTTTTCTATTGGCAAGTTTACTTACATGATTAACTTGATTATCTGTATAATAGGACATTTACATGACTGATTTAGTATTCCCAAGACGAGTTATGGTACTAAAGCAGGCATAATATATTTCTTTAACATTAAACTCAACAATAAAATTTAACCGGTCGTCAAATTTTATGTTAAACTCAACATAAAATTTGACGGCCGGTTTGGTCGAGTGGCAGTGACGCTGCCTCTTGATCGGCGGGTCCTGTTCGATCCCCAGTCGGGGCAAACATTTGTGTAAAAAGCAGATTTTTGTTCTCGGGTCATGGGTGTTTGTGTTTGTCTTTATGTGTGTTCCAAGGGACCCACGACACAAGGGAAAACCTTAGTGTGGGCCTTTGAGTGTGTAGCGTTTATTATCTATATTTTCATAAACGACTTATATCTTTTTCCTCCTAGCACTTACTCCCGCTTCTCATTCTGGGAGTGCTCGACCTAGATCCAGGATTTGGCAGGTCAAACCGAATTCCATATGATTTTCCTAAATTTACAGGAGATGTGACAGTCCCATTCACCCTGCAGTCATGCAGCAAGCCATTGACATACGCAATGGCACTAGAAACTCTTGGGCCTGATGTGGTACACAAGTATGTTGGAACCGAGCCCAGCGGACGCAACTTCAATGAACTCGTTTTAGACTTCAACAGTACGTATCAATAACGACTATCTTATCAATTCATCGGAATCTACACTGCTATACAAGCTTTGATTTGATCAAACAAGTGTTCCCTCATTGTAAACAGCTGTACTGCACTCTATTACAAACACTATCACGCATGAATGATGCACCGCGTAGGTAAACATCACACCGTGCCAATAAATTGTTTACAATGTATTTCAGTGAAGCCACACAACCCGATGATCAACGCAGGTGCAATTCTGGTCTGCTCTCTGCTTAAAACCTTGGACAAACCTGAAATGACTCTTGCAGAAAAATTCGATTATGTCATGTCATTCTTCAGCCGAATGGCTGGCAATGAGATATTGGGTTTCAACAACGCTGTATTTCTGTCTGAACGCGAGGCCGCGGATCGCAATTACGCGCTTGGCTTCTACATGCGCGAACATAAATGTTATCCTGAGAAAACAAATCTCAGAGAATGTATGGACTTCTATTTTCAGGTACAGTTTCCAATGAGTCACTGATGAATTGGACGTTTGTGAGGCAAGGTTTAAACAATAGAATTTTGTGTTTTAGTGTTGTTCGATGGAAGCAAATTGTGACCTTATGTCAGTTATGGCTGCAACATTAGCGAATGGAGGAATCTGCCCGCTGACAGATGAGAAAGTACTACGTCCAGACTCTGTCCGCAACGTATTATCTTTAATGCACAGCTGCGGCATGTATGACTACTCTGGGCAGTTCGCTTTCAAAGTAGGCCTGCCCGCCAAATCTGGAGTCTCCGGAGCCATGCTAATCGTCGTACCAAACGTCATGGGTATCTGTACTTGGTCCCCACCCCTTGATGTTCTCGGGAATAGTTGTCGAGGCCTACACTTTTGTGAAGTAAGGAGGTTGCTGAACATTAGCTATTTTTAATTTAATTAAACAAGACATGTTTTTAAATTATTTTTTCTTTGCAGGAGCTAGTCGGGCGTTTCAATTTCCACAAATATGATAACATTCGTTATGCTAGTCACAAGAAAGATCCTCGGCGATACAAGTTCGAGTCCACAGGCTTAAGTATAGTAAATCTGCTGTTCTCTGCAGCGAGTGGAGATCTAAGCGCGTTGAGGAGGTAACATATTTATTTTTTAAATTATCGTCAAATTTTTTAGTACTTGCATGCAGTTCATAAATATAACTTTCTGTTTATTAGCGATCAATCTCTTCCTCCTGATCCAGAGAAGCCTTCAGAATAAATAACACAAGTAAATTCACACAACAAACGTAAAGCCACTGCTTTTAAATCTTTTGTCAAAAACACTTTAAATACTAAAGCTACTTTAAAACGAAAATCATCACTAATTGGCTTAACTTCACCAAAATCTTTTTATTCTTGCTTTCTGACTTTTCACCAGCTAATTATCAGTAGGTCTCCATTATTGGGCAACTATTAAAACATGGTGCTTTTATTATCATCACATCTACATATATTACTAACTTAGATGCTGCTATTTTCAAGGAATTGGGTAGTAACTTAATAAGGTTTCTCTGAATGTTGCGTTTATTTCCAGACATCATTTGTCGGGGATGGATATGACCTTGTCTGATTACGACGGTCGTACAGCTCTACATTTAGCGGCTGCAGAAGGTCATTTGGCTTGTGTGGACTTCTTGCTAGCACAGTGCGCCGTGCCCTACAATCCCCGAGATCGGTGGGGAAGCCGCCCACTCAACGAAGCGGAGACATTCGGCCACACAGCCGTCGTCCAATACCTCAAAGAATGGGAGCGAACTCATCCGGAAAACCATCAAGAATCACCAAATACGAATGTTGATGACATACTCAAGGTGAATCCCGATGCTGTAGATGCCGTCAAAGACCCGAGTATACAAGAAATTGTTACTAGAAATGGTGACAAAGTGAATTAGAATCTCCGAAAGACAATTTCATGTTAAAAGTAAAAGATCTCATGTTACAATAAATTTCTTAATTCATCAGGAATTTTAAAAGACATTTAAAATTGGTTTTGTATGTTATTTTATACTGTGCAGTATTAATTTAGATTGTCGATGTTCCTTTACAAAAATAAGTCTTATGCTTATGTCTGTCTCTTTTACAACATTTCAGATTTACTTTTATAACCTTTACCTACTCTATTTTATAATACTTAATTTTTAATGGATTTTAAGGTTATACAATTGTGTGTTTCCTTCTTCTTGCTAGTTTTCTAAATAGTCTCAAAGACAATTATTTGTTAAGATTTTATATTCACATACCTAGGTATCACAATTAGTGTAATTTCACATGTGGAAAAGAATTCTAACATTCCAGTATGAGAGTTCTTAGTAAAGATCTGTGGTTGTTTACTACATTTTTAACCTTCTTAGGAAAGATATAAAGATTTAGGCAATTATATTTCTAATTACTTATTTTTTAAAATCAAGCATATTCGCTTGATAATCGATAGTTATGTTAACTTATATGACAGATATTGAGAATGTTTATAAAAGTGTATGGTTGTAAAACATACAAAGACAATAAATAGATATGTTATATTGTGCATTTTAAGTAAGTAGTTTTAGAAGATGCTATTTCACAACTATTGATGTTGTCCAAATGTACGTCAATTAATTATAAATAAACTGTTGAATTTCAAATCTATAAATAAACATTTATTTAATTTCCCAATCACAAATAACTTTTAGTGATGCATTTTTGTAATAAATGAAATAAAAAAATAGGAAAGTAAAGCTTCGTTAGAAGATCTACTAAATAAGATACCATATCCCAGTCTAACAGAATTAACTAAGTATAAAGGTTGTAGATTGTAGAAGAAAGTAAAACTCGACAGTTCTACTAATTAACACTTTATTTTACCTAATAAATATTTAGCTGGTACTTACAATAGTTTTAATCTACTTCTTTTGTGCTGAGGCTCTCACTGGTGTTGAGACAATGCCTAAAAGTTTACAATCAGCTTCTAAAAGGGTCAAATCAGTACTGGAACCTAAAAATCTTGATGAAAGCTCCAATTCCTTGATCTGAATGCGGACTCTCGTACCTCGGACATATTCTTCTCCTCTGTTGGTTGGCCTTGTGCATACACAATGGAACTTCCATCCAAAATCTATATAAAGGTCATCTTCAACTACATGAAATATCTTGCCAATTACCACTTTGCCCACAGGGTCTCCCAGCTGAAAAAAAACAAAATTTCTAATTTCATACACAAACTTTGAAAGCTTAAATCTCTCTTGACTCAAGGCATTGAAATTAAAATACCTATTTAGTAAGCTGTCAATTATTAAAATACCTTGGTACTAATTTTAGAGCACTAAGATGTTATGTCCCCACATACCCCAAAAATAACATTGTCAAATAAAATAAATTTAGAAAATAAATAAAAGGAGCGATCTGATATTAGAAGCCAAAATTTACTAGCTAGAGTAGAGTATTTGTTAATTTTTTATCAGCCCATTACCTCCCCACTGAGGGGCAGGGGAGTAAACAATTATGAACACAAAAATAAGTGTGTTTTAAAAACTTACGTCCATAAGTTTAGAATTCCGTAATAACGATGCAAATGTATGGTTTTCTTCATTTTCTTTTGGTTCTGTTATTTGTGTGTGCTTCTCAAAGGCTTTAGCAAATCCTCCTAATTTATTAGCACTAGTTTCCGAGGGTTTTTGTTCAGGAGTCGTAGTTTCAGTCGTTACACTATAGAATCGTAATGATTTCAGCCTGAGATGTCTTGGCTGCAAGCATCTATAAAGTCGAGCCGTTGCAAACATTATTTAGAGATGTTTTTGTTTTATTGGTCTGTAAATTAATTGAATTTCGGCTTAATTTAATTTATTTCAAATAACAAAATATTTTTCTTTGTCAAAATTCTAACCTCACCTACCCTAACCTAAAAAATTGACAACTGACTTAAGTTTATGGGGTATGTTGAATTTATTTGTCTTTTTATCAATAAAACACAAACATCAAGATCGGCCACATTTGGCTATCAAATCATAGACCGAATATTATTTATTTCTAGGCCCGCACTGTTAAGAAATAGGTTCTGGACTTGCGGATCTCGTGAGAGCAGAGCTTCCTTCGTCTCGTTATCTATTCACAGTCGTTAGAGCAAAAGCAAAAGAGAAGATAGATAGAATATAATTTTCAATGTTCGATTATTTTCAACTATTATGCTTTCATCTATCAAAAAACTGATTTACTCAGATTCCTACATTTCGTTGATTTACTTTAGGAGGCTGTGAAATGGGGTAGGTAAATAGTGAACAGCTGTATTTGTAAACATTCGTTCAAATGTCATACTGGTTAAATTATTGCACACGACAGACGAAACGCATTTTTTGATAATGTTGACTATTTAGACATGGTAAAATACTAAATAAATTATAAAATGACTGAGGATCAAGATGCCAAAGACTCGCAGTCAGATTCGGGCAGTAAAACCTTTACCAAAAGCAAGGACAAGAAGACGAAGGCACAACGGCCACTGACGAAAGTGAGTACTGCTGTTTGATTGTTATTTTCTTTGTTTTAGAGTGTTATTTGAATAACTTTTATTGGTTGTAGATAATCCTGCGAAGGTTACCGCCCACTATGACAGAGGAACAGTTCTTGGAGCAAGTGTCGCCCATTCCTGAACATGATCATTTCTACTTCGCGAGACCAGACCCTTCGTTAGGCAACAACCTCTACTCGAGAGCGTACATCAATTTTGTAAATGTTGAAGATATTTACCTATTTAGAGACAAATTCGATGGATATATTTTCTTAGATGACAAAGGTAAACAGAACTTTGTTTTCTAATTATAACTTTATGGACCTGTAGATTTATGAAAATTAAGTACAAATATTTTAAGTCCTGTAGAAGTTCTTCATTGTCCATAAAGACCAGAAAAACTTCAATTTCACTCATGTATTTGTAACAATTTTAAAGAAATTAATTTGTGCTCTGACCTATTAGCCTACATTTCAGAAAGCACAGACAAAAGAAGATATAGTTGCAAAAATAACTGAATTGCCCACTTCTACTTTGTCATATTAATTTACCATTATGTCCATTTCAGGAGTAGAATATGTAGGCATAGTGGAATATGCTCCATTCCAAAGAATCCCCAAAAAGAAAAAGAAGAAAGATCCGAAGTGTGGCACCATTGAGAGTGATCCGGTGTATCAGGAGTTTTTTGAGAGTCTCACCAAGGAGCCGGAGACGGAGAACCAGCCCAAACTTGAGTACTCCTATCCTATCAGTGATGGTAAAGTATAGTTGGCTTATCCCTACTAATGTTATAAATGTGGAAGTGACTATCCGTTACACTTTCACTTCTAAACTACCCGAACTATTTATGTGACAATACAAAATACACAATACAATACAATATACTTTATTGCACACATAGGATAAAAATAACAATATATCCTTGTAAAGGATGTATGGATATATCCTTTTTTTATCTTTTTTTTAAAAGAAAATCAAAAATATTTCAAAAGTCAAACTATGAGAATAAAAAGAATAAAACAAAAATAAAAATTCAACATCATAATAATATTATTATTGTTAATCTACAGGGTTAACGGATACTCGACGTAATCCTGGTAGAATATGATAGGGCAGCCAAAATGCAACAAATTTAACTACCTTATGTATGGTCGAAAGTTAATAGTTTTCGAGATTTTTTAAATTCAATTTTTTTTACGAAAATACCTAGATCTCCTCTTTTGAACCAAAATTTTAAAATAATTGTTTATTAGATGGAATTATATTTTACTTTTTTTCAAAGTTAATAGCTTTATAAAGATACAAAACTCATTACCACCCGAAATTCATCAACAGTTTTAAATCATGAGCCAAAAAGATAATTCAAAATTTTTAATTTTTTTTTGTACTTACCAGGTTAAATACCCATGCCTAGGTCAAAACTTTACTATGACACCAAGTGTACAAACCGCTAACTAACTTCCTCATTTAATAAGCTATCCAAAAAGGTATGAATGTCAATACAAACATATGGTCTACATCACAAAAATCACTTTTGACTTAGTGCAGGTAGAGTTCACCCAATAAATGTGATTCATTTTTTCGCGGTCGGTTTCAACGTTTTTGGGTTTCTTTCCGCCTTCGGTGCCCAGTAGTAGTGCAAATAATTGTAATTTGTGATACAATTACGGTCGAAACTTGACTTGTCGGTCCACAGAATGTTTAAAAAAAATCGTCTTTAGCGTCGACATTTAACATAAAACTACAAAATTCCAGCCTTCTAATCGGGTCTCCCTCTTCCATTGAATGGACAGGTGTTGATAGTGAAACGGATGTCGACCCGATAAATGTACTACAAACCAGACTTTCCATTGTGACATACCAAATTAGCGCGCTACGATGTTTGTTGAGGTGTTTGGGTCGTCAATAAATCTTTGCAGAATCTCCTCCTCGTGGTATGTCACAATGGAAAGGCCGGTCTTTAGTGCATTTATCGGGCAGACATTCATATCACTATCAACACCTGTCAATTCAATGGAAGAGGGAGACCCGATTAAAAGGCTGGAAATTTGTCGTTTTATGTTAAATGTCGATGCTGAAGACGACTTTTTTTTAAAATATTCTGTGGACCGACAAGTCAAGTTTCGACCGTCATTGTATCACAAATTACAAATATTTACATTACTGGGCACTGAAGGCGGAAAGAAACCCAAAAACGTTGAAACCGACCGCGAAAAAAATGAATCACCTTTATTGGGTGAACTCTACCTGCACTAAGTAAAAAAAGTGATTTTTGTGATGTAGACCATATGTTTGCATAGACATAAATAGGTACCTTTTTGGATAGCTGAAGTTAGTTAAGCGATTTGTACACTTGGTGTCATAGTAAAGTTTTGACTTAGGCATCGGTATTTAACCTGGTACAAAGAAAATTTAAAAATTTTGAATTTTCTTTTCGACCCATGATTTAAAACTGTTAAGAAATTTCGGGTGGTGATGACTTTCGTAGCTTTATTAAACTATCAATTTTGAAAAAAAATGTAATTCCATCCAATAAACAATTATTTTAAAATTTCGGTTCAAATGAGGAAATCTGGGTATTTTCGTAAAAAATCTTAAATTTAAAAAATCTCGAAAACTATTAACTTTCGGCCATACATAAGGTGGGTTAAATTTGTTGCATTTTAGCTGCTCTATCATGTCCTGCCTGGAATACGTTGAGTTTCCGTTAACCCTGTATGGACGGGATAAATTATTTGTAAAAGTTATCCTTCCTCCACATTATAATAAAGTAATGGATCAACCTGATTTTTACATGAGACATTTATTTGGAAGCAAAAGAGTGACATAGGCTACTTTACCATGCATATGAAGTTGCAGGCAGAAAGGTAGTTTAAATAAATGGAAATTTAAAGTCTAACTCATTCACTAACTCTCCAATACCCAGCTCAAACCCTTGGACCTAAAAAGCTGAAACTTTGCGCAAAAAATATCTTTGTAATGCAGACAAGAAATAAGGATGAAACTCAGTGATACACTTGCCTAAGACTGTTTTTAAACCGTTTTATTTCTTCGTTTAATTAGAATTTCTGTTTGTATAACATTTTTTTTCTTTTTAATAAGACAAAGACAACTTAATATGACAAGGTTAGAGGCCATTCTAAAAACTTTGTCTCTTTTGTTATCACTTCTTTCATAATAGCTATTTTTTATAGTGTGACCATCACTGCTGTACCACACCTTAGGTATACGGAAATTGGTGGAGGGCAGAGGCTGTCAGTTTGCTGTCATCACAAAAAACGTGCATCTCATTCCCTCACAAAACTAAATCAATGAATTTAGCAATTCTAGGTAAGTAATTATTTACTGTCTCATTAGTGCTAATTGCAAATGAACCATAAAGTCTGAATTTCGATGGCATTAATTCTTAAAAGCTAGAACCATGTCTCTAACTTAAACAGTTTCCGTGCACGAGAGGTGTGCCTGCTGGGCTGATATCAGTCTATATTTCATAAACTATTTCTTTAACTATGATGGCATTAATTATGGTTCTTTTGGCATCAATTATTAGCACTAATAAGACAGTAAATAATGACATACCTAGAATGAGGTACACCAACAAGCTTACACAGCGGAGCGGCCAGCTCTTCACCCCGCCTCGCCCCCGTACCTAAGGCGCGGTACATATGTTATGTTTGTCGGGCGTTTTCCGCACTTAGCCTCTCGATTGGGCTATTGTGCGTGATATTGTTTGGGCTAGCTATTCCAGCCAGCCAATGTCCTCCCAGAAGCACGCAAGATTTCTTACGATCCTGCATGCCTCTGGTAGTGATCCCGGGTTATGCAGGATCTGTGCCCGTTGTGCTACCACGCTGTGGCATTCCATCTTAACGTGGCGCGGTACAGCGGTAATAGTCAAACTATAGTTAATATAATTTTTATGACACAGATTTACAATGTAGTTATAGGTACCTAATTGGAAGGAAGGTTGATAGTAAATTAGGCAATTTTAACAGATAAATGAAGGTTTGTTTAATTGAATTTCATTATTTGGCAGCATCAAAATTCTATAGGTGGGAGGGAAATCGTGTAACAAGTTGATAAGGCAGTTATTAACGGGTCTTGAAGGTCAATGAAAGGTTTACTATTAAAAGGAGAGTTATTTTTCGTGGGACCACTTCATGCAATGTACAGCATATTTATCAGAAGATTATTTTTTAGGGAGTGTTGTAAAAATATCTACTCTCTGCCCTAACATATCCTGTAACTTTATTGAAGGCTGTATCCAAATGGCAATCTAGAAAAGGATGCACATAAGTTGATAGACTAGCAGACAATAGCAAGAGATTTGAGAATTTATTGCAATATGGAATTGGCCTATGTATAGAAGTGGGTTGAAAAAGCCTGATTTGATAGATTTTTTTTTCTTCCTTGTAAAACTACAATCAGTCCTCTGGCTAGACTATAACTTTTAATTAGTAGGAGACATCCAACAATTTCAGAATGCTGTATCTGTCCATTATAAAATCTTCTCCTTTTTTGCCTCTCAAATCTTCTACCTTTTTAGCCTCTCAATTCTCTCTCAATTTTAACTCTCAATCCGAACGCAAATTCGAATCAAAAACTGTTAATTAAACCAAGAGTAGGTTGAATATAACTCATACATAACTATAATTTAGAAAAAAGTTATAACCCCCGACACATTCGATTCCTTATAACTTTTAAACGGCTGAACCAATTTTGATTAAATATAGCTAAGAACCATCTTGATTACGTCAGCTTTCAAACAAAAATAACCGCATCGAAATCGGTCCATTTGTTTAGTAGCTAGGATTCCAAAGACAGACACACAGATACACATGTCAAGCTTATAACATCCCTTTGGAATTTAGATTTTAACAACCCAATGTTCACACTGGCGATTACGCTGCAAATTCTGCGACGTTTACCTTAAAATCGTCTTCTTCACTGTATTGTATTTTGTTTGTCAGGTAATGATAAAAAGGTTCAATCAACACCACTGCTCGAGTACTTAGCAGCTCGGAAACAGGACAAGAGGGGACGAGACGAGCGTCGAAGGCGGGAGAATGACAAGCGGAAAATGAGAATCGAGAGGAAAGCTAAAGATTTAACCATAAAGGTAGACTGCAGAATATTATCAATCATGTTTTCGTAACTTATTATAGAATGATAGAAACTACAGTATTTAAATAAAATAAGCATAAATAATTTATTTATAGTCAGGATTTGGATGTGACAAGTTAATACAGACATTTGAACACAAACATGGCATTTTGGTCTGGGTAGAAAATAGTCCAAAATCCATCCATCCATACACTCAGGCTTATAATCCCTGTCGGGGTATGCAGAACGTCATGTAGTTCTAGAACCACTTGATGCCACATTTGACATTCATTCTGAGGGTTTTTAGATGGAACATCAGTATAATCCAAATAAGAAGTAGCTCAATGACGGTAACTATACGGAATCGATTAGTGAAGTTCGGCAGTTTTTATAGGATGGTATATCTTGGTGATAGGTAGTGAGAAATTCGGAACGTTCTCGCACTAAAACATTTTGAACCGTTGGTCCCGAATGTCATCATCGTACTACAGTAGTAAACTAAATCAGAGACCATTTGGCGGTTTGAAAACTGACACTAGGGCCAGGGCTAGTCAATTTGACCACTTACTGTAATACACCTGCTACTACATGATAAGCAAGTAAGGATTTTTATTGTAATCCTTGTTGTGAATTTAAAACATTTCAGTATGTTTTTATGGCACAGATAGTGTTACAGTTTTTTCTTTCTTAGAAATCTGGGGAAATATCCGAAGATGAAACTTTTACTGATAATAATTGTGATTATTATGACAATCAGAATTTTTGGTACGGAGAACCCAGAGTTTATCATAAAAGTAAAGTGAAAAATACCGCAGCAAGAACCGATTTAAAGTGTACACATGGCTCGGATGAATTTATTAGCACAGACTCTGATTGGGATAGCCATTTTCCTGCGTTAACTATGAAAACTCATAATACTTTTACTCTAACTTCTAATAAAGTTTGTGATAAGAAAGAAATTGTAGAAGCAAGTCAAAAAAGTGGTGGGGATACGTACTTTAAGGTTATCTGTCTTGATTCTGTAGTTCGTAGTGCAACTTAGATTGATACATTATTACTTTTATGATTCGCAAACAATTGATGCATCACATTAACCTAGTGTATTGTACTTCATTCAACAAAAATAGCACACTTATACAGTAAAGACCATAGATAGTACTTTCCTTACCTTATACATTCCATATTCTTATTAGTCGATTGTATATAGTTTAGTCATTATTCTCATTACATGCTATATATTCTGTTGCAATAATTACAGGAGGAAGATTTGGGTGAGAATGATGTCAAAAAGATCAAGTCTAGGGAATGGGAAAAAGAAAAATTTAATGACTCCAAGGATGATCAAATTAAAATTGACAGCAAAGAGGGAACTGTGTTTGAATCGAAAACTTACCGAGATCAACGTAAAGCAAACAGTAACATCATAACAGACAAAAAAAAAAAAATAGACAATGATAAAAAAGATAATATTAAAGACGAGGAATTTGATGATAAAAAACGAGACAAATTTAAAGAATCTCCGCGTGAGCCAAAAAGTAAAAAGTACAGTGACACAAGAAAAGAGAGAATCAAAAGTGAAACAGTAAAATCTGACAAACAGTCGATATTAAGTAAGATTATGTCTTCTGAAGGTAAGGCAAAGTCTCTAAATCATGATGACATCAAACCATTCACTCAATTGCCACAAGTTAAAACTGATGATTTGACTAAAATCATCGAAGGAATGGATAAGAAAACTAAATTAGAAGATAATCAATCAGAATCTAAATCGCAAAAAGAATCGAAAGATAGTGATGAAAACGCAAACAAGAGAAATGACGTGATGATTGGTGTAGCGAAAGTGAGAAGGAACAGTATGGGGTCGAGTGAATCGCCGGTGAAGGAGGACTCTGAGATAACAAGGCAGCTGTCACTTGATGACAGAAGTAAATCTGACAGGGAAGGGTCCGAAGAAAAAGATAAAATTGAAAGCACCGATCGTCGTACCGAGAGAAGAATTAGAAACAAGGTAAGCAATTAACTTCTAACTAAACTATTTACAAGGATTTTCGTAGATTTGAATAAAGAAATGGTAATTGAAAAAAAGTGGTGATATCCTAGTTGGTAATGAGCCAGACTTGTAATCCGAAGGTCGTGGGTTCAAATCCTGGTGCGGGCCTGTACCACTAAATTCGTCTTTTCGGATTTATGTACGGATTTCTAAATATTACTTGCTCAACGGTGAAGGAAAACATCGTGATGAAACCCGCCCATTCAAGAAAATTTTCGAAAGACGAGCGGTCCACCAACCCGCATTGGGCCAGCATAGTGGACTATGGCCTAATTGCCCTACGTGTTTCGAAGGGAGGCCCGTGCCTCTCGGTGGGGATGTATATGGGCTGGTAAAAAAAAAGTTATTGTTTCAGGACCGGCCAAGTCTTGTCATTTACCAGCCAGGCATGGGTAAATTTAGTAAACAGCGCCTGGCGAAAGAGAAGGAGACCCAACCGGCGACCAAACTAGTAAACGATAGCGAAAAGAAAGACACTTGAGACACTGAACACGACACCAAAAACTTGGACAACATTCAACGGAACTATCCCGAAGCTGGCATTCAAAATGTCCTCGCTGACTAAGTAGACGCAGACAAGACTTGCCAACTGACGGACTCACTGCTAGTGTCCACGCCGTTGTTTCTATTGATTTGTTTAATTTACCTGCATTATTAAGGAGCCGGAGATATTTTATAATTATTAAAATCAACATAGCAATGATTGCTTCATATTTTAGCTTGTGACGACTTAGTTCAGTTTGTTTAATTTCATTTAAATATAATTTGTTTTTTATGGGACAACTAAAGGTTTTCATTTCTAATTGTTACGGTTTTGAAATTTCTTGCCACAGTAAAGTAAAAAAAAACTTAAAGTGATTAAATCAAGAATGTACGAGCATATGCGTAAAATATCCGTGGTAAGTTTTCTTTTCATTCTGACTTTTTAGATACTTAGACATATATGTCTTTTCGTATAGATTATATGTATGTATAAGTATGTATTACACCAGTGAAGGTTTTACTTTTTCTTGTTGCAAGAATGCTTGTACAAATCAATTATACAATAATAATGGTTCCTTTATTATTGTGTCAATGTTTGACTATGTATCTTTTTTGCATATAAATCTGAGCGAATTTTATCAATACTCGAAATTGTATGTATGTGAATTCTTCCGAGTAAGTTTTGTAGTTTTTTCGAGTAAGTTTTGGAGTTTTTTTTTCATATTGAGAAATGTAAATAGCAAACGATAGAGACTAATAAAGTCGCCAGTGTAAAGTAACTCCATAATCAATTATGTTGACTATCAATATAGGTTGCATGGGGTCTTATGGACAGATTTTTCTAATTGAAACAATGTATCTATTTAGTAATATTTAAATATCTTTCTTTGGTAAGATAATTGCATTTTAGTTAGACTACCTAGGCAGAGGTACCTAACTATACTTATAATTATTTAATTTCAATATTTTATAATGGGTAACATTGTGCTAATGAATTCTTAATTAATTAGGCGTTGGCATTGAATAAAATGCGTCAGCCTTTCGAAGATTCAAACACATATTTAAATGTTAGATTAATTGGAAGACGTCGACAATATTCATTAAAAAAATACAGAGTAATAAATTAACTTATCTTTTACACCAATTACAATTACAACTAATGTAAACAACCACACGTTATAAGTTTATAACTTTGGTCTCGTTTAGGTACTATAAACCATCCTTTGTATCAAATCAATATTTAATTACGAGTACTTACACGTTTTTTTTATTTTCTTTGTTACTATAAGTAATTTAATATACGACACCAGGTAACTTTTGCTTATAACAAAAAGTTAACAATACTACAGATAAAATAGTACATACTTATTTGCTAAAACATACAACTAAACACACAACACTCAAAAGTTCTGTGAAATACCTAACTCTTCATAATAGCCGTAGTTTTACGTGCTGGCCTCTTATATCCATGCTAGTGGCGACCAAGTCAATTTAACGCCGTGTGGTGTTCGGTTGAAAATAATACCACCCCATCTCTTTCCGTGGGTGTCGTAAGAGGCGACTAAGGATACTCAAATGAGACCTGCCCTCTAGTAATCCATCTTTGACAACGACACCTCAGTTTGTTTTGAATCTGAGGTGTCGTCCTATGGTCTCATGCGGCGTGGTAGGCTCTGTAAAGGGCCGTCTGGTTTGCGACCTCCTACAGAAGTGCGATGCCAAACAGCTTGCTGTGTCGTCGGTGCGTGGGACTACCAGTGCCGTAATTGGCATTTTCTGGGTTAACTCGCTCCATCGTCGACCTCATCTATGACCTTGGTCAAGATTGGGGTCAAGAGTTAAAACACCTCATGATAAAAAAATAATAATAGTAAAACTCAACATAAATAAGGTAACCTCATGTACTCATAACATTGCAAGCATTCTCTCGACTAATACTCAAAATTCGATTTAAATGGATCTTGTATTATCTATGCCGCGTTATTCAAAAGCACCGCGGATGCGATCTTATCCCCATCAGGCCCAGGAACTTTCTTGTTTAACTTTTTTTCCTGTACAGATTTAGTTTTATAGACGTTGTGTCTGTGCATGATGTATAGAATGAGTATGAAGCCGACTAAGAAGCCGGCCAGCCCTCCGCTGATAGTCAGCCAAGTGCGACGCGATTCTCTTTTGGTGTGTACCTGGAATAGACAGAAAATGGTGAGTATCGATTCCTTAATTGTAAATCGTGAACATGTGTGTACTTTAAGAAACGGGAAGCGATAGGAAAAGGAATAAGGAGTAGTATGCAGAAATCAACAGCAGTAATTTTGGTAATATTTTCCATGTCTATGGTGTGCTGTACAAGTGTACACCTCCAATGAGAACTTTCTACAGGGCTTTAAGTATCTCTCTTTCAACCTCTCGGGTGGTTAATCAGTCCATGAAACTGAACAACTTTGCTGATGAAGTTTGTATGGGAACTCAATTTTTTTTTGTATTTTGACCTATATTCCTTGGGAAAGTTGTTCAGTTTCATGGACTGATTAACCACCCGAGAGGTTGAAAGAGAGATACCTAAAGCCCTGTATACTTGATAGAACACTTAGAATATAGGTAATAGAACATAACAAGTCTTGCACACTTTTGGTTGTAAGTTTGTATTGTATGTTATGTAAAAAAAATAAACGCTACGCCTTCGCTACGCACTCAAAGGCCCATACTAAGGTTTTCCCTTGTATCGTGAGTCCCTCGGAACATACATAAAGACGAACACAAATCATGACCCGAGAACAAACATCTGCTTTTTACACAAATATTTGCCCCTTCTGGGAATCGAACCCAGGACCCGTCGATCCACTCGACCCTTTTTCAATAGGTATGCAATCAAGTATTTATCTATCTATCTAATACTCTTCCTGTACTGTCGTCGAGAAAATTGTATAAATGATATAGACCCCGGGCTAGGCTATAATTTTAGTCAATGATTAGCCCTTGCAATTCAGGCCAACCAATAACGCGCAGAGTCCCGTACACCACACAGAGTCACAGACCGAGATACCGTCGCCGGCGACGACCTTCGTCGCGTATACCCCATCACCTCCGCCCCGATTCGCAGTACCGGTACGTACCCGGCTGCTTCTCTCCACAAACGTATTTCCGGCTCCCCTCTCCCAGTAACGCCCTAAGCCGAGGTTCGAGACCCACAGGGGGCGCTCTTAGGCCTGTTACTTAAAATTTTTGAGCTGAGAGCCATCTGCGCTCGCCACTTGCTCGGTGAAACTGTCAAGGCCATCAGCGCCCAACAGTGTAGGTAGTCATTTAGAAAAAACACCTAAGCATTACATTAAAGTACCGTACCTGCATGTTTTCGCTTTTGCATTGGTGAAAGGTTGTATTATGAGCGCCAACGGTAACATCTGTTG
Organism: Aproaerema taeniolella; assembly: GCA_949987775.1. Lineage (NCBI taxonomy): Eukaryota > Metazoa > Arthropoda > Insecta > Lepidoptera > Gelechiidae > Aproaerema > Aproaerema taeniolella. The sequence continues at coordinate 13,387,237 of OX465247.1, read as the reverse complement.
TTGGACAGTCTTCAAACTCTGCAAACAAGCGAAGGACATTATTAATTACTAGCATTCCGCTCGGGAATTCGTTCCCGTTGGAATTCGTTCCCGTGTGAATTCGGGAAAATCATGTACCCTATGTCCATCCCGGATAATGTAGGATTCTAATGGTGAAAGAATTTTAAATCGGTCCAGTAGTTTCGGAGCCTATTCAATACAAACAAACAATCAAATCTTTCCTCTTTATAATATGTATACTTAGAAGATATAGATAGATTAAAAATCAGTAATTTCCGCCTATGTTAGTCGTTAATCAAACTCATGCAGCGGCGGTGAATAGAGGGATACTGAGCGGCTGACGTTGTTAGTAACACGTAACACTTTGCAAATACAGCAGAATTTATTGGCCTCGGAATCTCTTGTTCACCGAAGATGATAAATTGAAACAAAAGAAGAGAAAGCAAGTACGTAAGTACTTTACTAATCGAACTTGTAAACAATCTAAAAATTGGGTATTCAATTCAATATGTGAACCAGGCAACTTACCTCTGGAATTTAGTTTGGTATAATCATCCAGGTGAAAATACACTTCTTTATCTTGGAACCACGATACGGCTGGTCTGAGTTCACATAATCTCATTTCATCTATAGATTTGGTCAAGTCGATTTGCACTAAGTTGCACATAACCGAGAAGTGACTCACTTCAAGCGATGTTAATGGATTGTGTGAGATGTTATAGAATAGGAGCTGAGGAAGTAGACCCCATTGTGGAAGCTTATTTATCTTGCAGTTAGATAAATCTAATAGTTCTAAAGGTGCTCTGATCTCTTTGTTATTTTTTGCTATTGCGTCCAAGTCTTTATGGATGATAGGGTTTCCTCCGAGATATAGTTTCCTCAGCGAAGGTAGTTGGAATATCGACGCTGGTAGATTCAAAATGACGTTCTTAGATAAGTCAAGAGTTTGAAGATCTGTGAGGTAGTCGAAAGCATCACTGCTGATTTGCAGGATCTGGTTGTCTGATAGGTAGAGAAACTTTATGCTTGTGTAGCTGGATAAGGTGTCTGAAAGGATCTCATGAAGCTTGTTGTCGCTGAAGTCCAGGACCTGGAAAAATATTATAATTCGGTGTTAAATATTCTCTTCTTCGTATTATTTGTGGGTTTTGTATGGCCTGTAAACTAAACCTGATTTCAGAATTCTTAAACAGCTTATAGGACTCCGATATTTTGTCGTGGGTTCTAACTAGCCAACGTCCACGTTGTTATATGTCTTTGTTGTACCTATTTTATTTCACTAGGGAATTTGAACCTAGGTCAAATTTAAATTTGAGGTCCAATTAACGCTCCCGCCACTGACCATTGTAGTAGAGGTAGGGCTTTGGGTTGTCCTAGCTATATTTGTCTAGCTATACTTAAAGAAAAGAAGATGCCATGGTCTTATTTAAATTAAAGGTCTCATTTTAATTATTATTTTAAAGAACTTAGAGCCACTTGGTGACTTTGCCACTTCAAAAAGGTTGGACAGATCACTAAAAACAAGAATTATTTTCTATTTCTGTAGTGTCAATTACTTTACCTCAATCCCGCTTTTGAGACTAGGTATTTGCTCGAGGCGCAGGTTTGCACAGTGTGCACCATACATCCCATACACATGTTCGTATGTGCATTTGGTCGGTTTGGCCGCCAGAGCTTCGATGTCGGTCAACTCCTTTGACAATGCGCAGCATGCGCACAACACTGCAACTGTTAGTGCTAGGGAACCACACCTTCTGGAAAATAAGAGATTTCTAGATTCAGTTTGTGGTTTTATATATAATTTTTATTCTATTTTTTATTCATTTCTAGATTCAGCTTGGGCTTCTCACTCTGATTTTTGTTATCAACTCGTGCAAATAACGGGGACTTCAAATTACTTAGTTAATGAAACTTAGAGGTGAACTTTCCACAGGGAACCCATATGAAGTTCTTAAAATAAAATTCGACTTCTCATACAAAGGCAAATCAGCTATTCGTACAAGTAGTATGGTGAGGTGAAGGAACCATACTAATAATAAATATTTCCCCATTTCCGTACTTAGGCAATTAGCTGATAGGAAAGGTGGGACAGGCGACGATTTTTCTGATTTATGTTTCGATCGAAGGGAGGCCCGAGCCCTTCGGTGTGGACGTATTATGACAACGACGACGTTTTATATATCAATTAGATATTAAGTCAATTAAAATTAGAAGTAAGAAAATTTATATGATTGACTTAAAAAGAGCGACCCTCGGAGTTTCTTGCCTATTATTTTCCTGAGGAAGACTGTACCTTCGCGAATAGGCTCAAAGTCAGAAGTGCTTGTAAATTACGATATTGACGTGTTTAAGTAACATTTTGTATGTTCAATGAAATAAACACTTTTGAATTTGAATTTTATGGTGTTCAGATTAGTTGACTGATTTACATCCTCAATTGTCGCGATTTCACCCTATTACAGGGTTTTAGGTAAATCTCTTTCAACCTCTCGGGTGGTTAATCAGTCCATGAAACTGAACAACTTTCCCCCAGTAATAGGGTCAAAATACGAAAAAAAAGATTTGATCTCCCATACAAAACGCGATATATGCTGATGAAGTTTGTATGGGAACTTAATTTTTTTTTCGTATTTTGACCTACTATTGGGGGAAAGTTATTCAGTTTCATGGACTGATTAACCACCCGAGCGGTTGAAAGAGATTTATTACCTAAAGCCCTGTATATACTTGTTGGAAAAGAAGGATTCAGTATCAAAATCCTTCTGTCAAAAACCAAATGGTTAGTAACTTAAACGTTACTCGAATTTTTACGCTTTCTTAGGGACCTTAGCATGACAATTCATTAGGTAAGTATACTTCTTTGTTGTTACACACTGGATCTCTGAAGTGAAGTCCTGTAAATTTAGAACATGGTTAAATAACAACTCTCCTACCTAAGTTCCTTTCCTTGTTACTTATCTTTTTATTTACATTTTTCATCAATGTCGAAGTTGACAGAGAGTCATTGACTCATATCTAGGGTCAGGGGTTAACTTGCAATGAGTTTCGAAGTCTCGCGAGGGGTTATCAGCTTCCAATGACGAGATAAGTAGACGCGTTCGGTTTTATGAAGTACAATAGTGTATTTGCTTTTATAACCGACTTCTATGTACAACTGTACGTATATATATTTTTAATAGGTATAGGTATGTTCATCGATTTCTTCGCCATTTGTGGAGCGATTTTCAAAATTATTTTTCTATTCGAAAGAGTATACTCCGGAGGTAGTCCCATTGTTATCTATGAACATTTTGTTAAATGAAGGTTAATAAATGATGCGGTATTTGTCGCGAATTTATTATTTTTAGTTTGGCGACCTTTAGATTAATTTCTACCGTGTTGAATGTCAAGATTTTAAAGCTAGATTGTCTAAAAAAACAAAAATTGTCGCTAGAATAAAATGCTTCTCAAGATGTAAAAAATTTAATATCCTTCGCATGATGAATTAGTAAAGGGACAATAAATGAGTATTCTTGTAAGTGAAAAGCTGATATCATACCCTATCGCGCCGCTATCCGGCTTCGTCGCCGTATATGATATTCTTAAAACATAAGACATTATATGCTCATAATACCACTTTCTCGAAATAAGATATTTGCAAACCATGATAAACGTAAAACACTATCCTAAGTACAGTCAGGTAACATAATTGACAGCCAGCTTGGTCGAATCGTAGTGATGCTGCCTCTTGATTGACGGGTTCTGGGTTCAATTAAAAAGCAGATTTTGTTCTTGGGCCATGTCAGTCTTTGTATATGCTCCAAGGAACCCACGATACAAGGTACAACCTTACTGTGGGCCTTTGAGTGTTTATCCTAAAAAAAATATGTAAGAATGGCCCAGCAAGTGACGTTCAAAGAAAAATTTGGTTGCCTCGTGCGAGGGGGCCATGTAAATATTTGTTCTGCGATTTTATAGTTTAGAAGTTTTTCAATAATCTTAATTAAAACAGAAAGAGAACAATAACATCGATATGTTGGGCGAAAAATTTCATAGAAGTCTTCTAAACTACAAAAAATCGCTGAAAATACATGGAGGTAATTTGAATGCCCCCTGGCACGAAAAAATCCTTTTTCTTTTGGACATCGCTTGCTGGGCCACCCTGTATATGTCTAACATATACAGGGTGGCCCTTATGTCTAACCCTGTATATGTCTAACTTATTTCTGAAAAATGACACCACAAAGGTGTCATTTTTGAGAAATAAAACATCTATTACTTTGAGACAAAATATTTCTTTTCTTATAAAATTACAAACAAAATAAAGTCCTAGTAATCCCGTAGGTAATGCATTCAATTGTTTTAGGTAGGTATACCATTCAGGTAATTACGAAGCTACACATTACACAATTACTGACGGTACTTTTTTTTTTTTGTTTTTTTTTTTTTACTTCTTCTCGTATTTTTTCAGAAAGAATAAATACACACATCAAAAAAAGTTTGAACCTCCACTCGCCAGTAACAGATTTTTTTTTCTCGATGTTACTTTTAGGCAAAAAAAAAATTCTTGATATTATGATGTTTTAAGAATATGATACGTATACGGCGACGGAGCCCGCTATCCACATGAATATCTATCCACTATGCAACTATGCAACGTCTTATAAGTAATAATATTTGTCTTATACCTAACTAATAATCCTCAAAGTAGTTTTAACTGGACGTCATAGTAATCTTCCCCATAGCATTTGTAAAATGCCTAGTAATTACGCAACTGTATCAATGGGCTCTCAATTTCAGAAAATGCGGCAAATATTATCAAGTATTTAGGTTAGTAAATTATTTAAAACGTAAAGCAACCGTTCTAAAGTAAGCCAAAGATCGGCAAGATAACAAGAAATTATCACTGTAGGTAGTGTCTTCAAGTATTTTAATAGAGCAGTGTAGTACATACATGTGTATGTATAACTAGGTAAGCCTGTAATTTGTTAGATGATAGGCAGTGTCTTTGTACAGGCGCCTGCAGATCGGTAGACTACGTTTTCGTTGCAAAACAGCTTTTCATACGTCTACTTAAAACACTTTGAGTAGGTATCTTGTTAGGCTGTCCATTGTAACTCCGCGCTATCTGGGAATGCATATTGACTCTGTGGAACACTTACACTCGTATGGCGCCTTCTTCTCAGGTTTCCAGGTCGAAGACCTAGAATACGAAACTTGACAATGAGAGGAGACCTTAATTGCCTCTGGCCTCATTCACTAATTAGGCCGTTATTACTACACTTAAAGTTATAAAGAGTTGCGTAGGTCGGACGTAGACTCAGAGGTAGCCCCTTCAAAAATGCTCTGAGACAATAGTTTAGCTAGGTACATATAACTATTTTAAGTACTGAACTGAGTAAAGTACTTATATCTACGTGGAGGTAGAATGTGTATTAAAATGTTAGCGTGCCGTTACAAACATGATAAAGCACATATACTTTTAAAATACAACTACAGATTTTCCTGTCTTACGTGATTTTCAAAGTTTTGGAGTTGGGATCTCTTTGTTTTTCAATTAAATAATGGTCATACAAGTAACTCGATAACGCAAGTTTTAGTAAATCGTTTAAAATAAGTAAATAACTACGTATTATTAAGAGAAAATAAAAAACATTGCCTTATTTGCTTCAATAAAACATGGTTGCTGCAACTTTCCGAGTGTAGAACAAGGTATACGGAAGGGCTATTATCAAAAGTTCATTTGCCTGGTACTTCCTTTTCTAAAAACCGAAATTATACGTTGCTTCTAATGTGACGCATATTTGAATGTTTGATTGTATGACAAATCCGCGGAAATGCCTGAAAAATGGTGTTTACCATGCTCCGGTCGGCCCGCACCTATAATTTGTCGCGTCATATGGTGACATTGTAAAGTTATAAAACAAGGTTTATTTTTAATATGTCACCACATATAATGAAAATAATGGAAGCAAAATTAATAGCAAATTAGAGGGTAGTAATGCAATCATAGTGGTGCAGTATAATGGCCACTGCAGTGATGTCAGTCGACCTCGCGTTGTCTCCCATAGCTCTAGGCGCGTCACAATACTCCTGTGATGGCTTTTGTACCTTTTGTTATCCAAATTGCTACTTATTATTCTATATGAACCTACCTGCTGGTATATATCTATTCTCGTGACCTATAGAATAGATAGTTCGCTCTCATCCATGAACTTCGAAGGACTTGGAGTAATGCGTATATCTAATCTGTATGGTTTCTGTTGTAACACTTTTACGTTTCAGTTAGGTACTGCTTCTTCGTTGTTCGATGTTTTTTATTAGTTTATCAATAGGCCTATTTAATGATTTTAATTCCAGTATACATTTTTAAATAGATTAGTATCAATAAAGGTCGCCGCCTTCTGGTCTAACAAAATTTAGCCTAACCTACTGCCGACACGATAGCAAAGCAAAAAAATAAATTTTCAAAGATATATAACAGTCATACGTTTACAATTTAAGATAGGTTTTGTCGTAACAGTGAAGTAACAATAGGATAATGTTTTACATCGAGTCTATTCTGATGTCGAAACTCCCATTTTTCAAATTCGACATACCTAAGTAGGTTGAATTGGTTCAAAGACGTTGTGTACCCAACCTACCTACTAGGTGTTTGAAAGTAACAAATATATTAGTAGGACCTGGGGCCAATGCTGATGTATTGGCCCCAAGTCCTACTAATATTTGTTACTTTAGTAGAGTAACATGTAAGCTATCCATCGATAGGAAAATGTTGAACTAACCTTATGATGACTCTTACAGTTTGCTTTATTACTGGAAATTCACCTCTTTGTATACGCCACCATATCTATCCATAACTAAGGTTTTCTGCCAGATCAAAAGAAAAAAACTTCTTTATATAGAGTTCTTATATAACCCGACTGGGAATCGAATCGAGAACTATCTATGAAACAGCGACTAACCAAACCGTTCGTTTTTGTTTCACAATTATAATAACGCGTTGTCTATTTCTGTTTAGGGTTATACTTAGATAAGGCGATAGAAACGAACGTGAATTGGTAATCTTGTCAATAGATATAGAGAATTACTCAAGACTTGAAGAAATATTTAAAGTTATAAAGAGTTTATCTTTTATACTTGCCCAACGGTACACCAACGATATGACCTGATTTAGGATTAATTTGGCCTTGGCCTAAATTAATCACCAATATTTACAAACGCTTGTTTCTTTAACTCTATTTAGGTTCTAAGTTATCTCGTATTTGATAAGGATCTGAGAAACCTTGCCAATATTTCGCGGCGTTCGATAAAATTTCAAGGTAAACGTACAAGTTGCATCTCTCAGATAAGTAAATGACGCCATAGAGATTAAAAGATCTTTTTTGAAAAAGGATTCGATATCATATGCTTATTGGCAGCTCGAGCACGATATGCTCGACGCGCGGAATGCGCCGCGCCGCAGTCCTCTAAGTATGTCAAAATGTCAACATTGACAACGCCAGAGGTCGAGCGAGCAAGCCAGAGGTCGAATTGCCCAGGGCCGTCTCGCAATCAAAGTGAAGTTTCACCGTCAGCCGAGTGGCGTGCCGCGTGAGTTTATCGCACATCATGCTCGAGCTGCTGCTTCAAGAAATAAGTAAACGTGTGGAAGTCTCAACGTCGTAATAATTACTTGGGTGCTCCACTGATCAATGTCCCTCCCTAGATTTTCTGGTCCGGTTACAGTATTTTCAGTCTTAAGGAGCTGTTGTCATTGAAAAACACTTTCAGTCTTTCTCTTTGTTCAGACTGTTTCGTCTCATCACTATGAACCTGAACAACTTTCCCCTGCTACACTTTTTAAAATATTTTATCAGTTATCAGGGTATCTCAAAGTAGGGTTCGCGGACCCTTTTAGGTACGTGATGGTGGCTGGATAGGCTGGCAAGCACAAGCGACATGCTTCACGAGTCAGAATTAAGATTAAAATTGTCCAGAATTTACCTATCCCATCATAAGTAAGTGAATGGCATATTTATTTTTGTCACTGCGTATCTAATAAGAAGAATTTAGAAAACCGCTGGATTTAGTAAGGTTAGGCAGTCGTTTGAGAATTTTTACAGGGGTACGCAGAGTTTGAGTTTGAAAAACCCTAATAAACCTATAATGCTAAGTACTTGTTAATCTGAAATAACGGCACACTTCGCACTCGATTCCCATGGTCTCAGTCAATAGGCTTAATTGTCTGAGGTCGAATTAATTCCTTTAAATTGTAACCAACTGCGTTCGAACTCAACAAGACGATGCTTCGCAGAAAACGAATAGGTACCTAAGTGGATAGCACGAGTGAAATGATTCACCAATGAGATAAATTGGTAACTTTGTGCTGCTGGGAACTGCGTATCTTTTGGCTATCTTTTCCTTGTTTTTTTTCTTTTTCAGACTGAAAGTTAAAGCATTTCTAACTTGGACATTCGTCTTTAAATTGTCTTCTTTTGATCGAGCAGGATAGTAAAGTATTCATGGTTCTCTTGATTGGAAAACCCTCACATGTCTGCGTGGTCAATCCGACAATATCCTTCACGTCAATGGTTGAGTAGGGATGAAATCCGTTAGCAGTAATCTTGCAGTAATATATGTTATCCGATTTACACACACATGCTTTTTGAATCATCTGTCAAAATATAAAGGTCTATGATGCTGATGAATACGTGAATAGGTAATATATGTACCTACTAATTGGATGGTTTGTCCAGTGTTAGATTTTTTATTTTTGCTTGTATTTTTCATGTGACTTTGAAAATTAGCTTCCTAACTAAATATGGAAGTGTTAAGTGGGTCCCAGTGGTTTCATTTTAGAACGTATTTTGCCAAATCAAAGGTTACTAATAATAATAAGGCACTTATCGAATTTAAAATGTAGATGGGACAGACGATTTTTTGGATTCTATTAGGCATTGGTTTCATAGATGCAGGCAATAATTTGTACACTATTTCTATACTAATAATATCCCTGTGTGTTATAGGCTACATAATTACATAGGTAATTAAATTATTGAATTCTTTCGAATTCCCACGAGAACGAAGTCCCGGGCGGAATGCTGTCTTATAAAACCAATTGTTAAAGAAATTTTCAAACAACTAGATATAAAAAACAATCGCAGTTAGATTAACCCGGGTGTCGTAAGAGGCGACTAAGGAAACACAAATGAGACCTGCCTCCTAATAATCCATCCCAGGCAACGACACTTCATTTTTTTTCTGAATCTGAGGTGTCGTCCTATGGTCTCATGCGGTGTGGTAGGCTCTGTAAAGGGTCGTCTGGTTCGTGACCACCCTCCTACCGAAGTCCGACGCCTTCGGTAGGAGGTGTTCCGTCGGTGCGTGGGAGTACCAGTGCCTTTATAGGCATTTTCTGGGTTAACTTGCTCCATCATCGACCTCATCTTTGACCTTATGGTCAAGATTGAGGTCAAGAGTTAACCCATCTTATAATAAATAAATAAAAACCCGTAGTGCGCTTTTTTATCCTGCACACCCGCGTGTGCAGTGGTTCTTTCCGCGAGTTAGCGCGGGGATTTCGAGAAGATCTATCCGCTATGTTCCCGCAACGGAAGCGATACATTGTGCGGGGCACTCCTGCGCAGCATGCGTAGCGGCCCCAATTGTCTGATTGATCTTTATGATGGGTACACGCCCCCACGAATCACAAGAACTGATTCACGAATCAATTCGTCATTTAATTAAAATGTATTTCTAGGCCAAAAATAAGAGCGTTAGATAGATAATAGGGACTGCAGAGGTCGACTCGTCGACTCGTGCAACCTCAATTTTGAAAAATGCTGAATCTATCTTTTACAATGTGGGACAGTTACCTGAGTACATTTAATTGAACTTTGAACACGCTTACTCCTAACTACTTTGCTCTTGAATTTTTATTTTAGTGGTTTAATGTCGTGAAGTAGGTGTGTATACTTTATACGAAAGGTTCGTCAAAACTTCTTCTTATTCTATCATATTTTCAGGCAGTTAATTTCGAAGTTTTGAGTTTCAGTGTTTCTGTTTATTTAGCTACCGATTTATCTTTCAGTGTAAAAACGTGATATTTCATACATACACGAATAAGTATAAGATTAACACAACAAAGATCAAATAAACAAGCCTTTATCAGTATCATTACCGTGTTAGGAAACAAAAGTAGGTGTATGTACGCTTGAGTATGAACGTTAGGTAAAGATATGCGCACTCATCCACCCATCATATAGTGAGGCATATCATTTTGATATGCGTATTCGTTATGTACTTTTACCTTTGAGGTATATGGTTGTATAGAGACGTAATACGTGTTGATGATCTTTTTCTGAAATCGATCAATTTTCTGATCAAAAAGTTCGATTTTGATTTTAAAAAGATGTAGAACGATGTTGGGTCGTACCAATGTATAATAATGTAACAAAGCGAATAACTAGAAACACTAATGTCTTTGTATATTTTTCCACAAAATATTCTCCTACATTTTATAACTAACACTCGCAGATAAGATTGATTCAACAATTTCTTTGTGTGATTCAGACCAAAAATTATCATGAATTCTTGACTTATCTTATTACGAAGCATTAATTTTCTGAATTCTGTGAAAAGAAATATAAAAATTCTTGTAGATATTTGCTGCAGTGTAAATCTATTAAATATGAAATATTGGGATCGATGCGCGTCCCGTCATCGTCCTTATAGTTGTCTGATCTGCAGCAAAATGACACCAACTCACTTTTAATTAAGTTTAGAAGAATTTTCCATTCCTCAGGGCAATCGGTAAAAGAAACCTTAATGGTAATTACGAATCACAATAAGTACAACTCGAAAAACCCCGAAGTAATTAAGTAATGACCAAGTTAAAATCCCCATTTTAGTGCTAAATAAGTAATATGTCGTCGTAATTAGGTAATTGCTTTTTTTGCTGGAAATTTAACTAAGTACCAACCGACCAACTTACCTACTTAAAATTTACTTCTTTTCTACCTACATGAATACCTAATTAAAATTTCTAGATTTGAAATTCGAGCATTAATTTGTAACAGTCTTTAATCTCTACAAAGTGTCTCTACAAAGGCACGTCAAAGGTCGCAAGGCAGAGTGTGGGGTAGAAACTTGAAATTACCTGAACATTTTCAAATACTTTTCACAAGCAACGTCCTCATAACTCACACTGAACTTTCTTCACTGAACTGTACACCTTTTTGATTTTAATTCTCACTCTTATTCTAGCCACAGACTGTTCGAGCACTGGCGGGACGGAAAGCAGTCGTTAAATTGATTCAATTAGTGCGATCCAGGCTCCTTCGAGATACGTTCCTCGCTCCTCACTCTGCGGAGGACCAAATGATACTAGCGTGTAATCTTTTATCAGTCCTGTGAGCTCCACACAATAACTAAGCCGATTCAAGACAATACACCGCGAATACGCTCATTTCGGCCGGATACTATTTCATATCTAAATGTTCTGATTGGTCAGACAATTAATGTTGATGCCGTAACTAGTCTACATTCGATAAGTTAATTGATGTCTTTGTTTTGATTTCGTGTCAATACTTGATGATGATAATAAGTATTGAAGGTACTGTACAGTGCAATACAATAAATACTCTTTTTTGCATACCAAAACATAATTATAAAACAAAAACACGTTTAACTTATAGTGTAAGATGCGGCGGCCTTATTGCTATATAGCAATTTCTTTCAGGCAACCGGGGATGAAGGAAACTTGGAGGTAAACGTGTAAAGAGTTATACTTAAATGTATATGTAAACATATCATACGAATTAAAAAATAAAGCAGATTACGAACAACAATAATTAATATACAGCTTTGGAAAATCGTTGTCAAAATGAAACAGGCGGATTAGGGAGACCAGCATTTGCTACCTACTTCAGGTACATTAACCCTCATTTTGTGCTTTGGCTATTTTAGCACGAAAAAATTTACATTTAAAAAAAAAAAAACTAAATTAATTCTTTTTTAAATTTAGAAAATAAAGTTTGGTGTATTTTATTTTTATTTTAAACTTAAGTATTGTATGGTTCCTTAAAAATATTGTTGGAGTCAAATAACAACTTTAAAAGCTTTCAAAGTGCCCGAATCAAAAAAAAAAAAATGTTAGAATTCTTCCAATTTTCTTATAACTTCTCCACATCCTGCCGATTCTAACGGTACACGACTTGCACCATAAACCTTATAATAATTTGAGTTATTCGCTGATTTCATCCAAACGGCCATAAATGTGAAGATTTCGATTTTTGGAAAAGTAACAAATTTAATTAGTTAGGTACTATGTTTACGCAGTAAAAAAATATTGTTTCTCTCTAATACAGATAACTCTTTTTGTTAAAGAATCCTTCCTTCTTCCTTATTGTATCTACTTAAACGAGTGCGTTTAGGAAAATGTAACAAAACTTATTTAGTAATCACCAGCTTTCCGCCCGCGTGGACTACTGGTTATATCGCGCTTAGCTGTGGGATAAAATGTAGCCTATGTCCTTATCCAAGGTCTAATCTATCTCCGTACCAAGACAAATCTTAACAAATTTAATTAGTTCAATAGTTTAGGCGTAAAAGCATAACAGACTGATAGTAGTAGTCTATTCATTCTAGATTTCAAAATTTCAATGTATGGGCAAAGCGGCAAAATTTATTATTAAGATTTATTGCTGTTGGGTACCTTTATGTGAGTACGTTAAAATACACAACTCTCCCCCCCCCCGCAATTACCCCTCCCCAAAAAAAAACTGGTAATGTTATTCCATGACCAATTATGTTGGCTATCAATGTGGGATAATGCATGTGATTTTGGTATAGATATTTCTAATTGAAACAATTTGCTTATTCAGTATTTATATTCTATCTACTGAAAATTAACCTGTCACAGTGATTCTTAATTTACATGAGTAGGCGTGTAAGTATTATTACATGCATGAAATATATTTCTTCGGTAAGATAACTGTATTTTAGTTAGTCTACCTAGGTACCTAGTATCTACTTACAATTATATTTTATAAATGGCTTATTGTGCTACTTACTGAATCCTTAAATATATTAGTCGTTGGCATTGAATAAAATATGTCAGCCTTTCGAAGCCTCGAACACATATGTAAATGTAAGATTAATTTAGAAGACGTAATTATTAATTTAAAAAATTACAGAATAAATTGACTTATTTTATACACCAACTACAATTACAACTAATTTTAACAACCACGCGTTATAACTTTGGTCTCGTATCAAATCAACATTACATGTTTTTATTTTATTTTCTTTGTTTTTAATTTAATATTATGACACCAGGCAACCTTTGCCTAAAATAAAAAGTTAGCTATAAGATAGAACATACTTTTATGCTAAAACATACAACAGTCAAAAGTTTGTGAAAAACCTAACTTTTTATAAAAGCCGTAGTTTTACATGCTGGCCAACATGCTAGTGGCCACCATGTCAATTTACCACGTAGGTGTTTTCTATGCTGTGTTGTTTCAACAGGATACGTTTTGAAGACGTTGTGTCTGTGCAGGATGTAAAGAATGAGTATGAAGCCGACTAAGAAGCCGGCCAGAACTCCGCTGATAGTCAGCCAAGATTCTCTTTTGGTGTGTACCTGGATTAGAAAATGGTGAGTATCGATTCCTTAAGTGTTAAATCTTGAATCATGACCATGTGTACTTTTTATATGAAACGGGACTCAGCGCTAGGAAAAAGAACAAGGAGTATGTAATAATCAACATCAGTGATTTTGATAATACTTACCATGTCTATTGTCTATGGTGTACTGTACACCTCCTATGAGAACTTGCTAGAAAGAACAGAACAATGACAACACTCTTCACCTTCACTCTTCCATTGAATACTGAAGTCGAAAAATTTGGATTTAAGGTAAGTATTTCTTACTTTTTTACTCACACTCGAATTCCGACATTACGGTTTTCCCTTGTGTCTTGGATACCTTGCGATAAACTTTGTCAACAACAAGGTTGAGTGTTTCTTAGCGTTCTTCAATATATCGTAATTCAAACTAAGCATTGGACTATTTAAATAAAGGTGCCATACCTGCATGTATTCGCTTTTGCATTGGTGAAAGGTTAAATTATGGGCGCCAACGGTAACATCTGTGGTTGGACAGTTTTCAAACTCTGCAAACAGCAAAGGTTAAAAATTTCCGCCTCTGTTGGTCGCTCACCAAACTAAGCCAACGGCAGCGAATAAAGGACACTGGGCGGCTGACAGGTGTTAACGACGCTTTTTTGCAAATTATTTGCATCGGAGTCTCTTGTACTAAGCAAGTATACTGAGAACTCGATAAACGTCCGCTGTTTTTTAGAAAAAAACTTTTAAACAATTTAAAAGTAGTATACGAAATATGGTATTTAATTCAGTATGTGAACTAGGCAACTTACCTCTGGAATTAAGTTTGATATAATCATCCAGCTGAAAATACACTCCTTTTTCTTGGAACCACGATACTGCTGGTCTGAGTTCACATAATCTCATTTCATCTATGGACTTGGTCAAGTCGATTTTCAGTAAGTTGCACATCACTGAGAAATAACTCATTTTAAGCGATGTTAATGGATTGTGTGAGATATTATAGAATTGGAGCTGAGGAAGCAGACCCCATTGTGGAAGCTTAGTTATCTTGCAGTTAGATAAATCTAATAGTCCTAAAGGTGCTCTGATCTCTGTGTTGTTATTAGCTATTGCGTCCAAGTCTTTATGGATGGTAGGGTTTCCTCCGAGATATAGTTTCCTCAGCGACGGTAGTTGGAATATCGACGCTGGTAGATTCAAAATTTTATTCTTGGACAAGTCAAGCGTTTGGAGATCAGTGAGGTATCTAGTCGAAAGCATCACTACTGATTTGCAGGATCTGGTTGTCTGATAGGTAGAGAAACTTTATGCTTGTGTAGCTGGAAAAGTTGTCTGAAAGTATATCGTGGAGATTGTTGTCGCTGAAGTCCAGGATCTGAAAAATATTTTAATTCAGTGTTTGATATTCTCTTTTTCATATTTGTTGTGCATGGCCTGTAAACTAAACCTGATCTCAGAATTCTTAACCACCTTATAGGGCTCTGATATTTTGTCGTGGTATCTAACTAGAAACTTAGGAACAATTTAGGTTTTTTGTTAAATATAAGATGGGTTAACTCTAGTCCTCAAACTTGACCATAAAGGTCAAAGACTCAAAGATGAGGTCGACGATGGAGCGAGTTAACCCAGAAAATGCCTATAAAGGCACTGGTACTCCCACGCACCGACGGAACACAGCAATTTGTTTGGCATCGGACTTCGGTAGGAGGGTGGTCGCGAACCAGACGGCCCTTTACAGAGTCTACCACACCGCATGAAGTGTCGTTGCCTGGGATGGATTACTAGGAGGCAGGTCTCATTTATGTTTCCTTATAGTCGCCTTTTACGACACCCACGAAAAGAGAAGGGGTGATGTTATTCTCAATTACTACACGGTGGTTTTAATTAAGTGTACCTTGCAAAGTTCGAACAAATACATAAATTGTAAACTACCTTCATCTATACTATAATATACTGTACATACAAAGAAATGGCCCCGACTCAGCATTTTGTAACAAGTATGTATTCACGACACTTATATTCTGCCGGTACCAAATTAAAAATAAGTTGCGCGCTGTTACAATAATAAAAAGCCAATTGTGCAGTGAATAAGCTAAGTGCAAATAATCAAACAAGACTTAAAAATATATAATTTAAATATTTTTCAACACATTTTCTCATAAAGTGGGTCTTATGTCATTGTTTTAAGGTTCATAATGATATGTATTACCCAGCCCGTGAGTAAAAAAAATAAAGCACAAGTACGTAATGGTTTTTTTTTCTAAATTTGAGCAAAGAGATCAGATCTTATTTTATATTTAAAATTAAGTGTAAATATTAAACTATTTGTAAATAAAAATATAATTCCACTAAATCATTTAAATTGAACAGAAAATTATTATTTATTTATTCTAAAACGTGAAAATATATAGTTAAGTATTTTTTTATTATTTGGCTGTATGGCATACTTGTCAATGTGAATCTCATTTTGCGAGTGAAAAAAGAAAAAATAATCGCGCCTCTTTTCAGATGATATTTTCACTTGGTTTTCACAAACGGCATTTGTATTCATCAGATTGTTATTATTGTCAGAAATACAACACAAAAAATGTCTTCTTCAAGTGCAGAACAGGAAACCTACTTGGGTACACCGCCAGAAATACTTTCCAAGGCGCGACATGCAAGTGATAGCAAGTTGCCGTCAATACTTATCAAAGGAAAGTTTTTATTTCTTTCTTTCCTTGCAAATGTGTTGAAAAACGTCGTATGACACGCGTGCGCATTGGATAAACTCGCCTCTAATGTAATATCCAACTTAGCACACTTGTAGCATAATGTACTATTATTAAAATTTAATTAAAATTAAAGAAAATTTGTTAAGCAAGTTAAACAAGTTAATTAAAAAAGGTTTCAGTGATCGCGGACCCAAAGTTATGGTAACTATTTCTGTTGGCTGAGTAGATTATCTCAGAAATGTTTCTTGAAGCTCCATCTACATTCTAGGTATTTCCGTAGTGTCTATTACTTCTATTACTTTACCTCAATCCCGCTTTTGAGACTAGGTATTTGCTCGAGGTGCAGGCCTGCACAGTGTGCACCATACATCTTGTACACATGTTCGTAGATGCATTTGGTCGGTTCGATGTCGGTCAACTCCTTTGACAATGCCCAGCATGCGCACAGTACCGCAACCATTGTTAGGGCTAGGGAACCACACCTTCTGGAAAAAAGAGATTTCTAAATTCAGTTTGGGGTGCAAATAACCGCGAGAATCTTAAATAATACATGGGGGATTACAAATTAGTTAGCGAAACTTTCGACGTGATTCTCCCTATGAAACTTGGAACACTTTCAAATTCAAAATATCTTTATTTCATAGAACATTCAGGATCTTACTTATAATAAGTCAAAGTTACATTAAATACATACATACATAATTCGTTCTTTTAACTCTTCTGATTCTACCTACGCCTATTCGCAAAGGTGCAGTCTTACCCATAGAAGAATAGGCAAGAAACTAAAGTTAAAATTGGCACTTCAGCGAAATATTTTCAAAACTTCAAGTTGGTAAAAAAATTATTGAGACGTACCTGCAGATTTCAAACAGCTTTTAAAAACTTTGGAAGATATTCAGCTTTACGAAACTTAAAAAAAAAATAGCACTTAATAGGGTTTTTTTTACGATTTTAATTCGCGTTTAACGTTAAGCAGGGACCATCATCGTAGGCGGTTTCCTAGTAGTAATAGGTAGGTATATATAACGTATTGTTCCTGAAAATACCACAGACATTTCCAAAAAGTGGTTAAGACGCTTGTAAATGAACCTATGACAAGTTATAACGATTTCTCAATCTTCATGCTATGTCCCTTGTCGGGTGGGGGGCAAAGTGTCTCTACTAAGGCACGTCAAAGGTCGCACGCAAGGCACAGTGTGGGGGCAGAAAGTTGAATTTACCTGAACATTTTCAAAAACTTTTCACAAGCAATGCAACATCCTCATCAAGTCATCACTCAAGAGAGGGGTAGTGGGTAAAAACCCATTCAACCCTCCCGGGTTAAAACTGGGTGGTTTGGGTTTTAACCCGGTTTAAACCCATTTTCACCCAAATTGACGGGTAAAAACAGCTTACGCTAAAAGTATTTAAGATTACACATTTTTTTTAGAGAAAACTCATAGTAAATAATATTTTACAGCTTTCAAATACTTGTGTATTTCCATTAGGTATAGTCAAACTTTCCAAAATAGTTCGTAAGTATAACATAAAACTTATGAAAATAAAACTCAAACAATAAAATCAACGTTTTGCAATTTGTAATAATTAAATAATTAACATGTTTCATAACTTTTTACATAAAAATCAACATCAACTGAGGAGCGACGAAACATAAATAGTTTAGTAATGAATGTCTCGATTAGGGCTACATGCAAAATTTTAGTCCTCTTATTAAAGAAGTTGTAGAGTGCGTGAACTGAAACCTAAGCGATTTCTTCGGAATACTGTTCATATTTTTTTCTTTTTAAATGACTACACTTTTGGCCGCTGATGGCCTTCACAGCTTCACCGAGCAAGTGGCACTCAGCCCAATATTTTTAAGTAACAGGCCTAAGGGCGCCCCCTGTGGGGCTCCAACCACGGCTTTCTTCACTGAACTGTACACCTTTTTGATTTTTGTTCTCACTCGAATTCTAGCCACAGACTGTTCGAGCAGGATCCAGGCTCCTTCGAGATACAATACAATACAATATACTTTATTGCACTCAAACACAAATAAGGTACCTACTTACAATTACATTTTAATACAAAATAGTTATGTCAGGGTACAAAAGGCGGCCCCATTGCTAAGCGGCAATATCCTATCGGCAACCTTTGGTGTGGAGAAAGAGTAATAAAATAAATCATATTTATAGTAGACGTGGGTGCAAATATGTATAATACATAATATTATAGCTACTGTACCTAATGGTTACAACTAAATCAAAGGTTCCCAAACTTTTTTTTCTGTTGTTTTATCTCATGTTGTTTTTTCTCATAATATAGTATGATAGTGACAGCGCCGCGACAACACCACGGTCCTATGTCAAAATGTCAACATTGACAACGCCATAGGGCGAGCAAGCCTTTGCGCGGGACCCTCGCGCAATCAAAGTGAAGTTTCAGCGTGAGCCGAGCGCGAGTTTATCGTTATCGTGCTAGAGCTGCAGAGCACTTTTTATGGTACGAAGTCGTAATACATTCGTAGGTAGGTAGGTAATAATAATAGAATAATAATAATAATAAATAAATAATAAGTTTATTTGACACTACAAAGATAGCCAGCACATTAAAATATTTTACAAGGTTTGTCCACTGAGCTATATTATTATTAGGGACAGCAGCCACTTAAAATAGGTTTATAAGAACCTGTGCTTTATGTGTCTGCTTAACTTGAGTCACAATTTCGACACAGTACAGACATTTCATGGCTTACGTCTACAGGCATTGAATTTAAGTTGGGCTATAAAATCGCAGTTGCACATGTTGGTGTTGGAGTACATGTGTGTGTGTGTGTGTGTGTATGTTTGTGGTAATTTTTAAAAGACAGTTTACTTAGTAGTAAAGGCGGATTTAATTATGACAAGAGCTGGTGCCAAATTGGGTATTATAGATTTATAACAGTATTTTGCTTACAAATGGGCAGAATAAGCATGCTATTATTGGTCTTACTTTAAAAAATACTTTGACATTAGTGACATTGACATTCGACTGACTGTTTTTTTTTTTGGAGTTCAAAAAGAAATAGGGATACCAAAAGAGTTCCACCTCCTTATAATTGGGGTGTTTTTTTCATAACCTTTAGTATGCGGTGCGGCGCCCCAGATGGTGCTGTACGTACTTCGTACCTATGCAGGACTATTGGCAGGGTGCAAAGCGGGTGAAGGGAGTAGCCTAAATGATCACCGCTTGCTACGGCTAAAATTGACATTATTGTCGCTGACTTGAGCTGTCAAATCCATACCTATTGCAGTAAACATTTTCTAATCGTTTTTGAGACAAAAATATGGTTCTAGTAAGATGTGTTATTGTGAATGTATTCTCTAATATAGTAAAATAACACAAGATTTCATTAATTTTTTTCACAATATTGATTTACTTCTCGCTTGACAGCTGTGACAATATTGTCCATAATGGCCACCTATCACGTGGCGCTGTCGTCGCTCTCGGTCCCAATTTGAGTCTTATCGCGCGCGCTCGGAACTTGATAAGTTATGTACTCGTATGTTGGATAAAACCAATGCCATATTATATTACAGTAAGTACCTATTTTTTGTCCAAAAATTCAGTTACTTTTAGTCAGTTAGGTGAACTAGTTGAAAAATACTCTGTGAGACGGGATATGGTCACTAAAATTGAAAAATATTTATAGTGTGTTGAAAAAAATAATATTGTTAAATACAGGAGATTTCAGTTTTTGCTAAGCTGTCTAAGCAGTTTTTGCTGATTTGGAAGTTTAATTATGTGATCTGGCAACACGTGAATGTCAACTTGACATGTTGATAGCTGGAAGCGTTTGCGGCTTTTTGCTATGTATTTTGATATTATTTATTGAATGTTCGAATAAATATGGACTTTATGAAGTAAAAATCGTGCATAAAGATGAATGCGACAAGTTTATACGTTTCCACGTGCCGGCTGATCGTTTTGGCGGATGCGGCGGACAGGTCTTCGTGGACTGATTTGTTTCGTTTGGTTCCCTATTTACGCCAGTCTTTATCTTGTACAGTTTGTGGTAATTTATTAAAAGAACCGTACACGCCGACGAGTTCTGGCTGCCAGCATCACGTGTGTAAAAAGTGTAAAGGTGGAAGAAAGAAATTAAAGCCTTCTTGCAACTGGTGTAAAGATTACGAAAATTATGAGGAGAATTTGCAGTTGCGAATACTGTTGCAGTGTTACAAGAAGCTGTGCGAGTATTTCATGGGTACTGACGTGTACAAAATATTATTAGAAGAGGATGAGATAACAGCTGGTATGAACGGTGGAACTGTGGCAAGTTCAGGTTTGATAGAGTTAGTACAAGAAGGCGCGGGATTCAACGATGATTACAAGAGCACAGCTGGGCTGTCTAAATCGGCGTACAGTATACTACCGTGTGTGTACACTAACTCTACATCGACTCAGACACAAGCTGCTTCAACTTCAAGTGGTTCCGAGACAAGGTCTTCTTCAAGCAAGGAATCCCCAAACTCAAGAGCTGTGTCAAATGGTTCTCCAATGTACTCTGTTATGTATGCCGGGTCAGGCAACAAGATAACCATTAAAAGAAAAGCAATAGATGAGGCGGATAATTCTCAAAATGAACCTCCACCCAAGGAAAGCAAGGTAAATATTATGATCATTGTTTTTGTTGAGGTTTTGTTCCATGGAGAAATTAATGTTTTTAGAAACACTTATGAAATTGTCTAAGGTTAAAAAAAAAGATTTTGAAACAAACAAATAAAATAAAAATACTCAAAAATACAAATACATCTATGTAGTGTTGAGAGATAAATGACTACTAAAAATATTTTAAAAATATTATTTTAACCCATACAGTCAGGTCAGAGCTTCAAGAAGCCATCAAACCGTTCTCGAAGCTCAGCCAGTAGTAAACGAAAAGGTTGCCGTTGTGGCAACGCGACGGCTACCCCTGGCAAGTTAACATGCTGCGGTCAGAGGTGTCCGTGCTACGTAGACAGTAAACCGTGCACTGAGTGCAAGTGCAAGGGATGTCGGAACCCACATCGACCAGATGGAATGAAGGTAACTTAATTTATAATAATATTATTAATGTGTTAATTCATCAGAATTTTACTCAATATCTAAGAATACAAAATTTTACTAGGCTTATTTCCGAAAGTATAAGATTAAGTTTGTTATACAGTGTGTAAGGACCAGTTTTGCAAAAGCTGAAACCCTGAATTTAGGCCACTATGCTGAATGACTTCCACCCCTGGTAAATTTTTTCCGGATTTTAATTTTTTTAACTTTTTATGATTTTCTGCTTTAAAAAATTATTTATTCAAATACACTCCATTTTGAAATAAAAAACAATGATAATGTTTTACACACGAAAACCAGTAATGTATATTCCATTTTGACAGTGGCGCGGGGGTAAAGCGCGCCAGGCGCGGTTACGAGGTACATTGCATAGTGCCAAAGTATGTAAATGACGAAAACTCCTTGAAGTTTCCAGGAAAAAGTAATTATTTGTAACCGATCATAGTTGTGGGTGTGGGGGAACCATTTAAGTATTGGCTAAGCTGTCCCTTATTCCAGTACTTAGATGTTTTTACAATGTGACAAGTGAGAATTTTTATTTTTATTTTGAATGGATAAATTTAACAATCATTTAGACTAAAAATTTTATGTTACTGTTATTAGTTTTTCGTCATTTCCTAGTGGTAAATACCATTAATGGTCAATTTACTAATTAGCTATTAGATACAGCTTTAATAATGCTATACCTAATAGCTGGATGAGGTCACTCAACTGCAATAATTTGCCAAATCTTGGGTCATGGGGACTACGAGCACTCAACCCTATATAGAGACGTAATACATGCGAATTTGAAAGAAAACGCTTTTGTCAACTTTTTGTCAACTAGGTGCGAAGTAATCTGAAGAGAATCCGAACACCATCGCTAGGGCGTGCATTAAATATCAGTGACTAGTTGACAGGTTCGGGTCGCCTTGTATTACGTCTCTATATAGCGTTGAGTGCTCGTAGCATGGGGAATAAGAAACAAAAGAATAAGATAGAGAGATAGCCTTTTTTTTCCAAAATATTATAGAGGCTTCAGGTGACCCCCAGGTGACCATGCCAACCTCATAGGATTATTCTTATTGTTAATCTCAATGAGCAGTTGAGGAAGCTATACAGCCCAACTGCTCACTCCAACAGTGGGCTGGACTGCCCCATGGCTTAGATATTGCTTTAAAAATACTATTAAACGTTTCAGGTGCGGCCGCACATACCTCAACTTGAAACAATACAGCTCACACTGAACTCAAACCCAGAAACATCACCGTCATGTTCTGGGTCTATGGACAGTATGGACACCGATACCTTAACCATGGAGGCTATGGAAGAATCCCTTAGTTTCAGTGACCTGAAAGCAGCCAATATTAAAGGTAATCTTTAGACTGATGATAATCCCACCAAAGAGCATACCTACTCTAATCATATTTATTAAACATACATACATTTGCCACAGATTGCCACTTGCCACGATCCAAACACATCTCTTTATAATATTTATTATATGAATAATCATATTATTTGTTAAATTTATATATTTTTTTTTTGTTTTTTATTCTGTTTAACAAAAAAAACGAGGCTTTAGATCACATACGTGTCTATGCCAGCCTCATTGGAAGCCTCTTAAATTTATATTAAATCATCTCATGAAATATTGTTACACCTAAATTATAAGAAACATTAGGAGTTACCGCACATAAAAATAATTGCTATTTAGTTGTAGTCCACTTTATAAATCTCAATAATTTTTTTCCGAGCACAAAATATATTTTTCTTGATATCTAGGTTTCAGATTACAATTGAGCTTGAAGTTTGCAATTGTGCAGTATCAGAAATGGTGATCTCCTTTGAATATTTAAATACTTATTCAAACATATACAGGTGACTGGTTATTCGATCTATTCCTTGAAAGGGGTAATACAACAGATTATTTGACAAAAAAAATTATATTAATATATTTTTTTGTCTAGCTAATCCGTCCCACTGTTGGGCAAAGGCCCTCCGCCTTTTAATATTAAATAATAATTTTAGCAAATTTTAACCGACTTCAAAAGGAGGAGGTTCTATGTTCGACTCTATGTATCTTTTTTTTAATGTATGTTCACCAATTTCTCTGTCATTTATGAACCGATTTTTTACTATTAAGTCTGATTTCAGTTTATAATTATTGTTTCAACTTGTCAAGTACAAGACCTTTTATTTCAGATAAATATTTAAAAAAAATTTGCTAGTATTTTTATTTTAAATGATCACTGGCTACCTACTTACCAGCTTTCTGAAAATCATCTAAAATAAGCAACTTATTTTTTGAGTGCCATTTAGATTTTTTTTTAAATCTTCGAATCCCGATGTCTCGGAAAGTTGATGGGGATTAACCTGTAGTATAATCCTTTTCAAAGAATAGATCAAATCACCAATCACACTCTATTCGTACCATAATAATATACACATCAACACGGTCTAGGGATATTGCACGATTTTTCATACAAAAGAGGTCTGTTTGAGAAGCTATAAAAGCATACTCGAGATACATGGAGGGCTATAATTTTCAGACAAGCAAGTGCTAAACTTGAACTTTTAATTCTAGTCAATTAGTTTTGTTTTACTAGAAATTTTTAAAACGTGACGGAAACGAAAACGAAAATGCACTTTTTTGCCTGCTTTTTGTATAAAAATGGTCGAATTTACGTAATTTTTTTTTCAATTTCGTCACGTTTTCGCAAATTTCTAGTAAAACAAACTTTATTGACTAGAATTGAAAATTCAGGTTTAGCACTTACTCGTCTATAAATAATAGCCCTTCATGTATCTCGAATTGCTATTATAGCTTCTCAAACAGACCTTTTTTGTACGAAAAATCGTGCAATATCCCTAGACCGTGTTATGTGTGTATTTTAGTTACTCCACATCTCATATACATACCAAATACATAATACATATTTATTGTAGGACTAAAAACAAATACCTACTTGCTTTTTTCAGTTTACTCTCACAGTCAATTACAAGAGGTATCAGCGTCGTTGCCGGCTACCATAATGATGGATGAGGAGTTGCCTGAGGATGAGTCGCCTGAACCTGAAGACGAGATGAGCTCTCCTCACGAGTACACGTTGGGCTCACCTCAGGAGGTAGACCCTGATGCCGCGTCACCCCAGTCTTGCGATGGGGTGAACGACCTCAGTGACATCGAGGTGGATGTATGACATCCGCTTGCCCTCGCGACTGACTAGGATTACGCTTCCCTGGTCCTGCTCGCATTTTTGCTCTGCAGTGTACACCAGCCTGGACTTCTTTTCGATATATCGATTCTATTAGCGTTGCTAGTCACTTGCGTGTCCAATTGGATTATGTAAAGGACTTCTTAAATAGTGTTAGTGTTCGTATAGTGCCGATGAAGTGCGTGAAGAATTAGCGGGATAAATTAGAAGCTACAATTTTTTTTTATTGAATTTTGAAAGTTTCGAGAAAAATCGACTAACTAGGTATTATGAATAAAATCTCGAATAGCGTTAATTTGATTAATTTCGTGACGATTTTTTTTTATCAGCCCATATAATATGTCCACACCGAAGGATAATTAAGGTAAATTATTATAATATGTATTATATAAAACATTATGATTTGACTGTAACATTGTTACAAATGAAATCATTGACAAATTAGGTAATTAATTGTTAATACCGCGTAGTTACTATGAAATGAAAAGTACTTGAAAGAATATTCCACTAATTCTTCCAATATTATGGGTGTATGGTGTATGTATACATGGTGTAAGGGAAACCTTAGCAAATACTTAAATGGTGGAATTTATCGATAACTATGATCGGCTACAAGTAATTATTTTTTCCTGGAAACGTCAAGTTAAGGAGTTTTCGTTATTTACCTGTTTTGGCGCTACGCAATGTACCGCGAAACCGAACCCCGTACCGAACCCGCTATCAGAATGCGATGTACATACAGCAGCAAGTCAGGTTATCCATTTACACTACGAAAGCCGCCGCTATTGCGAGTGAGATAAGGGCGACGTCAAGGTCATCATGTATAGCCTGATGTGCTGCCGTATGTACATTACTAGTTTTTGTGTTATACGCTGTTACTATTGTTTTTAATGCAAAATATTTTCTGCTTCAGAATTTAAAAAAAAATGAAAATTTTCCTGAAGAAAATTCCACTGAAAATCATTCAAAATGATGTCTGAATTTAGAGTTTCAGTGTTTGCTAAGCTGTCCCTTGCACTCTTCTGTCGAAATATTCATCATTAATGGCGACATTTTAAAAATCAGTGTTAATAGTGTAATAGAAAACTATCATTAGTTTATCATTAGGATTTCATAATCCGACATAGACAAATCCTTCGTGAAACTGAAAGTGTGTAGATTAGATATATATATCAGTTACAATAAATAAATAAGAAGTATAAAGTAATTATTATGTTAGTGACCTGTACATTTGTATAGCATAATTTGTATTTTCTGGTGATAGAGTAATTTAAAATAGGGTTTTTCAATTTTACTATTATAATATAATACCTAAGTTTTAGTTTTATGTTTAGAGAAATATGTAAGATTATTGTATACATTTTTGCTTTTCGCAAATTTAGCGTTGTAGGAAAATATTTTGTGATATTTTGGACTCGCACCCCTATCTTTCCAAGCAATATTCAAACAATTTTACTTATGATATTTAAAGCGCTCTTCCATTTTTTCCATAGTGCAGTCTCGTTTACTTTTAAAGGTTGTTTTAATAATGTTTATGAGATAGTGAATATTTTAATCATTGACATGTAGATTTTTCTTCCCTTGTTTCCGAGTTGTGGAATTAACTCGTGTAAGTAGAATACAACAAGCACTATGGCCCTACAATAGTGTTTGTTGCACCCTACTATTCAAAAGGACCGTTTAAAAGTTAGCTTTTGACAATATCGATGAAAAAATAAAAATATATAAAATAATAGAATAAGGTTGAAAAAACACTGAATTGATCAGAATTTCGCGTTAGTAATTTTTTACCCATTTTTAACCGACTTCAAAAAAAGAGGAGGTTTCTCAATTCGACCGTATTTTTTTTTATATAGCAATATTTAAATTATTAAGTGTAAAATTGGGTCCATAAATTAATATTTACTTAATAATAGCAAAGTTTTCTTGCACTCTGTCATGTTATGAAACATCTGAATAGGATGAAGTAATGCAGCACACGTTTTATAAATAGCTTGCAAAAATTTTGGAATACTTTAGTTATTTATAGACCGAGACAGCTTTTACACACATACATGGTCGCGTCATGTAAAAAGAACGCTGGCGTTGAAGCTGCGCATTAGGCGATTTATATTATATTAAATTACTTGATAGTTCAATGTACCTACCAATAATCAATATTATACGAAGCTGCGAGCGACGGCTAGTTCAAAAATAAAACAACAGGCCTAATACTTTCGTGCGCAAGTGTACCCAGGCGCAGACATACCCCCTCCATTTTCTTCCAGCGTTCCTTTCACATGACGTGAATTGACATGCAAATATTTCTCTATTTTCAAAATTTTAGAATCACTTTTCATCCTAACGAAGGTACGACTGAGAAAGCTGTGTTAGTGTGAGCAGGGCTATCCTTGAAGCATATCTTTGCGTTATTATGAAAAGTTGATTATACAGGGTGGCCGGGAAGTTGACGTTTAAAAAAAAAATTAGATCCCTCGTGTCGTGGGGTATCCGAAACACCCCTATGTATGTTCCACGATTTTTTGTAGTTTTCGAGTTACGATTTTTTTCTGAATTTTCGAGAAATTTCGACCTGACCGGTTTAAAATTTTTTTTTTAAAAGTTGAAGACTTTTTCGTGATTTTTTTTTTGCAACTGAATCCTTATGAGTTGTTCTTTTATGAGTAAAAAAATCAGCTTCTGAACTTTGATAAAAGTTAAAAGTGAAAAAATTACGTTCGGTGAATTGTGACTTAAATTGTCAACTTTAAATTAAAAATCGAAACAGGTGACTCCATGGCTTCTAAGTGGGCCTAAAAAATGCGCCATGCTCTCAGTTTTTATAATAATAGTAAAAAAGTGGTACTTAAGGGGCTACTTTTCCTAATATCGGTCTTCAAAGACAGCAAGGTGGAAAATTCTTGAAAGTAGCCAACTGAATTTAAAAAATGTTTTTGGTGAATAAAAAAAAAAAACGCTTCACACTCAAAGGCCCACATTAAGGTTTTCCCTTGTGTCGTGGGTCCCTTGGAACACACAAAGACAGACACAAACACCCATGACCCGAGAACAAACATCTGCTTTTTTTTTTAAAACACATAAAATAAATAAATAAAAAATGTGTTTAAAAAAAAACAAAAAAATAGATAAATAAAACACATTAATGTTTCTTAATTAATGCGATTGGCTCTCCAGTCGTTCTCTGCTGCCCGCGCTCATACGTCGCCCCGCTGTGACCCCGCTTGCCTGTTACACTCTGAGCAATAGCTGTTACACGATTGTAATTTAACATGCTGTTAATTAAGTGTGATGTAATTTAACATGCACCTAAAGGAATGATAAAATCACCAAAAAACATTTTTTAAATTCAGTTGGCTACTTTCAAGAATTTTCCACCTTGCTGTCTTTGAAGACCGATATTAGGAAAAGTAGCCCCTTAAGTACCACTTTTTTACTATTCGCGCATTCTTTAGGCTTACTTAAAAGCCATGGAGTCACCTGTTTCGATTTTTAATTTAAAGTTGAAAATTTAAGTCACAATTCACCGAACGTAATTTTTTCACTTTTCACCAACATTTTCACAACTTTCATCAAAGTTACGAAGCTGATTATTTTATTCATAAAAGAACAACTCATAAAGATTTAGTTGCAAAAAAAAATCACGAAAAAGTCTTCAACTTTAAAAAAAAATATATTAAACGGGTCAGGTCGAAATTTCTCGAAAATTCAGAAAAAAAATCGTACCTCGAAAACTACCAAAAATCGCGGAACATACATAGGGGTGTTTCGGATACCCCACGACACGAGGGATCAAAATTTTTTTTTAACTTCCCGGCCACCCTGTATATGCGAAGTTTTTCAGCCTTTCAGGCATATTAATCATCCTAAAGTTTCACGATGTTCATTAACATCCTGTCGAACTTTTGTCAATATCATTATCACGGATAATTAATATGATTATTAGTGATAAAATTTTGCATTATTTTAATTTTTATAGAAGTAATTTTAACGTGAAGTCTTGTAAATATTACTACATAGATAAGGTTACATAATATTTTGTATTTTAAAGATAAGTGAAACATGTAAATTCAAATCTGGTGAAATTAGATTAGTTAGCGAAAATCTAATATGTGAATCATGAATGGATAGAAAGATTAAAGGTCCGAGATCATGTTATAGTTAATGTAAGACTGGGGGACTTGTCGTAGTATGTTTTTGTGGGGTACTTCAAATTTATTTCATGGGTAAAAAATCTTCCTAGTCAAGTCATCTGAACAGACGTGAATTATCTCGCTAGTTCAGTAAACTGAACAGACGATCGAAATCGAATTAGTTTAATCCACTGAACAGTCGATAAAATAATCACTAGTTCAGTCACTAAAAAATAAATAATAAAAATGTAGGTACATAATAAACAAATGAGAAAATATAACTAGTTCGTCACTGAAAAATAGAAAATAGTTTAATCAGTTAAACTGAGGAGAAATAATCCCTAGTTCAGTGACTGAACAAACAAAAGAAGTTTCGCTAATTCAGTCAACTGTTTATATAAAAATTCACACCAGTTCCCTAAACCGAGCAAAGGAGGAAAAAAATCTCGCTAGTTCAGTTGATTGAAGTGACTAGAAACATCTCGCTACTTCGGTTATTTGAAGTAACTAGAAAAGTCTCACTAGTTGGTTGGTCAACCGATATAAACATAGAGAGTTTGGTTTCGTGTCGAGATTCACAATTTGAAGTGTCGGTAACTAATTTAATATTCACTCCAAATATTAAAATTTACCATTAGAATTTCTTGTTTTGTCTTGAGAAAAAAATAGTTTTATAAAATGCAGAAGTAAATAGATAGAAAGATACAAAATTAAATGTCAGTTTGTTACTACAGCGTACAGCGTATTGCTAATTTTAAAACTCCAACAATATGTAATATCTCTAATTTACAACTTTATTTTTAACTTTAAATATTTATTTCCGTTGTAGGTAAGTATAATGTTTACCAAACATTTTTTATTAGATTCAGAACAAGAAAACTGCAGTCAAGGTAATATGTTGTATTATCAAATAATAGGTCTTTACCTATGAAATTGCCGAATTTTTTCTCAAGCTTTGTTTTATTATTAATTTATTTGATTGAACAGCTATTACTATAATTGTTTTTTTATTTAAAACCTTGGCCATATAACGGAGATATTGAGTCAAATTAATACATATTTACTTTATTTGCTGAAAAAGAAGCTTAAATATAGCTCGTTTCATCCGTTGCCCGTTTCATTGCTTATTTTTGCTGTACCGTTGTTACAGTTACAACTTTCAATAAAGTAAGTATGATAAAAATTAACTCAATATTGTCCAAACCTTCCCACAAAATTTTGCTAAATTTGGATTTCGCATTCCCGAGAAAAATCCAAAAACGTTAGTACTTATAGAAAATTTAGTTTTCCAAAAATATTGTATGAAAAACGGAAATTTTATAGGTAAAGACCTATTAATAGTTTTTTAACCCTGCCTAGATATTCTCCGTAAAATGGGCAACCAGTATTTTGTTATCTGTGACGCTACTTTTATTCACCTGTGGCTATTATAGCAGGAATGACACAGGAAAAAAATCCTGTGGCCAACCCGATCTAGTTTTATTTGGAGGAGTGGCTACCAATGAAAAGATTGAATTGCTTTTTCTACCTTTTTGCAATCAACATGATAGATTTCGGTAGACACTTTCCTATCTTTTACTATTTTTCTTGTCTCGTTTCGTGCTTCGGAGGCACGTGATTGGTTTTTAGCAGTGAAATGTTGGTATTAGAACATTTTAATCTTAATAAAACTTAAGAATTTTGTTTTTTTAATAACAAATTAAAAGATCAAGTCTGGCGAGATCGAAACAAAAACTTGTGATGTTAGCATATTGGCATCAGGGACCTATTAGACAGTTGTCCGTTTTGTATATTCCGTTTCAAACATCTTCTCCTATAGCAATAGAGCTTGTAAAATATTGATAAACCTTGAGGAAATTAAATTTTCAATTCGGTAAGATGTTACCGTAGAAATTAGTAGACACGAAGTAAATATTTGTGAACAATTTTTTTGAGAAACGGGATTAAGTATATTTTCAATCAAAATGTCAGAGTTTTATCATTCATTCATACACTCATTCCTGTTATCCCTAATGGGAAAGACACAGCCTCATATCGCTCTAAAAGAACCACTAGGCGGTATAACAAACAAATATTATGGTAAAAATGTACTTAGGTTATTTTAGTTATATGAACCATGAGTTGACAATCTTACATACATACATACGCTTTAGCCTTTAATCCCTAATGGGTTAGGCAGAGCATTTACTGGTTTTAGAACTACTAGATGCCACGTTTGACACACATTGTGAGGGTTATCAGATGGAACAAGTTGTATAATGGTGAGAGGTGGTGGTTGGTCATGGTCAGCCTTTCGCCCATCTTACATATTGATTAGTATTACATATTAGAAATTTTAAGCGTGCTATGGATGTGTATAGTCCGGACAGCCAGACCATGAAAAATTTGTTTTTTCCGTGTTTCAATTGAACAGACGGCAAGATAACCTAAGGCCGTTACTTTTTTTAAATTCTACAGCTGTTTCTCGAAGAACCTGAAAACTGCATAACCGTACTACGCACGGTTAAAAAAGGTAGAAATTCGTTTAATGGCAGTCTTTCTTTGTTAACTTATTTTTTAGCAACACTGTATTATTTTATAGGACGACTCAAAATTGTTTAAAGCTCCATAGAAGCTTTGTACTAAATTTAAACTTGGGTACTTTTCCAAAAAATTATGTTATCTTTATTTTTAAATTTGCTCTAAGCTAATCATCAAATTATGAATAATACAGTTTGTAATTTTATATACTTAATTTAAAAATGTAAACGTAAAATACATATAGTTCATATACAATTTTTAAAGCAAAAATGAAACTATTTAAGCGTCTGTTACAAGAGCATACCGTTTAGTAAAGAGATCACAACAGCCAGTTGTGCAATTTTATTTTACACTAGTTTCCCGCCCGGGACTTCGTTCCCGTAGGAATTTGGGAAAATCATGTACCGTACTATGTTCATCACGGATAATGTAGGATTCTAATGGTGAAAGAATTTTTCAATCTTTCTTATAAAGAGGAATCAAATCTTTCCTTTTTATAATATTAGTGAAGATGTAATGCAGCTCGTACAAATAAAGTTCAAAGTGTTACCTTTGATCTGGAGGTTTACCATGATCGCTTAGCGCGATCCAATTTAGGACCTAAACAAGTCTGCAACGCTTATTCGTACCATGATGGCATAGAAGCGATTCAATTTTGGCGCTGTTGCGATTCAAAGGCAGACCAGCGACAATTTATGTAGACATTTAAAATGGACCATAGACAACCGAGCAGTTCAAAAGCAGCGCCATCATGATACCATTTTAAAAATATTCCAATTGCGAAGCAGTTCAAAGTTGGATCCTAAACAGAAATGCTTTTAAATGATCGTGGTAGGTACCCAGTTCGCAACTTTACTCAAACGCTATTAATTAATTGTTGTGCATAATCACTAGTTGAAAATGTTACCGACCGTTACTGTTAAACTGTATTATTCATAGTTTTTTGATAAACTGCAACTGTGATAGTGTTATTATTTCACTTTCCTATGTATAAAATTTGACTTTGCGCTTTGATAAATTGGATGTTAGGCTAGAACCAATTGAGTACAAATTAAGTATCGTTAGTGACATACAATAATGTAATTTTGCTTTAATTTTAATATTTCCTTAGGTGAATGAAATAAAAATCAATATTTTCATTTAATTATCTACTTTCAGACTTTATTTTGCAAAACTTTTCCTTATCAAAAAAATAAACGTAAATAACGTAAGAATGACAGAAAGACAGGAAAGGAATGTATTTTATTAATTACAACGCTGATCAATTATTATTATCTGAAGCATTCTTGTGTTGTTAATCTTTCTTAGTACACATCGCTACGGGAACAGCATCCCATACTCGGTTGAACTCATTTTTGAGAGTTTGGACCACCACTTTTTCCGTTGTTATTATTGTATGGTCTCGGTTAATGTTGACACTTGTAGTATCATAGTCTATCGATCCAATAGCAGCCATTGCATGCCTGAAGTCTTGGCTATCAACTAGAATGAATTCATGCCCGAGTCTTTCGTAATTAATTACTTTCACTTCTATGCCCAGTTGAGTAAATAAATTCAGGCGGGAGTAATCCTCGGTGTTGTGAATAATTACTCGAATCTTCACCTTTTTTTTCAGCGCTTTAATAAGACACTTCGTTAAAGCATCACTTTCCAAACTTGGTAAACACACATCTATAGTTTTCACCGCATAAAGTATCACGTAACAAATACAATTGAGGTTATTTAAACCCACTTGCTTAGCACGATCGTCTTCTGGGTTTCCATAGAATAACACTTCGTTGATTTCCACCATTAAATGAGTGCGTTTCTTCATGTATTGTAATATTTTTATTGCTGTGCCACTTATTACTAAACTAGATGCGATGAAAAAATTCATTGTGAAACAGTTTATTTCACTGTAAATATATGTTACAGAACTCTCAACGTATTCTGTCGGTCACTATTCATTGGTGTGAAAATTTTATCTTATTACCTACTATTCGGTTGCAAAATAGGTGGGTAATACTAACTTACTTGGTACTACATAATAGTATTTGTTAACTACCCTCGTTGTGATCATTATTTTTTAAATATCTACGTAATAAGTTAGCCGTTTTTTTGTGTTTTTTGGGCTTTTTGACCGTTCGTTGTATTGAATCGAATGATTTTAGAGTTTGTGAGTAACCTGATGCGCTGACCTATGTACCTAAAATACTTGTACACTGCTGGCCATACCGTTTTCAGTAAGTATGACCTTAATACAGGAGTCTGGGACCAAGAAAAAGTGGGATCAGCTGTGGGCTAACTCAAGCCCACAGTCCGAATATATTTCGTTGATTGATAAAACTTTATTTATTCCAATGCACAATAACTGGTAGGTATGGTATTATATTGGATGTCTCTAAATTAGTTAGCCAAAATTAAAGTTGTGAATCAGCTCACGAAACTGAACAACTTTCCCCAAGGAAAGAAATATGAAAAAAAAAAATCTCCATACAACTTGTGCGATCAGGCTGACTGTGGGTTGGCGGAAGTTGTTCAGATTAATGGATAACTAATTCGCAAATTTAAAATGTAATTGTATATTTGCGTACCTAATTCACAAGTACCTCATCAGTTTTGCGAAAGTAAGATCAATTTGGTCAAAAAAATAGGTTTTATTTCAAGAAGGGGCTCTCTTTGGTCCCACAAATTAATAATATAGTAATGTGTTTGGTCCTATACCCACAGATCATGGACCTAAATTGATAATTTAACTTATTTCAATGTCTATGCCTCAGATAAATTTGTTACCGGAAATGTATGTTGTATACAATTACAATTCCTAGGAAATGTATACAATTCCGAGGCTGTTTAGGAAATGTATAAAACTAATGCTTTCTGTTAATAAAATGAATAAAAAATCTAACCTAACCTAAATAAGCGACGTGAATTTGTCTTGGCCGTATTGTAGATTTGTTCACATCATGAAATGTGACCACTTCATGTTCGAGAATTTCTTGAAATGTTTCACTGTCTATTGACCACATCATGAAGTAGCTCAGCTGAGTGGAAATGCGATAACCGCTTCGCAACCACAGTCGTTTCTGTCACTTCGCCGGCCGCTACCGCGGCACGCTCGCTTCGCTCGCACGGCACGTGCGTTGGGGGTCGCAGTTCTAACCTAACCTAACAACTTACTAACAAACCTATTAAGAAACCTACTTGTTGCAGTTCCGTCTATCGCCATCGAACAAAGAAATCGAATGACTTATAAATTTTAAACAGACAAAATCAAACATTTTATGCATTTACGATTGTTATTTAGGAAATGTATAAATTTCCTAGGAAATGTATCAAATATAATTCATTTCACATATTTCCGGGCGATTTTAGGATTTATATACATTTCCTAGTAATTGCATACAATGACGGATTTCATACATTTCCGTTAATATTACATCAATGGTGCACTTTGATCGTTGCATTAGTTGTTGCATAGACAGACAGTTGAAGTTGAAGGCCAGTTGACATTGAAATGTATAATCTCCTTGGCTGCGACATTCAAAAAATGGATGGTGATCTTGACGCTTTGAGTATTGTCTTGACGGAACAGTTGACGACCTATATTTTGACATAGATTTTTTATTTTTGGTTTATTTTGTATAAGCAAAGTTGTAGTCTACTTGATCGTGTGTGGAATGATGTTTGCTTGATGTCTCAGTCGCGGACGCGTAAGGTTGCGGGCATCGCTCAGGGTGACCCACAATCTAGATCCAGGAGTGCAGCGAAAGCCTTGATAGACAACCCTAGGACCCCCCAAGTAAAAGAGCCCCATCGGCATCGTCGGAGTAAGAGTAGGATACCAAAAAGCGTCCGTTACGACTTGGAGAATGCCCTTGTTGGAGTAAGTTAACACCTGATATTTTAATGGCACTAATCTTGCCCGTCGTCGCCGCGATAACTTGTCGTAGCTACCTACTAAACATGGCTTTGTGTTTTCAAATTGTGTTGTTAGTCTATAATGATTAAACGAAAATCCCCGCCCCTAAGATGACCCTCTCATACATAAAATTATATTACTCGTTGGTAATAAGGTAATTTCGATCTCGTTCAGTCACAAATTCGGGTCAGATATTAACTGGAGGCAGAACAAATTATACAGCAACGTACTTTCGAATAATGGATATCGTCATTTTCTCATGTTCACCTCAGTTTTTGGCAGAATACTAGAGCGCTGTAGCTGACCTGCGATATAAACCTAAAGGTTCCTCTACGCATCGTCAAATGCGTACGCCGACGCATCTGTAAGGTCCGCCGATGCATCAGCAGATATATTAACACGAGGCATCCACACGTCTGGATGCGTCTGTAGGTCGATCAGTCTGTGTAAATCCTCGACAGACGTAACACGCACACAATGGACATTAAAACCGTAGCTGCCGCAGCTCTATACTCGTATATTTGTTTAGCACTTTTAAACTTTGAGTGTGCATAGAAATAAATTGATTAAATTGATTGCTGATGCATATCAAAGCCAAGTTCAAGAAACTTGCGATCAGCACCGTGTGTAATTTTATACGAACTATTTGGAGCAACTTTTGACCCCCTCATAACTCAAAAACTATTGCACATAAACATGTAAAATTGGGCTCATATATTGGGACCCGCGAGATAAATATGTGCTTCAAATTTTCTAAACACACCTCAAACGGTTATTTTGATATTGACGTCCGAAAATCGTCATTTTTATCACTGACCTGTAGATCAAAACTATAATCAAAACTATAATCCAGTTCCAGTTCAAATTTGGCGTCCAGATAGATATTTGGGTGAATACAAAGGAATAAATAAAACACTAGTAAATTTTTATCATTTTATTATAATTTTCAATTAATTAATTTTATTAGTAACACTTAATTAAAGTGCCTGTAATGTAAGAATTAGCAATCAAAATTGATGACTGCCGGTCTTAATGGTATCTTCTAATAATTTATGTACAAAAAGTATTGAGATCCCATCAAAAACATAATTATGAAATTAGAGCCAAATTCAATATGATGATATATGCCTTGGTTGTTGACTTCAACGACAAAAGAAGTGATATCTAAATGAGTGCCAAGTTTAATGGTCAGTCCTGAAATTTATTTATAAAAACATTAAAAAAATTATAAAAACCTTAAATATCATTTCTTATTATAACTTAGGATAATATATTAAAGCCTAAGGTCTAACTTTGCTAGTTTTCAAAAACGAATTATATTATAGCCTTCGCAAGTTCTAAAGCTGTAAGTTCTTATAGAACCTCTTACATGACTGTTTTAGTAGGTACTTAATAATAATTCGTATATGAGAACAAGCTAAGTCACACCCTTTATTAGTGTAAGCTTCAATATATTATCCTAAGTTATAAGAAGAAATGATATTTAAAGTTGTTATTCAATATTTTATGTTGTTATAAATCAATTTCAGGACTGACCATTAAACTGGGCACCCATTAAGATATCACTTCTTTTGTCGTTGAAGTCAACAACCAAGGCATATATCATAATATTGAACTTGGCTCTCATTTCACATTTATGTTTTTGATTGGATATTGTATTTGGTATTGTCCTTGCAAGCAAGCCCTCTGAGATGTGTTGATCGAAGTTCACGCACTCAGTCTGTAGGTAGTTTTGCATTGCAAAAGGTGGCGTAGAAAATGTTTTGACACAGTATTGTTTAGGTATGGTAGGTTAATAAAAATCCAAGTTCTCGACCTTGAAGGACCCAGGCGTTAGCCGCCATCTTGAATTAAAGGTGCCAAAATTAGTTATATTTTAAATAACTTCTCAATTGTTTACTAAATCACAAAAGTGTCTATGAAGGGTTCAAAGAAGACAAAATTGCCTACATTTTTTGCATACATGATTATTCTGTAAGTCTTAAAGGTAAAAAGTTACAAGCGACAGAAATAATAATATTTACAAAAATCTAATATATAAAATGATAAACTGACTGGGGGATACACAACGCACAGCCCAAACCGCTGGAATTACGGACTTGAAATTTTGCACATAGATACCTTATGTAGTGTAGGCATCCACTAAGGAGCGATTTTTGGAAATTCTACCCCTAAGGGGATTAAGGGTAACCCCCTGACATATCAATGCACAGCCCAAACTAAATTATTTTTTGTAAATATTATTATTTCCGTCGCTTGTAACTTTTTACCTATAAGACTTACAGAATAATCATGTGCGCAAAAAATGTAGGCAATTTTGTCTTCTTTGAACCCTTCATAGACATTTTTGTGATTTAGTAAACAATTGAGAAGTTATTTAAAGTATACCTAATTTTGGCACCTTTAATTCAAGATGGCGGCTAACGCCTGGGTCCTTCAAGGTCGAGAACTTGGATTTTTATTAACCTGCCAAACCTAAACAATATTGTGTCAAAACATTTTATACGCCACCTTCTGCAATGCAAAGGCCTTTGCATTTCCCCACAGACTGAGCTACAAAGACACTCAGTCAGCCCTAAATATTCATCGCATGGCTTTTTAAAAGGCAGGAAAATTACATTAAATATTAGTATAAGACTAGGTATCAAGATATGAAAATAATTATTAAAACCTCTGAAAATTTTATGACTTTACTAGCTGATGCCCGCAACTTCGTTTGCGTGTTAATTTTTTCTTTTGAACAGATTACCCTTTATTGACGGTCCATTAATGGACCTTCATTTAGTTTATTAAATATTGATTTAGTTTAAGATTTAGATTTTTACATACAAAAGTTTTTTCCCATTAACTCCCGTTCCCGTGGGAATTTTGCAATATCTTGTTGCAGCTAAGCTTTAAGTTTACTAAGGTACCTGCATGCCAAATTTCAAGCGTCTAACTTAAGCGGTTTAGATTTTTCATACAAAAGGATTTTCCCGCTAACTCCCGTTCCCGTGGGAATTTCGGGAATTCCTTTCTTAGTGCACCTCTACGGTACCTAAGCTACGTCCCTTCCAAATTTCAAGTGCCTACGTTTAGCCGTTTAGGCTATGCGTTGATATGTCAGTCAGTCAGTCAGTTTCTCCTTGAAAATTACACCTTGTAAAGAAGATTACACCTTGTACCTGATAAATAAGTAATCTCGATTGATTTCTGAAATCTTGACACTTTACCGTCGCTTAGCAAGTAGTCCTTCCCGCAACCACGGTTGTATAAATCTGTAGTTAGGTACAGAAATCCTTTGCTGCTGTTTCTAACGGCGGATTTAATAATCTGAAACAAGCATTATTATTTTATATGCTTAAATTTATTTCGCTTTTCTGATTTTTCTTGATTGTTAAATCCTAGATCACGGTCAAGCGCAGATAAGGTCCAGAATAGGGAAAATTATTACCTAGACTGTATAGGAATCTAGTTGGTGTATTGTTGCTAGAAAGTAACGGAGTTAGACATCTTCTTTACTCCGTTTCAGCTTTGCGACGTTTGGTTCGAGGATATCAAGCCACATCTGCTGCGGAACAATATAAAGTTACACGTAGACGCGCCGAGTAAAGGCGGGCCTGCCGGGGGCGGGGACCAGCGGCTGCCTGCTGGAGCCCCGGGCTGCACACACCGCGACCCAGGTGCTGCTTTCGATGTACGCGTTTCTCTCCTTATAGACTGAGATCCCAGGGCCGCCATACGTTATTTATTTTCTTAGTAACCAAAAGTGTGGGAAAGAGTAGTGCTAGTACGTAATATTAACATATGAATAACTGCTAGCCTGGGCTGACGGCCAATTTTCAGCTACCAGGTTCTGAAGGTGCTTACAAAAATTACTCACTTGTCTTGAAGTCTGGCTGCTGATATCTTATAAAATATAATTCATTAAATATAAAAATTAATGATCAACACCGCCAGACACCCTCCATCAGCAGTAATTTCCGCCAGACGCTTTACAGTTCGCAAGTAAATTATGCGATTATACCTACAATAATTTTTATAGCACCCAGACATCAAAACAAGTGAGCAATTTTTGGAAGTACCTTCAGAACCTGGTAGCTGAAAATTGGCCGTCGGCCCAGGCTAGCTGGTTTTTATATATTAATAGTACATATATTAGCACTACTCTTTCCCATTCTTTTGGTTAATAAGAAAATAAGTTAGGTCTGGCGGACCTGGGATCTTGGTCTATTACAGCTCGCACTGTCCGCCTGGCCACACCTAGGAATAGCCGCAGTAGCGAAAAGCTAGTTCTGTCTCAGAGCGCGGTATAAGAAAATTTCTGCGCGCTGCAAGACATGGAGACAGAATTAACCTTTCGCCGCCGCCGATACTTCTAGCTGTGGCTAGGCTCTGATAGTTTCCTTTTTTAAACGACTTCAAAAAGGGGAGGAGATTCTCAATTCGATTTTGTTTTAATGTTTGTCATGTCTGTCCTTTGTTCACCAATTTTGTGAATAAATTTCAGCTACTGGCCCCTTTTTATCAAAATCCTCAAAAATTACAGACAGAATATAACGATTTAGTATTTTAAGCAGACAATTTAGGAAGCACCTATTTGATGAAGTGGAACCGAAGAAGAGCACCACAGATGATCACCGAAACTCTTTAACGACAAATATTTCACTGGCGGCGATAAGATTCGTCTGAATTTAAATCGGGTTTTTAACGTTTTTAGAGTTATGTACTTTTGAACTTAATAATAATAACATTACGATATCTCAAAACATTACGCTGTCTCAACTTAATAATAATAACATTTACGCTGGATGCGGTGGCACAGGACCGATGGAGGTGGAGATCCCTGGGGGAGGCCTATGTCCAGTAGTGGACGTCTTGCGGCTGACACGATGATGATGATCTCAAAGGGGCCTTTGCGTGGTGTTTTTGTATCCCCACGTAAGAATTCAAAACGGACCGGTATTCGTGCCGTGATTTCCCGTGAGAGCGATGCAAATAATAAAGAAATGTTTGGGACCGAAGCCAACACGTAGAGGCCCGTTCCATGGTCATTTTGTTTCTAAATATGATACGACACATCCTACTAATATTATAAATGCGAAAGTTTGTGATGATGTGTGATGATGTATGGATGTTTGTTACTCTTTCACGCTGAAACGGTAGGACCAATTTTGATACAATTTGGTATGGGGTTAGCTGGCCCCCTGGATTAACACATAGGCTAAATAATTTCCCCAAATTTCCACGGGAACGAAGTCCCGGGCGGAAAGCTACATTAGAACAAAATTGTTTTTATTAAATGGTTTATTTTATTCAGCATTCGCCGCGTCGCGATGTGAGCTCTGCAAGCTCCTGTTCAACGCAGCGAACTGTATCCAGAGTGCAATTTCGCAGGCCAGTGCTGTATTCCACAGAACAACCCCGGATACATTCACAACCGAAATACCCAACACCAAGGGTAAGTTTTTCATATTATATTGTATTTGGGTGTATCAACATAGGATCTTGCCACGATTTTTGTTTGACGAATATCGTGGTAAGAAACCATTATAATATGTTTAAAGCTTATGAAAATAACAACGAAAATCTTAATACTACAGGAACTTCAGCATTTGATTTCGGAAAAATTCTAACCAAGCTTAAAATTTGTGTACGTGTACCTTTTAGCTTCCTGAATAACCTCTGAAAAGTCCCACGAGTCCAGGGGTGGGCATAACATTTGACAGCTAAAAGACGGTGAGAAAAATGATACTTTTTCGGTTTTTTGCTAATATCTTCGTTCCTGTTTATCTTACCACTATGAGGTGTTCTAATAAAAGAAATAATGAAAATGAGGTTATGAAAGTTCATCGATAAAATCAGCTATTTCCACGGAAAAAGGTGGGAAACATCGGATTGAGTTTCCATACGTCACGTCACAGAATCACGCCCCTGATTACTTATTTTTGACCTTAGTAACCTTATAATTCAGGGGTGGCCAACCGGTCGATCGCGATCGACCAGTCGATGTGGCAAGGCAAAAAAATAAAAAAAAAACATTTCAGAATTAAGTTTTTTCTCTTAATATAATAAAAAAAATACTACATGATTGTGAACTACGCTGTTTCATTTAAGATTTCAAGAAGTATTTAATTGGTAGATCGCACATGGTTTCGTTAGTAAACAGGAGATCTTGGGTATAATCAAGTTGGCCACCCCTGTTATAATT
Organism: Aproaerema taeniolella; assembly: GCA_949987775.1. Lineage (NCBI taxonomy): Eukaryota > Metazoa > Arthropoda > Insecta > Lepidoptera > Gelechiidae > Aproaerema > Aproaerema taeniolella. Next base: position 13,345,928 of record OX465247.1, on the reverse strand, counting down.
CTTTATTTAATAGGTAATTTGTGATGAATATTATAAATGCGAAAGTGTGTGAGGATGTATATTGATGGATGTATGGATGATTGTTACTCTTTCACGCTCAAACGGTTAGACGAATTTTGATAAAATTTGGTATGGAGGTAGCTGACACCCTGGTTTAACACATATGCTACATAGTTTTTCCCAAATTCCTACGGGAACGTAGTCCCGGGTGGAAAGCTACTTTATGATAAATCTAGCAGTACTTGGATTTACTGCTTATCAATTCTATAAAAAGTTTTTAAGACAGTAGATTCAATGTTTTGAAATAACCTTTTTATTATTTTCTGCTGTTTTGTGGTTTTTTGGAGTGATCATGAAATGCACTAAAATATCCATAGAAAATGTTTACCGGAGTTTCAATGCCCGATTACGTAAAAACTATTAGTGTTATCAATAAACTTTGTAAACCGTTTTTGTAGAGAATTTTCCATTCTTTATTTCATAAGTAAACCTCATAGCGGTAAGATCGACAGGAACGAAGATATAAGTTTTTGGGCTGTCAAAAGTTATGCCCACCCCTGGACTCGTGGGACTTTTCAGAGATTATTTGGGGAGCTAATAGGTACGTGTATACAAATTTTCAGCTTGGTTGGAATTTTTCCGAAATGTTGCACATTTTTCGTCTAAAGTTCCTGTAGTGTAAACAATATACCCCGACCCAGCTATGATATAGGAATTTTTTGAAGATAATAAAGTAAGTACCTAATACACAAATTCTCAGTTTTATTAAAGTATAGTTACAAAGAAAATAAATTGTTTCATGCTATATATACCTACCTAGTTTCCAACGATTTTCTGCAAATTGGTTTTTGATTTTTATGATTGGAGTTAAATGTTATAAGGATGCTTGATTGCTTGCGGGGTGTAGTATGTAAACTCTAGCTTAATCTTTCATTTCAAAGAGTTCACCTTTTAAAAACAATGAAGTCACAGTTTTTTGTAGCTAGGTAGTGTTGAGATTACAAATCTTTATCCACATGAAAATTTCATTCGAAGAATACAACGTAACACTCGAAGAAAGGTAGTACTACAAGGTATTACAAGGTATTTATTTATTTATTTATTTATTTCATGCTTTCATGTGTTACAATAGTTACAGTCTAAAAGTAGTTCCAACATGAAACCCAAGACCTTTGCCTCAAGATGCGTAGAAAATTCTGAAAATACACTAACCACTTCTCTTTTCAGATACCATTGCATGACTATGGAAAAAAAATGAGTACAACGGTGTCATCTATACAGTCGAGCCGTGATTGCCGTCGCCGCAATGAACCTTTTCTGCCGTCTTCAGCAACCGAGTCCATCATCTACGTCTTACCACAACTTTGCGTAACACACAGCACATCCACCAGGATATCAACTGCAGCCAGTAGTAGTGGGATTTGGGAAACCGAAGAATCCGTCCAAAACCAAACCACAAAACTAAATCCAAAGGTCCGAAACAATAAACTTAAAAAAAAAAAAGTAGTAAGTAACTTAATTGACCGAAGCGAACGAGAAGTGTGTCCGGATATCTGTCCAGATGTCTGTGTGGACATTCTCCTCTACGGTTTGCATTTATCAACCGATTCTCGTGAAATTTTGTAAGCATGTTCGATTGTTATATGATTTTTTTTTTCAATTCAGTATTTGGAGATTTAAAAAAATGGCGGAGCCATGGGGGTTGAAAACGTAAAAAATAAAAAATTCGAAAAATTTAATATTTCGAAAAATTTTTACTCGCGAGGTCTAGACCTCACCGATTCCACTATTGAGGGCAACTTACACAGCTGAACAATTTTCTTAGTTACAAATGTCTAAATATCGCTGGTCCATTCAATTTTTGCGATCAGCTCATATGCTAAGTCATAAAAAAATTTGAGAAGAAACATTAACATGTTGAATTCAATCAATTTTCGCATTTTCAGTTTCAAATGCGCGAAAAGAAAGTAACAAAACCTAAAAAGGGGCCTTCAGTTATTCAAACGCCAAGTACTCCATGGAACCTAAAGATTCGTCGGCGAAAGGCTGGAAATCTTCCCATGCAATCGGATAAAGGATTATATCCAGGTTTTCCTGATATGACACAGAAATGTCAGCAGCGTTTGCCAAAACCTGTGAACAAGCAATACATGACGCCATTTAATTTAAAAATATCTCCTAAAAAGGCATGGCAAAAGAGATCATATACATCTAACAACAGAAGAGTGTCTTTCCCGGTAAAGGGCCCCTCCGCTAAACGTCTGAAAGTTGAAACACAACGCTTAGCAACACTATATGACCTGGAAACAGTTGCACCGAACGTGCTGAACAGCTTGCCTCAATTCTTTAAAAATGTAAGTATTATTCGGTTTTAATTGTTTTAACTACGTTCACTGATAGTAGCCCTGCCTATCTTAATTGACAGTTCCAGTTTCGATTGCCAGGCCACCTGTCCTGGTCGTGACCAATGGATGAAACCCAGACATTTTAGTGGGGGCCTTCAGGAATGTGTTTATTATTGTTATTACATCTTTGTATTATAATTCAGAATTCTAGTGTACATGCATCAGCACATTAATGTATACAGACAGCTACGAAAGCGATGTCAGTACTTTGTTCCTATATTAAAAACGAAATGAGACGAGGGCAACTTCAAGTTGAATAGAAAAGTCAAAGAAAAGTTCTTGTAAAACTTCTGTGAAATATTATAATCTAATTACCTACACTTAAAAACGTCTTCAGGGTTGATCGTTCTACTTCTACAGTACCTACCTGGAAAAAGTTGGCAGTACATCCTAAGTTCTTCTTTCGCTCCCAGTCCAGCGTGGAAGGACGTTGGATTTTATCATTCTCTACACATTTTTTGTTAAGTAACTTTGTTAGTAAACAATTGATGTTTTATACCAACTAAACAACTCACTCCAAGCAAACATATTTTAATATGAAAAAAATCTGCTTTTTATGAAAAAGATTTGTACCTGCAACATTGGAATTATTTCCAGGATCTTCTATTAGACCAAGCTGATTGTACAGAGCTGGAATCTTACATTCAATTCCTCAACAAAAGAGGTCCCTACTACGAGCCTTCTGAACGAAATCTTGTAACGTCTTGCAAGAAGAAATTTCCTCCCTGGAGGTGAACTCAAGGTACCTAACGAATTGCAATTTATTGTTTTATTTTGAAAATGAAGAAAACATTTTAATATAACAACTTTTATTGTATAATTTTATGTCTATAATAGTAATTTTTATCTCTGTCAGTTTGGGAAGCAACATGTTTTATTTATGCGTTTAATAAAAAAACGATGTCGGTGTATTAGTCAAAGTCCGGAATGCCGTTTTACCTTCAGTAGGTGTCTATATTTACTAAAATAAATATTTCTAAGCATGCACTTCGAACTTTGACTGAGCAGATTTTATTGTTTTATATTTTGTTATTTATGTACTTATTTAAGACTTAGGATATTAAAATTAATAAATAAATAAATTAAATAGAAACGCTTTAATTTATAAACAATATTTTATAAACAGAATACACCAGGGGCTTCGTCCTCGTGTTTAAAAATCAAGCCATATTTCTTGTTGACACCGTAAAAGTAACTGTGCAAACAGCTGTTTTGAAGAATTTCAGCTGTAGACAGTAGACTTAGGTACACGTGAGAGTTTCCATAAGAAACTTTATTATTCATTCACTATTACAACAATGTGTAAGATTCACACACTTTTTCCTTTGATGATCAAGTTTTTCTCGAGGTTTCGTATGCATCTCAAAGATTAACACTTGTAATGGATTAACTTCATTCGCCATTGTCGCTCACTCACAGTTCTCAATTTCCCTTCTGAAACGTGGCCAAAAAAGTAGTGTGTTGTCACAATAACTGTTAATATTTCTAGGTATTATTCTAACTCCGCCAAAAGGAATTTCCAATGAGAAAATAAAGCGAGACTTACTCACACACGACAGTTTTAATTGGTATACAACTTAGGACTATTCCTTACTTACGACTCTTTACAAAATTACAACAGACGTATCGACTAAAAGGGCAGTACAGGGAGTGCTTTTCACACGAATAAAATAATTTACAAAACAGTCGAACATATACATCACGCTCATTAAATAACTTAATAAATAGGTCACACGTCACCGGGCTTCGTTCGCGACCGCGACAGCACCCCGCGCCGCCCGGCCGGGGCCGAAGCACGCACGCTCTTTGGATCCGAGAAGAGTTTATGGAACGTCCTCGCGTCACACTTGCGCCACTTGATATTCACTAATTCGCATGCTTCACGTAATCCGTTTCGTAGTAGGCAGTGCCAGTGTGCACTCCTTTCCTGTCAAGCGCTCTTACCCGTACGAATAGGAACGCGGCCACCAGTGAAGCGACCACCAGCACTAAGAGTAACATCACCAGGCCCGCCACGAAGGACGGCACCGACATACAGATCGTCTCTGGGTCGCTCCCCGGAGACTGAATCACCACGGTCTCGTTACCCGCGGCGTTGTTTAGTGCGAAGTTAACATCTCCTGGCGCGACTACTTGGATGATACGACTCGTGTTCACATCTGTCATTTCTTGAGCATCACGTTTGTATATGCGCGTCGGCGTTGAAGTTTCTCGCCGTCTTCTCGCTCCGACTAATCTTTCGGGTAGGTCCTCTACTGATCGGGGTCTGCCACCCAGGGTCACGAGATTACCGTGACCTTCATCTTTCCTCTTTACTGTATTGTATACTCCTCGACGACCCGGAGGTGGTGGAGGTGGTAGGTTGACATCGTCGTCTTCGTGTGTCGGTGCAGGCGAGGAGGGGCTGGGAGCGTTTGGTGTTGAAGAGACTTGTGCTTGTGGTGGTGGCACTGCATCATCTCGCTTTTCTGAGAATGAACCGGTGGCGTCGGCTGGGTGTCGTGGGTCAGGGTAGGCTGGTGGTACTCCGTACTCGCCATGTGGAGAGGGTGGTGGGCCGTATTCAGCATGAGGAGAGTTAGGAACACCGTATTCTCCAGCACTCAATGAGTTACCGCCCAGCAAAGGTACTCCATAGTCGGCACCGAGACCGCATTTCGGTTCAGGGCAGTTATATCTGCATACTTGAATTACGCACTGGAAGTGTACATTCATGGAGTCTGGGAATTTGAATGCTTGGAAGTAAGCAAATGACACTACGGACGCTGAAGGACCAAAATTTTTTATTTTTTGAAACTTGCTCATTATCTTAGGTCTTACTACACAGCCATACTGGTCTACGAGTTGGATAGGAGCGCGTTTACCGTCATGAGCAACACAGTTTCGAACCAGCATATCGAATTTGTTTTCGTCGTCTTTTATAGCAAGAACCATTGTCATGGTTTGTCCTATTTTGACTATCCCAGATACTTCTGAAGCCCACGGTCCCTTTCCAACTTGAATCTGCATCCAGCACTGCAGGTTGTCTCCGAGAAAGTTAGCGGTGACGGCATGTAACATATCTACTTGGAAAGGTCTAAATGTGACTGCCTTCTCGTAGAAATCATACCAGGTACAACGCAATTTTCTTGCTTGATCCCATACTTCTTGGACGTAAGGGTCGTACTGGACAATGATCGTGTTCTCTACGTAGGAGCCGCTTGGTGTGGGGCTGCCATAGGTGGCCACGTTGTGGTTGGCCGAGCTGGACATACCGCAGCTGTTTAAGAAGATTTCAAACGTAGCACTGAGGTGGCCGGTGCCGGGTTTCAGGTGCATACAGTGAGGGTCGCTGTAGAATCCCTTAGAGAAAATCATGCCGTAGAAAGGTCGGTCGAATTCGATATTAACCCGCATATGAGTTTTTTCACATTGCACTTGTAAATGTTTTATTTTTGGACTGTCAGGTGTTGCTAGTGGCCAGGGGTCATCTGTGTGGGCGGGGGGCAGGGGAGGCCCGTAGCCGCCGCCGGCTCGGTGTTCGAGGGGCAATGAAGCTGAATCTACTGGAGGTTCGCATGTTGCTTCCTGGAAGTAAAGAAAAAATATACGTTAGAAAATCTGATAGAACGGTTTATTTTAATATTGTTTGAGATACAATTAATTGGTGGCGAATCTTGTAGAATGTTTCATTTAGTGGAGCGAGTGGAGAACACATTCCTCTATGCGTCGCAGTCTAGTTACCGGCACGCGAGCGCGTGCGCAGCGCTGTGCCGCCCGGGCCGCATCCCGCGAGCACCGCGCTTCTTGCCCACTTTCTACACTGATGGATAGCTCGCACGAGCAATTATAATATTAATCAGCGCAATCATACTGCCGAGATGAGTTCCAAAGCTGCTTTCACGATACACAAAGTAACAGCGAATTCGCAGAGGTGCGTTGTGTACGCAGACGCTTGTAGAATAACTCATTAGAATATTACGGAAGATGCTGTATGAAGTATGCAATGTACCGTGATGGAACAACTGTATTTTTGTGCGATAAACCAAAATCAGTATATTGAGCAGACAAGCTGATTGGATAGATTGGCTGTTAGTGCTTTATGTCGATACATAAACATCGAGGTGCTTTATATGGACTTTAGAGATATGGGGCGAGAGCTACGACAAGTGCTGCGAGTAGTTTAAGAATAGCTGCAAATGGTAGGTAGCCGTCCCTGCGGCGCTCGCGTTTCTAACCGGTTAGAAATTACCCACTGATCGAGATTGTCAGTTGCGGAAGAAAACACCGGACCTATAAAAACATGCGTAAGACAACTAGAGCTTTCTTTGATAGTTATTTGAGAAAACTTTTGAAACTTTTACTTTACGGGAGCATAAATATTTATAGTAGTTAGCTTTAAAGCTTAATGGTGTCTTTTACGTATTTATTACTCATGAATGAAACAGCTGTCTGTAATGATTAATTGAACAAACATTAACTAAAACGCAATCAAATTGTCTTACTTAGTTTTGAGAGTAGGTTCGTAAGATGAAAGCTCATTAAACTATGTTGGTTAACATAATATTTGCAAGAAATTGATAGAGGAGATTAGTACGCACGCGTACGCGCACGCGCATGAGTCAAACGGCACAGCGTACAGGTGCGCGCAGGTGAAAGTATACGCCTCGCTGTATCCGCTTCCCATCCAATTTCTAGACAGCTTGCTATGTTAAACATCCTTAGATGGCAAACCCTTATTTTTGGGCAAAGGCTTCCCCTAAAGGTCAAAAGGTCGATTTAATTTAGCTTGTCACTCTTAAATAATAGTCAAAGTAAAAAACGTAAAAGAATCGACCGACTTCAATCCCAACAGAAAACAAAATGAATGTCTGTCTGTGTTGAATGTCTGTCAACAGAAAACCACAAGCTAAAACTTCATCTAAATATATGTTTATGTTTTATTGTAGATTTTTTTTAAAAGCGCTGAATTAATTTCGGCCGGTTTGGTCGAGTGGTAGTGACGCTGCCTCTTGATCGGCGGGTCCTGGGTTCGATCCCCAGTCGAGGCAAACATTTTGTGTGAAAAGCAAATGTTTGTTCTCGGGTCATGGGTGTTTGTGTTTGTCTTTATGTGTGTTCCGAGGGACCCACGACACAAGGGAAAACCTTAGTGTGGGCCTTTGAGAGTGTAGCGTTTATTATTATTATTTATGTATGGCTGTATTTTCCTTTGGGGTAAGTAAGATATCAATTTAAGATCCAGGATTTGGCATTTCCAGAAGAGCGACAGCTATTTGGCCGATCCATGATTCTGCTAACAGAGGATGGATCATAGTTACAAATTCAGTCTCCTAAAAGTCTAGGTTTCCTCAAGATGTTTGCCCTGAGCGTAAGAACATCAAAACAATTCTTACATAAGGTGAATATTCTGGGTGCTGCCTATGTACTACATACCTATAGAATTGGTACAGCAGATGAAAGTTGTTTAAATGAGCGAGAAATGAGCAAAACCGGATTTTTGTTTGCGCTATCGCCGAGTCCTAACAAGGTCGATGTTATTTATGTTTTTCTGGTCATTTGCATTCTACTGTCCTTGGGAATGTAATATGTACTATTTCTTAGCCTACGAGATTCCCATATTTTTAAAATCGCAAAACAATTTGTGCAGTGCTTCTATTTTCTTAACGTCTCTCAGCAAACAGTGTCTGTTGCGTTCAATTATTTATTTGAAATACGAAATTTGCCGAACCACAGTAAGAAAAATAGAAGCTGTGTACTTTAGTAGATCAAAAGATTTTTTTTTTCTTACAGCTATCTCTTTCAATGTAATATACTTAGGTATAGCAAGATACCAGGTGGTAGACAGGTGGGACTCTCTGCTGCTCAGGCAGTGGAAAAACCTAAACGCAACGGGTACACTACCCGGCGCTAGGTTTAATCAATATAAATAAATAATTTTGGTTACTAACACTAGCTTCTAAGTTTTATCATAGTTACTAACACCTAGGATGTATTTCTTAAATAAACATTGAATTGAATACTTAGCAAGATTTTTCTTAAAATATTGTAGGTTTCCCAATATTGAAAACAGATGTTCAAATTTTGATGAGAGAAATACTTTCTAAGTTTGTAGAAAAAATAAATAATAATAATCATTTGAAGAAATTTTAATTCGTTGATCCATTTCATAGTTCCCATAGTCAAACTTTCAGCCAGATAGGCATATACTGATCTTAACGAAAGCGACGACGTTCGTCAAATCCATGTTTTGTATGATCGATTAGGCATTAATCGTGTACCTAGCAATTTCATACATATAAGTGTGCCAAAGCAGTATGTTGTAATGATTTTGTGTTCGTTGAAATCTACAGTAGAGCCGAATCCTAAAATTACGTATGACGAGCATTTCAAATGATATTAATATTAGGAAACATTTTTTTTTAGTTTAGAGTTATGATAATGTATATCTTTAGTTTGTAATTAATTAGGGAGATATGGTGAATTTTGATTTGAAAAGATAACGACGTAACAAGATTATAGCGAGCTGTGGTTGAGCTGTCATACGTAACTTTAGGATTGTCTACTGTTGTATGGAGAAAAACATCTCGATGCATTTTCCTGTTTTTCGTTTTGTTTGTACTTGATTTCTATTATTTTAAATTTTAAATGGGTGACTTTAAATTAGTTAGCAAAATTTAAAGCCCACGAAACTGAACAAATTTCCCTAAGGAACATAGGTAGAAATATGAAAAAAAAAGAAAATGGTCATCGAAATTGGACCAATAGTTTTGGAACTACGATGTCACTGACAGACACACAAAACTGAACCAGTTCTAACGATGGTAAACCATTTAAAGCTTAAACGATGGTTTAAACAAAGGCGACATCCGTACAATGCTCATAGCTCACCCTCATTTCACCTTCCGGATTCCGTAACGTGACAAGTCTGATAGTCTGAATGGTAGAGTCACAGGAACGTGGGAAGTGTGTTTCAGGTGCGTGCGTGCATATCAGATGCAACGAGAACAGACTCGTAGTTAGGATCACGAACTTTAATCGCCCCTAGATTTTAATTCGGCTTCATTAAGTGGGTATAATCCAACAAAATTTATTATATCTTTACCACTTATTTTACAAAGGCCAGAAGGTTAGGTAACTACATAGGGGCACTCTATGCTGTTTAGGTAAGAACGGTTTTGCAATGGGTTAGTTGATAGTATAATGCACTCTGGGCTCTGTTTATAAGAAACTAGCATCCCGCTCGGGACTTAGTTCCCGTATGAATTCGGGAAAATCATGTAGCCTATGTTACTCAGGGATAATGTAGCGTCCTAATGGTGAAAGAATTTTTAAAATCGATCCAGTAGTTTCGGAGCCTGTTCGTTACATACAAAAATACAAATATACAAAAAATACAAATCTTTCCTCTTTGTAATATTAGTAATATTTCGATTAGGTTTCGGAACAACTTCATTCTAATACATGTCAGATTGACACTTCTAAGGCCAGTGTTCACCAAATATTTAACCAACGATTAGCTGCTAACCAGGGATTTGAAAATGTAATTTTCATACATTATTTTTGACATTTTGTCTGATTAGCTTCTAACAGTTGGTTATATTTTTGATGAACACCGGCCTAAGGGTAATTTTCACAAAAATTCAACCCGTGTTTATTTTAGAAGATAATCAGACAAAATGTTCAATGTACGAAAATGGCATTAGTCAAATCTCTGGTTAGCTGCTGATCGTTGGTTAATTATTTGGCAAACATTGGACCTTAGTCTTCCCTAAGAGCTGCCAAACCCCCTGACGAGTACCGCTGCTGGTTAGCCAACAATTAAGTAAGCAATGTGTTAGTTGCGCTTTCTGCAGTAAAGATCTAATTCGATTTTTAAAATCAAGTTAGCCTAATATTAAACTCTTGAATGCCAGCTCCAAAGCTAAATGTTGGCAAAAAGTGATACCTACACGTTGCACTTAGGCAGCCAATCACCTGGCCAGTCCCTAACTACGACCCTGGGTGGGAACTCAACCTGCTTAGAGACTGTATGACACCGACTTAATCGTGCGCTTTTTCTTAACTTACTTCAGATGGTTTTTGCTCGTTTTACTTAGTTTTTAGCTTTCTAATATCAATTTATCACGCTTGGAGTTGTTATTTTAGTGTAAGACAATAGAATAACAGCTCACTGATGTAGGACTTCGGTTTTGACTTCGGGAATTCAGTTTAAAGCTCTAAAATGGTATTTCTACCTTTTCAGTTTTCGTTATATATTTTACTTTTGTTTCAACTGTAGCCAGAGTTCATAAATGTCGTCAATAAATTAATCATTGCTATTTTGATTCACCGATTTTGTTCAGTGGTCAATCTGCTGCCTCTGAATAGACGGTTCCTGGTTTCGATTCCCGGTTGGGGCAAATATTTGTGTACAAAACAGATATTTGTTCTCGGATCTAGGTGTTTGTGTCTGTCTTTGTGCGTATCAGGACAAACCTATTTTGTTTGGCGTTTATTGTGTAATTATTTATTCGTCCAATTTTGGACGTAGGGCTTCCTTCATGGATCTCCACATGCATCACAATCGTATTTTTAATATTCTTCTGTTTGCATATTACCTATCCATAGAATTTGTAAGGTACATTAGAAAGTGGCCGCACTTTTATCTAATACAGTAAGTAACTCGGCTGACTGTCATGCTGCGCAGTGGAATAGAATTGGACACGCTTCAATCATACGTCGAGGCTTCAAGAGTGGTCATTCCGGTTGGTTGAAATGTTAGTTACTCACCAAGAAATGGTTTAAAGACTGTTACGTTTGAAAGTATATACCATTTTTAGAGCGAGAGACACTTATTTGTACCTAAAGTACTTGTTAGGAACTTTAGGAGCTATTTGCCAAATTCTAGTTCCGTTCCATTGCTTGTTTTTGATTATTCTGAAAAATTCCTTCTTGTCACAAAAAGTGATTATAACCCATATTACCAGCACCGTCTTTCAGCTTATATGCGTAATGTTAGTGCAAAGATAAACCCTTGCATCAATTAACTTTTTGAAAAAAAAAATTAGTCTATAGAGTATATTTTCATGTAATGCTATGCAGTGGATTTGGTAAAGTATACCATATTCAAGTCCCGCACTAAGATTTCCCTTGTTTTCCTAAACAAGATACCCTTGCTAACCTTATGTATGTAAGGCCTGCTGTACCCAATAAGAAACAATTCTCAAGTTCATACTTGGGAATTGTTCAAGCTTTCGATTTCGCGGTGATCTACCGACACGACGCAACACAGTAATCGACGGAACCACGCGGCCCTGCGGGTGCGCTTGCGCACTATGTAATGCCATTTAAACGTAGAGCTTAAAGCTGGAGGTACTTTACTTTTACAAAAAACAAATATTCTTTTTATAAAGGGCTATCAAATTCTGACCCTAAATATTTCACTTAACTATAATTATGATGCCCTCGTGTATCTCTAATTACATGTTAATTATCAACAGTGATCTTTAATATTTATAGAGTCAAACGATATTCTGCACACTCTGACAAGGAATTAAGTGTATGAATACATACATACATACATGCGCTCACGCCTGTAATCCCTAACGGGGTAGGCAGAGCATTAGTGGTTCTAGAAAACCACTTAATGAATGAACTGATTAATTATACTATTGTGTTTCACGTTTGTTGAGATAACTCAAGATATAGGTAATCTTTCATGCTATTCAGTTGCATTTTGCCTGCTGGAGATAAGATTCAAATAAGAAAGAACTTGGATACCAGATTTAGGGTACAAATATACAATATCTGAAGCGTCGGCTTGTGACTTCTCAACTTATCACTTTAAGGCTGTGAACTTGAACCCGCGCGTGAAGGGCTTGCTGTGCCGTGAGCACTTTCCCTGTGAGCATTTCACTTGCTTTAAATGTGCACAGAATGTACTTGCTTAAGACAAGCTCAAATTATAATATTCGGTACCAGAGACACGCCTACTTGATTGAGTGAAGCGGGCTTCTAATTTTGTCTACAGTACGCTTAAGTCTCACTTGATTGATTTGGCAATATTAATAAGAGAAATAGATGTACTAAAATAACGATTCATCATAATAATTGATGTAAGTAGGTCAAAGAAAAATCTCTTACATACCCCATCCCCTGAACTAAAGCGTTGTAAGTAGATTCAACGACTATGATTTTTCATCTTTACGAATTTTATAAATATGAAAGTGCGTTTATTTGCTTGACCTCATATGGTGCTGGTATAAAGGTTGGAGGTGATTTTTACAAAATAATATTTGGATGACTGGAAATAAAATAAAATTGAAAAAATAAAATTATAAAAGAAATTAAATTGACACCGGAGCGAATCTACTAGGTTGTCTCCAAGAACTTCAAAAAAATTACTATGAATGTACAGACTTTCTGAATTGGGGCTTCAAAAACTAGTTTGTCAAGATCGTTTTATAGAATTTCATGCATATTTCCAAGAAACTGCGGTAAAAACTAAGGTTGTCACCATGAGTTTGATACCTCTACGTATATGGTCATTTCAGAGTGTAGCGACATAATCCCACTAATTCGTGTTAGAAAGCAATTCGTCATAGAAAGTGTAAAGAAATCGCTTTCGGTCACCGAATGTATTTTGTACGTAAAGCGCCACAATCGCTTATTGTTGCTATTAGAGGTGTTGACTTCGAAAGATTGATCTGTCTAAGCCACAACAATGGATGCAAACGATGATTGATTGCTGTGCTTCCACCTGCTTTTACAGAATAAAGACATTCGACTCAATTAATCTGACTCTATTGTTGGCCCAAAAGAGTTAAGTAAGTGTTTATTCATTATCATCACAGTGACTTTTTGTTACCAAACCTTTGTGTTAAAATATTGCTTTATAACGGGCTACAGTAGATCTTGATTAATTGTATAAAACTAAAACAACAAAGCCGTTTCAATCAATTTTCCAATCGATTTAAAGCAATAAACAAATTGATTAATTGAATTTCTTTATCGACTGAGTGATAGATGAGGTATGAAAACATGAATCAATATGAGAACTTTGAATATAACGAGCCACTTTCTCACTTTGTCACCGAATGATCTTGTCTACCAATATAGTCACGACTTTAAATGTAATAGGTATAATAATGATTCGTAACCTTTACAATCGGTTTATTTATGAATAATGACGAAAACGAAATCGCGGGATTGCATCATTCACTTACAAAGCTGCGAAATTTTATCCGTAGAGAAAGTGAAAAAATCGTTTTGGCGGTCAATGACATCGCTCTATACGGCAAGCCTCCTTTTCAGTCGTAATTTGAGACTCACGTTATGCAAATTGCGTGTTTGAATGATTGTTTCCGCAAATAGGAACGACTAAATGATTTTAACATTTTTAAGACTGAATTTTGTGGAGTAGAAGTAGCAGTTATATTGATTTATTTGTAAGAATAATTTATTTGAATAAAGTGCCGTTCATAATGGGCAAAATATGTATTTTGAAAAATATAAATTTAATTCTTGGAAAAATGCACCATTGTGATTTTACTAATGTGAGAGTATTTTAATAAACATTAAAATACTAGTTTGATTTTATTGCTCTGCTATGACTTTCAATACGTAATCGAAAGTATTTTCAACTTTGCACAGACGTGAGAATTTAGAAAATATGATTGTTAATTTGCATGACTTTTTTTGATTTTTTCTTCTGCTGCTACTGAATATCGTAATCGTGACTACAAATTGTTAATATCAAGACAGTGGAGATTGTAATAATTGGTAGTTGGTACTAAAGCCATCTCAGAATACAAAAGACGAGAAGCATACAACGCCTTTCTTTATGGTTATTTTACAACCGTAATCCGATTGCCAACCTACCTGCGAAGCAATCATAGCGATAGTAGTATTTCCTTCCAAATAACTTATAAAGGTACTTTTCCCGGTAGTCGGATCTCGTATGAGCTGTTGTGGTGATAATAAATGCCTATTTACTTTGAAGTTTGAAACCTCTATAGCCCAATTCTTTGGTACATTTATTGTTTTGACGGAGGCATAAGTTCCTCGTTAATAAAGTGAATAACAAGTTTTCGTACGTATTTTAACAATTGTCACTTATTTTCTTGATTATTGACGATGATGAAATTGTACTTAAATGTTAAATTTTTCGTCTTTAGCCTTGATTTCTCCTATAGATTCAATACACGAAGATGCGCGGCCGCAGTCAGTTGTCGATGGCCGTTTTGTGGATGTGCTAACGGAATCATTAGCCTAGTTGTGTGGATCGCGAGCGGAAAAAGCTGAATAATGTAGATGCTGCACCGTACTACGCGGTCTTAGTATACGAAAGATGCAGTTAAACTACTCCTTATAAGCGAAATAATGAATCTTCGCAAGGTTGGATAGCGCCTGACCGTAGAATAACGATACCAAAAAAAATCTAAACTCAATTAAATGGGTTGTACGTGGTCAAGTGTAAGTTTTTTAAGAAAAAAATCTATAAATGTTATTCTTAAAAATAAAATAGTTTTAATACCTAAAGTTTGCCATTTTATGAAATATATTTTTTTAGCAAAGCGAATTGTTTTGCTATGTTCGTATCAGTTATTGAAGGTCTGTGAGAAGCTTTTGATTTACTACTGTTAAAATAAATGCTTTTTGAATGGCCTCAAAGATAGAAGATGTTTTAGGTAAAATTAAAGCAAGTTTGAGTATCTTTCGCTCGAAAGATGAAATCGCCAAAGACCTAATAAAGTTGAAACTGCCCGACTGGTCAAAATTTGCACAAGACAGAACAGAATGGCGCACTTTAATGTCGGAGGCCAAGATCCACTTTGGGTCGTTGAGCCAGCGAAGTAAGTAGTTTGAGTATCTTGTATGAAAAAGACAACTCTATACAAAAGTTAATAATAATGAAACTAGACATGTTGTGTATACCTATACTATGGCACGACTTTGCTTTGCTCTCGCACTACACCGCTCGCGCTCCATGCATCATAAAGTGCATAATATCAGTTATTTTCGAGTTAATCGCTATTCAAGAGATGGTTATCGCTTTAGAAAAGTTACGCGCTTTTTCTTTTTAGCGGGTAATTTTTATTGTTATTATTAGAATCGACTAATTTAGTCAAAGACTTTTTGGGCAACATATGTCCAGGGTGGTTTAATAATTATAACTTGTTTAAGTATTTTAAAATAAAAGACATTATCCTTAGGTTTGCATTTCGTTTTAATATTTAAAATATATTTTGGTTTAATTAATTATTTTTCTCCGTCTCAAAATGTGAGACATTTGATATGAAGGCCCTTAATTAATTGTCTTTGAATTGAGAATTTTATTACTTAGAAAATATTATTTTTATTAGGATTTTAAATATATGTTGTATTACTTAGAAAAGAGTAAGGCGCAGAGGAACGCAACACAGTATCAGATTTATTTTCTCACGATCACGATTAAATTTTATCTTCAGCTTTTAAATTTCTCACATTTTTTCCAAAAATGTTTGCGAGATTTTTTTTTAAATCGTGTGTTATGTCAGAAATGCACTTAAAACTGCACTGGCCGGACGGTTAGCCAAGTCAGTTAGTCAGAGCAAGTGTTACGGTAGAACGGGAATCTGATCACTACTGAATCTACTGACTGATCACTGGACCTGATGAGTCTGGGTAACGTTACTTTTGCTATTTCAACAGATTTGGATTTTGGATTTTTGAGTACTTATACTCGTAAATATAAACAGTTATTCAATTTTATAATCAAAATTAAGTAAAGCTTAAATTTAGCTACGAAATTTACATGTACATTAAGTACAATTTTTTTTAAACCCAAAAAGAACAACCAATTTATAAAAGCATTTTAATATTATTTCAAGTTTTCTATCTCGCAATATAGAATAAAAAGTTTCATTTAAAATATGAAATAGCGATTATTCGTGTTCCGATTTGATTTCGTAGCCCGTAGCACATTTACTCATATTTCGTAGCAAGTAAAATTTTACTGACCTATCTGAATTTCAATGAAGACTTGAAGCATGAACTGTAGGCTTCGATGTTCATATAGCAAAAGAAAAGTTGGAAAATGATTCTATGAAACTGACCTTTAATAGGAGCGTCGTGATCGCCAGCAGGAGCCTGGTCCTCTTCATGGTCACAGTCCAGCGTCGGCGGCCTGCAACCAAGAGACAGACTCTTAGACACGGTCAGGGCGCGCGTGCGCTCGTGGGCGCTAGTGCGACGCGGGGAGCATGGCTACGACTGCGCCGCACGCGCCGCGAATCCCCCCTCCATCCCCTCTTAAACCCCCTCTTCCCCCCTCGCGAAGCAGTGACCCACTGACCGAGTGCAGCGCCGGACGGAACTGCACCGGCTGCATCTTTCACTGGTGCGCGCGCGCCGCTCCCGTTGTGACGGGACACGGCCTTCACCTCAACGCACAAGGTCAACATTATTTAATCAGTTTCAACTTTTCAGTTCAGGTCCGTCCTTCTGTGTAACATAGGTTGAAAATACGAACGTTTGGACGGTTACTGAAAGTTCGGTCTTTCGTATTTGTTTATTTCATTAGATATTTAGTTGTGTTAATAAATGCTTGCGTTTACTTTTTTTTTCTATTCCAGAATACAATATATTAAGCATTTGCAGCTTATAAATAGTTTTTCTACTTTCTGATAATATTTCTTAGTTATTAAGAAATTTTTCACAAGTAACTACACGTAATTCAAAAAAGGGCACTGCCTGTTCGAGGTACTACCTAAATTTTCTATTCATTAAATGCATTTTCTATGAAAATGAGAAAAGTTAAAAATTCAAGTTTGATGCTAATCCCCTTGAGAGAGTTACAAAGAGAAATTTGGCTAAATTTAGACAGAGCTTCTATAAGTCATGTTTATTCATAATTTTACGTAATATTTACGTAACCAATGTCACCAATGTTAGCTAATAGAAAACCCATTTTGTTTACATAAAAGTTATATCAGAGCATTTCTCTACAACATAACAGCGAGACAAACAAAATCGACGAAAATTTTACATTTACAATTAAAGCACTTTCTTTACATTTCTCTTCAAATAAATCCATAATATTATCTCCAGTATAAAATTGCTAGCGAAAATACACTCTACGTACATGTAAATGGAATTATCATGTCTATAAAAACTTTCTTTTTTAATTGCTTTTAGTGTGTTGTTAAATTACATCTTGAAATGTATTATTCAGTAGATTGGGACTGGATCCAGTAAAAATTGTTTTTATCGGTTTGCTCTTGACCACATTAATATTGTCCAAGGGCAACGATTTTTCGGTCAAGGATGTAGCGAGATAACCAAACAGATGTCCAGAAATACTTAACATTAACACCAATTTGGGAATTCGGAGGAAGTCACAGGTAGAAAGTTACATTCCAGTGATTTCTACATTGATAACTTGGTTGGTTTGTAAAACATGCATCTAACATAATCTTTGACGTCGTGTTTTAGAATGGTAGCTTGGTGACCATTTGAGATTTTTAGCGTACCGGTAACAGAGTTACCATGACGTCGGAAAGTACCCTGACGTTACCACGTGCATTCAGAAATATCGGAATTATCATTAACTATAGGGACAGTTTTTTAATTGGTTTATTAAAACAAAATTTTACCCTTGCATTCTAAATCGTGCGTTTCAGTGTACTTAAATAATGATGCGACATGTAAGTACAGTACATCGCTGTTGCAGCTTGACAACGTGCGCTTGCGTTGGCGATTTCACTCCAGACACTCGATCGCTGTTAGAAAGTTCTATCTGTCGATTCGAGAATATACACGAGTGCATACCGTTAAATATACGACAACAACTGCCGAACAACTTAATGAACCGTTTCTACTGAGCTAAACATGTAAATTTTGCTAATATTAGGCCTATGTTCACCAAATATTCAACCAACGATTAGCAGCTCACTACAGATTTGATAATGTCATTTTCATACGTTTTTTTGACATTTTACTGATTCTAACCGCGGTTTAACCGAGTAAATTTTTTCACCTGTTGTCTATATGTAATTTTTTTCCTAGCTGCTCCATTGCTGAGAAATCCTAATGACGCCCACTGACTGATGAGTTTATCCATGATACTTGTACTAACCCTTCGCGTTAAACTCTGCATTAGTTAATGATGGCGTAAAATTATCAGTCATTAGCGGTCGACTTAAACCACTGATGATACTGATAGTCTTGTAGGGTTACTAGGGAACAGGGAGTCTGTTCTTCTGCTTATATTGTTATTAATCTAGAGTGATGGAGAAGTTGGTCAGAGTAAAGCAGAAAACAAATAAAAAGATTTCAAAAGAGCGTGTAGTGAATCACTGAACTTGGCTTATACTTTCATTAAAATATATATTTTTATTTTTTTATTATAAGATTGATTAACTCTTGACCTCAATCATGACCATAAGGACAAAGATGAGGTCGACGATGGAGCGAGTTTACCCGGAAAATGCCTATAGAGGCACTGGTACTCCCACGCACCGACGGAACACATCAAGCTATTTGGTTCGGTAGGAGGGTCGCGAACCTTTACAGAGCCTACCACACCGCATAAGGCCATAGGAGGACACCTCAGACTCAGAAAAAAATGAAGTGTCGTTGCCTGGGATGGAGTACTAGGAGGCAGGTGTCATTTGTGTTTCCTTAGTCGCATCTTACGACACCCATGGAAAGAGATGGGATGGTGTTATTCTCAACCGATCACCACACGGTTATATTTTCTTTCTAAAATTATTATTTTAAATATGATTTATGTTAGTTTGTCATTCCCTTACAAATTATCAAAGTGACGGGTTGACGTGATTTTTTGCCCAGAGATATTCGAAGGGTAGATTTTTCAAGAGAACAAAGTCGCGGGCTGTGCTTAATGAATAAAAATGTAATCAAGATACGTTACAATAGTTTATTTTAAAATTATCGTTAGCCATATTCTGGCACGAAAAAGATTTTTTTTTCAGGAAACCGTTAGAAACCCGTCAAATGAATTTTTTTGATATTATTTTCATATTTTTCTACTCAGCAGCCCTACTCTCTCGCGAAGATAGACGAGTGGCATTTTTTACTGGCTGCACCTAGCACCCAACCCACCTGCTCGTCGGTAACTAGGCTGGTTGCGGAAGAAAGCGGCCCTGCGGCATTTTCTATTTTCATGTAATCTGCGGCGATATTATAATAATAGACCGTGTGGTGCTGGTCGGCACAATTAAGCGCCTCCGACAAGAAACGCGACGAATCTGGGCCGAGAGGCGCCCAATCGGATACTTAGAAGCTGTATTCTTGAAGCGTGCGAAAGTTCTTATCGTGTGATTTGTGACTAATTTATTGTACTTCTCAAAATGCATGCTTCTAACACATAAAAAGGCATTATTTGTATCAAATTAAAACAAAAATAATCATAACATAAGTTTCCTTCAAAGCTTCAGTAGCACAACAAGTTTTAGATTTTTGACTTATCAATTTGTGTGTATAAGCAAAAAATTATTTCCACAATTTAGAGAGACGATCTGAATGCTACTTACTTAAATAGATGCTTGAGCATAAGGCCAAAGTTGATCTTTCGTTGAAGTTAACTATTCAAGTGACGTTTGGAACAGCATGACAGCTGGTTTGTTCAAGTGGTAGTGACGCTGCCTTTTGATCGACAGGCCCTGAGTTCGATTTCCGGTCGCGACAAGTATTTGTATAAAAAGCAGATGTTTATTCTCTGGTCATGGGTATTCGTGTCTATCTTTGAGTACTTATGGTCCAAGGGACCCTTGAAACAAGGAAAACCTTAATGTGGGTTTTTTAGTATGTAGGGTTGATAAATAAAAAAATACTTAGAAATGATTTTTAATAACGGTATAACTTTGGCTTGGGTAACATGTTAGCCACCGAATTTTGAAATAGCGACACTTAACATTGTTTCTACTATTATTTGTCTAAAATCTGAGATACAATTGTATAGCGCCGGGCCTGCGGCAACTTTGTTATTTTATTATTTCTCCGAAAAAAAAACATGTTGGCCACCATATTTTAAAAAGCGACACCTTAAATTGTTTTTACTATTATTTGTCTAAAATGTGAGATTTTGTTTTTTGCGCCGGGCCTTGGGTTTTTTCTATGGGATTTGGCGGATACCCTTTGTCTTACATTTTGAGGATACACAACTATTTCGAGAATGTAAAAAAAAAATTCCTTTTTTTACGATTACTAAATTCGATTGTTTCAAGAATTGGTATCTTTGTCCACAAAGTGGGTGTTATACAGTAGGTTTGTTCCGAGTGCGGTTCCGAACACGCCTTCCTGTGGTTCACATTGCTCTGCAAAATTTAGTCGTTTTGCGGTTAGATGCTGGATGAGGGCATAACAATAATAATATAAACATGACTAGATCTTGTCGATTGTTTCTATTGAAGGATGGGGAAAATAAGGTTGGCTAGTTTTAGGTAGAGACAGCAGCACATCAGCTTACCCATTTTCACTACGAAAGCCAGTGCTATTACTAGCGAGATGAGGAAGACATCAAGATACACATGTATAGCCTGATGTGCTGCCGTGTGTAATTTATTTCGTTTAAATCCTTTAAATAAGTAGGTAATACTTTAATTTAATAATTACACACATCTGGCCATACTAATAATACTTAAAAAGCCACCAAAAACCTATGGAAGAAAGTGTTTGCGCATGTTATACGCAGTGTATAATTTACAGTTGAATTTTTTAGTAGGACCGATAAAATAAAATTGGCTGGTTTAATACTCGTAGATTTTAAGTTTTGGGGAGCGTAGACTGGCCCGAAATGGTCTACGAATATGGCTAGTATACTGCAGTGTGTCTAGGAAATATTACTAAGAGTTTTTGGGGAATGCATGGATGGATGTTTTTTCCTTGCGGATGGATGGTTGTGGTTTAATAACCACTGTAAAGATTTCTTTAGGTTTTTTATGATAATATGTATCGAAACATCCTACGCATATCAAAAACGCCATTTTGGTTTAGCCTTACGAGATTTACGAGAATACTTACGAAAATTCTTATAAACACAAGAATTTTGGTAAGTATTCTCGTAAATCTCTCGAAATAAACGTTTATATATACTAGCTAGGTAATCAAAAAATTGGCACGGTTGAAACTCAATATCAGAAGAAGCTCATTCATTATTTCACTTTTTTATTTTGAGATAAACCACCTACAAATAAAAAACCACCATAGATCTGTCACTCTCGATGGTTTCTAATCAACACACCATTGACTACGCCCTTTGTACTTAATTAAGGCCATCAATTCCCTCGTTGTTGGTCCAAAACACATTCGATTCATTTTATGAAATTAATTACTTCTTTGAACCTTGTCGCTCTAGGCTAAATAACATGAAGAGGTTAATAGGTCAGCCTTTAGTTTCCTTAATTGCCCTGTCAAATACTAATACATTGCGGCAAAGTGGTAATTTAGCAATGGGTGGTTAATGTCTTAGTTTAGTCAAATAGCTGCCATTTCAGACGTATTTGCGGCTTTTTAAGTAAGTTCATCAAGCGCTCGCTGATCTGAACCGATCAGTGAGGTTAAGTAGCATACATAGAGGCCAAAATTGGCCATGAATCACGACGATTACCATGCTACAAAGAGCAAGTTAATTTGTCGGTCTGCCAGTTGTTTTCGATTGACCATTTTGGCGATTTTGACACCAAGGTTAGTTAATTTTGCCACCCACTTGATTATACCTACACGATAAGGAAATACTGCTTCAAAAGGCAGCCGAGCCTCTTGATGAAGACGTAAGTTAAGTAGTAAGTAGTTGATAACATGACATGAAGATAACATCTTAAGTTATATTAGGTGATTTTCAATTAGTTAGCGAAAACATTAGATGTGACTTAGCCACGAAACTAAACAAATTTTCCCAAGGAACACTGGTCCAAATATGAAAACATCTGATTGCCTTAATATGAGAAGTTGAATATTATTTGACTATTCCATATGTGTTTCTTAGGCAAAATTGTTTAGTTTAATGTGGAGAATCACCACTGTCTAATCCCATACAATAATTAATAAAATATTTATTATTATTATATAAATATTTTATTAATAAATATTATTTATTAATAAAATATTAATTAATTATAGGACAGCTGGTTTGAAATTAAACATAGCTAACCACAGAGAAAAACTAGCGAAAAGTATTACTTAAGCGTTTTGCCACTATCAATCAATAGGGGGTGGGACTGTGCTCGGAGGCGTATTAAGTACACGTAAGAACAACTGAACAGACAGATTTCACACGAGATGATCGACAAAAAACAAACATGGCACTTTCATTCTCTACTCACTATACCAATCTGCAAGTCAATGCAGTTTTAGCCACCGCCATCTTGATTTTTTCTTTTTTTTACAGCAATTATCTTAACTCCTACAGAATAATAATGACTGATACACTTTCGAGCAAATTACAAACTATGTTAGAGCTATGTTATTATGAAGTTAACTTACTTATTATAATAGGTAAAGTGTTTTTTTTTTGTTTTGTGCTTAAAAATGGTATTTACGGCACAGGTGGTCAGCTTGCACGCAGAATTCGCGATATAGGCACGAGTCAGTGCAAAAAAACAACCATAGGTAACATAACAACTTTAAAGAATATTATACCCTGAATATAAAGCTTAGATGAGCCGCAGTAGAGCCTCTAATTGATTTTAAGGATAGTTCAATTAATTTACGTCTTCTACTCGTAATATTATGAATAGATCACGTATTTATCAAGGGTCGTAAAATAGAAGTGCAAGAAAACAATAGTTTAGCGCGTTGAAATCTTTTGTATGGCGTTTTCAAGTGATGACAAAAATAAGTTTTTAAAAGTGAAACAAAACAAGTATTTACTTCTTTATTTAGTTTTTATCATTTGTGTTATTCTGTTATATCATATATAATCGTTAACTTATTGTTCTGAAATAGATACAACTTTAGACTACTGAAACGTCCCCGTTTTTGAAACGTCTTCTTTTTAGAAAATAAGTTTCAGAAACTTTAATGTGTTTTAATTTTAAATAATAGAATTTAGTATTGGTTCAGTAACATTGGATGTCACAACAGTCGTATACTTTTTCTATACAATCCGTGGATATAGATCAATAGATTTAAAAGTTGCTATAGCTGGCTAGCACCCGCGGAATAACAAAAGATGACCGCTGCGCCGGCGCACGTGTTGGCACCTCGTCGCGAAAGCAGCCGAGTCACAAAAAGCAATCACCACTCGCTTCCATTTATCACATCTAATCACCATTGTCTTATAACGATACAATAAAAATTGGAGCCAAAACAACGACCTGAAAGGTCAACAAAAAAGAAGCTAATTCAATGGGAGAAACTGGGTCGAATATTATTAAATGTGAATAAAGTGTTCGCTGCTTATCTGTTTCTGATATAGAATCGGATACTGTTGTAGTTATGCAGGTTTATATTAAATTTATTTTGAGAGGGTCTCGCATATTCAAAAAATTTCAAAAAAGGCCAGAACGAGTTGTTTCCAAGTCAGTCTAAGTTTTGTATCGTTCATTATGGTGTAGAGTTAGTAATTTAATTTTGCTCGGTCACTGAGGTTTCACTTTTTATATTGCACAGTTTGGTATATTGTAAAGATATCTTTAGTGCCTTAGGGCACGCTCTATACGTATACATTTATAGAAGTTTACACTGAGTTTAAAAGAAGTTTAAAAGTTTAATTAATATAAAGATGATTGAAAAATATTTGAAATAAAGCAATCGTTCATTTAATTCGAAGTTCCTATCAAAGAAAATTGTCTACTGTAATGTTGGCATAAAAATGGTGAGATATTTTCTTTAAATTACAACCCTGTTTAATAGCTGAAAACAGATAAAATAATAATAGCATTAAAATATAAAATCAAAATTACAGTCAGTAATAAACGCATGTGTGTCTGTATTAATTAAAAGGTATACTATTAAAAGACTGTGTTTATTAAACTTTTGCAGAAGTCAATAAGAATCGAAGCAGATAGAGCCAGGATTGTGACCTTAAATAGGTTGCGTTCCGGACACATCCCATGCAATAAGTTCTATTATTTAATGAAAAAAGTGGACTCCCCAAATTGTGAGACTTGTCAGGTAGTAGAGGACCTTTATCATATTTTGTATGGATGTGCCCGGAACGAGCCGGAAAGGGAGAGGATCCTCCAATGCTTGAAGTTGGACAGGATGCAGGTTGGGGTTTTAAATGACATTTTGTCGGATCCTGGCTGTACTACAGCCAAAATGATATGTTCGCTATTAAGGTAGAGTAATAGATTAATTAGTTTAAGGCAATATAGGACTGACATTTACGCTATGTAACAAGTCCTTAATAATAAATAAAGAAAAAAAAAGTCAAGTCAAATCGTTCTTAGAACGATTACGTAGCTCATCACAGCAAGTATCCACTTTCACAGTCACATTTAATCGTATAAATTAATAGCTCCCACATGTAACACTATTTTTACTGCACTTTTCGGTACGCAGTCAAAACTGTCACTCAAAGACTCCTGCCCCATAGGCCGTTAGTACGGTTACACACTATAGTGTATGGTGTATGGAAGCCTGTACTTGACCTAAACCAGGGATAGCGAACCAATGGCACGCGACAAAATATTTTTGGCACGCCACTGATTAACAAAGCATAGATAAACAAAATACTTACTATACTACGAGTAGTAGACAAATAAACAAAATTCACTATGCAGTTCAACTTAATACGAACTTTGAGCCTACGTTACGGAATGAGTAGGCGTGGTGGGCGAGAAGCTCTCTTATTTAAGTTTACTATGAATATTTTCACAATAAATCAACATTATTTGATGGCTCGTTTATGGTCTCATTCAACATTTCTTTTAAAAATGACACATCAATCCATAAAGGTTCGCCATCCCTGACCTAAACCAATGATTACTAAGTCACTTTCGGCTCTGTTTATCTACGAGTGCCGTGACTTTTAATTGGCTGCTAACTAGCTGAAAGTTTTGCCTAATTAATGAATGGGAAGGCCAGCTTCTCTTCTCCATTATTCTCCAAACGTATTTCGTTAGAAAGTGAACGTGGAAAATGGAGTATTTGCTCGTATGCGCGTCAGTTGCTAGTTTCTGGTACTTGTTTCTTGATATTTTAAAAGTAAGCTAAAATAATTTGTATAGTTTTTTTTGGAAATACATGCATATTATACATTAATACCGAGACTGCTCACAAATACTTGAACATTTTCAAATATTTGTGTTAGTCGGGAATCGAACCCTCTAACTTTAGATCAGAAAGCAAGTCGTTAACGACTGAAATACGTCTCAATATTATTAATTAATCAATAAATTTTAACCATCATTACAAAAATAAAACTGAGGTGATACTATTATTTAGAAATCAAGGGTAAAAGTTGACCGAACTAAGAATAATTTTTAAATCACATTATTTATTTTGGAACCTGACTTTTTTATCTGAAATCATCTGAATAACAATTTCACTCGAATACTTTTTGTTTTCGAAATACATAGATAGAGTTAGGTCGAGGCTTTAGATCACTCTGGGTTTATTTGTTTATTTATGCGAGGTATACCATATCTTACAATTAGAATGGGTTCTCATTTTGTTTATTTTTAAATATTCATATTGAAAATAAATAAATCTTTTAAAACTGTAAATG
Source organism: Aproaerema taeniolella (assembly GCA_949987775.1). Lineage (NCBI taxonomy): Eukaryota > Metazoa > Arthropoda > Insecta > Lepidoptera > Gelechiidae > Aproaerema > Aproaerema taeniolella. The sequence goes on along the minus strand of OX465247.1, from coordinate 13,319,885 downwards.
ATATCTCGTAAGACCGCTAAAAAATAATGAATCTTTCATTTGGAGGCTTTTACTGTTTAAGATATGACTTCTGTGTAAACTAAATTGCTATAAGCTATCCCAAATAAAATAAAAATAAAGGAAATTTCGATAGTAAGACAATGAAATAAAAATTACCATTCTGCCACCGACAACACTGTAAATAACAATTATTTTTCGTGCGAAGACAACGCGTGCCAACGCGAGACGACCAAGTTTATTAAAAAATCATTAGAGAAGTGATTAAAACTTACATACGTAACATAACATTCTAATAGGATTTCTCTCCTACTCATTGTTCGGAAAACGTAAAAACGGAAAATGATTGGACTCCATTCATGCGTTTCTAAGTAACACTAGAATAACGTGTGTCGCCTCTTATGGATACAGTCAGCAACAACGCGACGTCCAATTAACCAGTACAAATTGATCTTTCATTTCAAATGCTATCAAGGGGCGTCAGGTCCCAGCTAATAATGGATAATTGTACCCCATAGAATGTACGCGAATTAATCTAGGCACCTTCATGCCATTGTGTATTCTTCATATTAGCTTTCGTTTCCATTGAAACACATAAATAGTCATTTTTATTGTGTCTCTAATTCACTACAATTTCACTTATTGGGTCAATGCTCTAGTTGTATCAGATAAATAACTGATTACCATTGTTTATCGTTCCCATGAGATGACTTGATTGATCAGTTATGTTGCAAAGAAATTGATGAACCGAAACACATACTTTGTAATTAAGTAATATGTGCATCTAATTAGCGATGAATATAATAAGATACTTGGCGCGTTAATCAATCGTTTGGCGTAGAGCCGTATAGGCAGTGATTAATTGAGAAGAATAGTTCTGTAGCCGTAGGTTATTATCTACTATTTTCCTAAAATCCAACAATACCTAGGTTTTTCGATAGTCCATTCAGTACTGAATTACTTTCATTACGACAATTCAATTAAATAAACTTAATCAACTGCCTAGTGTGGAGGATCAGCGGCGCAAGTGCTTTATTTCTATCTAATAATTCTATTTTTATTTCTATTTTGTTTCAGAAAAGTATTTATGATTCTGTGCTTTTAAATGATTTTTTTTATATAATAATAAATGTGACTTATACAAGATAGTAACAGTTTTTTTTACTGACAGTTATTTTTTTATTGAACTGTTTTTTTTGTATTTAGTGGCCCACCGGATTACTTAGGTTTCCTTAGTCGCGGAAATTTGTACAAGTCCCATACTACTTTGCCCATTGTCTTTATAAAAAGACAATGGGCAAAGTAGCGAAACTAAGACGTCAGAATTTGCCTCTTCAAAATATCTAATGCAAAATCTATAACACGTTTTGTGAATAAGAAAGTACAAATAAACGTAATTGAGCTTTGGCAACGTTTTTAGAGCTAACAAGCGAAAGGAAGACGACTCAGTTAGTGTTCACTTGCTGATCACACATTGTGACGTATTTATTAGGTGATTTGATGGGGAGTGAAGCTCAAGGTTACGCCACGCAACACTTTCTCCTCACCAGTTCGTTGCTCTCCGAATTTGCACCTCCTATCAATGGCGAACCCCCCAGCATCCCAAAACTTTAAACAAAACCTAACAACAATGAAATAAGGCTCAAATTCGGAAAAATAAATCGCAGAACCTCTAAGATGTTATCCGTTGACGTTTACGTTCAATGCCCGTGTTAATGGTACCGAGAAACATAACGTGGCCCACTTTCTCTTTTAAGCGCAGTTTGTCTCGTTCTTGGCGTTCAAATCTTGAGATGAAAGAGGGAGTCGACGGTATGGATTGAAGATGTTCCTTGCGGGCTCGCTTTCTTTGCCGCACTTGGCATTGAAGGTGCACAAAATCCGCGATTTGCCGCGACGCGACGTCTCGTTACAATTAGCTGATCTTTCATTTGTTACGCAATTCTTACCTTATCTATCGATTCGGTAATAGAAAGTAAAGAGCAAACAAACAGACAATTGATTACTTGAAATTGTTATAAGTTGATAGTCGTGATCGATATTATGAGTAATGATTACTTATCTCATTGCCTACTTCCGTTTATTATCAATTGAATCTTAATCATGAGAACTGATTCCGGTTATTTTAATGACTAGTTAGGTGGCATCTTCACATGTTTCTTGTAGGAAAGGCGGCACGAAAACAGGTGTCAAGACGGACTTTCCTATTTCCACTCAATGCTTTAAGTTAATCCTTCAAACACTGACAGACAACTGCCAAAGTCACTATCGACAATCAAAGCCTTCGATCGTAAAAAATAAATGTCGTTTAAACGTGTATAAAAAGTTACTTTCACACCTGAGGCGTGTTTACGATGTAGGAGCTGTCATGTTGGTTGTAATGGTCCGGCTTAAAATATTAGCTACCGTATGAACTGACCACTCTGCGGAACGAAGCCGATCACGTGTGAATTGGGCTGAGATAAGTGCTTCGCGAAATGTCGATGCAAAAAACGTATGCAGAAAGATATATTTTGAAGATAAAGTGATGCGGGGGTTGCAAAGCAGATTCTGCGCGTCGAATGTTGTTTTAAGGAAATCTAATTGTAACGGCCTATGTTTTTACAGATTAGTTGAATCAAAAAAGTTACGTAATCAGCCCATGGGGTAATTGTTGGGCTTTCAGTTTCATTCTTCTAAACGATAATACAATTTAGACTAAGCAAAGTTTGGTCTACTTAGTTTTAATACATAGATTGTTTTTAGTAAAGAATACTAAAAAATAATCCGCTACGAACCGATTGTAACCGTTTTACTCAAACAGCAATAGCATATCAATGACAAAAATCTTTAAAAAATCTACCGAGGTATCTGATACGTTGATCGTATCTACTTTTTATAGCTTCTACAGTAGCGCCTTCGTATCTAATGTGACAGATACATTACTCGATCCAATAAACAGGGAAATGTATGACAGAGAGATAATGTGATGTGAGCTACAATAGATCTTTTATTTGTTGACGTTCAAATTGTGGTTCTAGGAAAATTGGAGCAATTTTCTGTTTCGAAGCCTTATTAGGTTAGTCTACAGGTACAGTCAAGAGAACTTTAGGCCTTAAGCACTTGTCTCGGCATGATCCTTATCTCTATGAACTTACTTACAAGAACTTACAAGTTGTGTGTAGAAAATGTTCTAAATGAAATCTTGAAACTGACTTCCCCGCTGCCTTAGAGTGTAAAAAATTGAGGTTAAATATATTTATTTAATGGTCCTGGAACCATTTAAAATATAACTCTGGAACTTTGCTAATCTAATCTTGTGTTTAAGAATCAAATAGACTAATTACGGCAGAGCACTAGTAAAGGCACTAGAAAAGGGCAGAGCATGACGGATAACTATTATATTAGTAGCTGTACTACCATGTTTCTTGCAAATAAACGACTTTGATTTGATTTGATTTGAATAGATACTTATACTTTGTTGATATAGTTTTTTAGCTTACTTGTCAAAAACGTCTGCAATAAAATTGAAAATGAACCTTAATGTAACACAGTTGTGTTACATTAAGGTTCATTTTCACCAAAAAGTCAACCTACGGTTGCATATTTGGTTGACATCGGCCTAACATCGGTTTTGTTATAATATACTAGTGATGCTTGACACTAATTAGGTTCAGAAAACCCGTCGCGCACTTGTTTACAGCGCGTGCGATACAAATCTTGCACACACGGGTGTGCAAGAATCGCGCGAAAGTTTAATATCATAACTTTGCTACCTACAAATCAAATCAACAGAAAGTAACATAAAAAACTGTACGTGTTTAGATAATAAACGTGAAAGAGATACACATCCTACAATACAGACCCGAAAATCTCAATTATACAAAATATCTATCGCGGTTTGCAATATATTTATGACTTTATTTGTGCAGGAAAGGAAAGTGACATCGGCATGTGTGACTTCAATGACTGTGGAATGTGCCAGCAGAAAACTCCAAACATGGGCGCAGTGTGTTTATCCGAAGGAGACCACGAAAGTATGTGTCAGCCTGACGCCAGTGCATGTAAATTGCTAAGGGTCGGCTTTTACAGATATTCAAGTAATTAAAATAACATTGCAAATGGAAATGTCTTCGAGTTATCAGGTTTGTGAAATCATAAGAGTTGTGACTTTGCCACAATCATCAAGAGATGTACTTTATTGCTCTGTCCAGCCCACTAAAAGCATAAATACTTGAGACCATGAATTCGATTTACGATAATTAGTTACTTTGACATTATCATAATAGAGTTTTCATATCTTTTACATTTACGTTTTTAATGTGCATGTATTTATAGATGTTTTTTGCTTAATTTTTTACTTGCTTTAGTCCCGGGACTTCTTTCCCGTGGGAATTCGGAAAAAGAATGTAACTTATGTCACTCGCTGATAAGAGAGCTTTCTATTGGTGAAAAAAAATGAGAGATCGGTCTTGTAGTTTTTGAGTTACAAATATAAAAAAAATACAAGTCTTTTTATTTTTTATATTGTGTAAGTAGTTTTAAAGTAGATTAGTTTTAGATACTTTGATATTTCCAAAAAAATATAAATAAGACAGCTTTGTTCTAAAAAAATTAAGTTTAAAATGTAATCAATCTATATGTATAAAAGTATATTTGTATACTTGTGTACTGTGAAGAGGGTATAAAATCAAAACACACCAATAAACAAATGTCAGCGAAATGTAAATTTTGTTTACACTTTCCTAAACGGTCAGTGGGCCTATGCCTATTTACTCGTATTGATAACCACTAACTATCCTACGAACAGGCTTAGCGAGATTTATACGCAGCTAGCTAGATTTCCCCTATTGACATAGCCAACTAAATTGTACCAATGGACACTACTCAAGGCCTTAGTGACCAGACGCGATCGAGCTTTAAAAGCGGCTGTTTATTGGCGGATATATTGATAGAGCAAATGGAATTTACGAAAGGAAAATTGAAAGTGGCTAGAGATTTAGTTTAATTACTACTCGTATCTTAGTCACTTGACAGCTTAAGGTTAGAAATTCTTACGCTATTTTGTGCTGACTTTATTTGAAAATAGTAAAAAATCTTGATATTTTTTATATAGTCGAGAGTAAGTAGTAATATTAGGTGGGTTATATTACGGCTAAAGGTAGGTGTGAACATAAACTTAACATTAACCGGCTAAACTTAGGTTAGGTTATATCAAGCTTAGCCAGCTAACCTTAGGTTTTTAGTCGGTTAAAACTAGATAAAAAAAAAAACGCTACACACTCAAAGGCCCACACTAAGGTTTTCCCTTGTATCGTGGGGCCCTTGGAACACACATAAAGACACCCATGACCCGAGAACAAACATCTGCTTTTTATACAAATGTTTGCCCCGACTGGGGATCGAACCCAGAACCCGCCGATCAAGAGGCAGCGTCACTACCATTCGACCAAACCGGCCGTCAAATATGACCGGACTTCAGGTTAAGCTGTAACAGATACAGATATTTTCATAAGAAATCTAGGGAAAAACAGATTTTTTTAAACAAGTTCAAAACACATTTGATAAGATCCGATTTGATTCAGTATAGCGATATTGTGGAACGATAAAAGTAGTCGCACGTTTGTTGTTTGGAGAAGTTATCCTCATTTTCTTAAAACACCTATAATGTGAGCTACATACCTAACGTACAGTTTACACCAACTTAAACAGACCCAATGACTGTCAGGAAAAAGGATGATGATGGGTATTTGTTTCCAATCTTTCACAGAACAAACATTTGCCCTAAAAACCTTAAGAGCATGCATAAATATTCTGTTCATAACTCAACCTGTCCCGCTTAGAGCATGTAAAGCGCGCATATTCGCATAACTCGGGCAATCACACGCGATGTCAGCTTCCTCCTCCAAGAAATTGGCCCGGTTTACCAAGAAAATTGCTCATTTGCCCATTTGCATGTTGACAAGAGAAAAGTATATCGGCGCCTGCCCAACCCGCCCACTGCCCATCCCCGCGGCTCGGGAAAATCTTGTCATAACTTGCCTACATGAAAGTAGACCTCATTTTTCTGCCCATCTAGGTGTGATAGCGTTTCACACGTCGCTATTTTCCTAGGTGCTAATGAACATAGATAGGATTTCTTAGGTTGTTCATGTACCAGTGATTAAGATCAAAATATGTATATGTTTCTGACGGTATTACGAACGATGTTATCGATCTCACACAGACGCTATTTAAATCATATGTCAAGATGTAGTGTAGAGGCATATGATGATTACTAGTCAATTGATTAAGTTATCTAATTTTACTAACTGAACCTTATATTTTATTTCGATGTAGTTTATTTGTTGATATCGTATTTAAACCGACTTGAAAAAAAGGAGGAGGTTCTCAATTTTTTTTCTTTTTTTGTATTTTGATTACGTGATTACTCTAATTCTGAATTTATTTTGATGATTGTTCTTTTGAATGGTTCAGAGATGGTCCCATATAAATTTTATCGAGATTGATTCAGCGCTTTCCGAAAAAATCAACAAAACCAAAAAATATACACTTTATGACTAGATTACGTTTTGCTTTGTGGTTATCTGCTGATAGGAATTGCTGGGATTAAAGTCGCTTTATCTAACGTTTGTAACGTGGACCATATTTTTTTAAACCAGTTGTTCACTAACCTAGAAACCTAGAATATTTGTATCATGTAATCTGATATTTTAGCCAAAAATAAATTCCTAAAACAGAAAAGGTTTTAAAAACGGAAGAGATAAATATAATCGGAAACTCCTATTAGCTTAATTGCCAGTTGCATAGCAATGCGTGTCCCATGTCTTGTTATACGATAGCGTGAGTTAGAGTTACAATCACCTAGCCCAGACTACATGTACCTAGTTTGATACCGCCAAGTTTCTCTGATCGGAGGTTCCGGTTGTCTAGAATGGAAATATTGGGAGGAGAGTGGGAACCGACCTACTATCACCCACTTTTCTTGCGTGAAAACCAACAATTCACGGTTTGAGAGCATTCAATGGCTACAATCGAGGTGTGGGCACTAAACGATGCTTAAATTAAAGGGCTAAATTGAGTGCCGGGGGTCTAACGGCTAGCGGGTCAGACTCGTAAGCCAGAGGTATCGAGTTCGATCCCTAGTACTGTCATGTACAGAGGCCAGCACATCAGCTTACCCTGATTCATTGAAAAACCATGCTTATCGCAAGAACACAGAGTGCACGCATGGGTAACGTAATATGCGGCCTTCTGTACCAATGACTAGTTTTCTAAGTTATGCACATTAATTTAATACTAAAACGGGCCTAAATTCGCGTACATTTATGGTTTTACCTTTGTTCCCAACGTTTAGACGCGGTTGCACGCGCCCTGGTCACGGGTAGTCACATGGGGGGTTGTTCATTAATTGCACACTTTAACCGATGTTCTTAGGGTGAGGGAAAATTTCGTTATGAAACTTGCAGTCTCCCTTGTTTGGCACTTGGTCGACTATTACTCGCAAACTTGAAGGACCAAGTTATGTGTGATAGTTTTCCTTTTAATTTCGTTATATATTCTACCAATGTGAATTTTTCCACATTTTTAGAAACAACCGTTTAGCAGGTAGAGGGGGAGGACACTTGTGTTTGACAAAAATTTTCACTTTAAACATTTATATTTCGCAAACGGAGTGCTGAATCGAAACACGTTCCTAGTAAACCCCTTCTATCTTTTAATATGCTATCCTATGACATCCCACTCAAAAATATTGGCGAGAAAAAAAAAGCTCATCGCCTTTTCACGTCTATGGGAGACACCCAAAAAAATTTTTTTTCTAAGATTTTACTCTACAGTTCTGTCGGCGTGATTCATATGTATAATCACGCCAAGTTTCAGCTCTGTAGTACCAAGGGTTTCTTAGGAAACCCGCGGACAGACGGACAGACGGACAGACGGACATGGCGAAACTATAAGGGTTCGTAGATTACTACGGAACCCTAAAATTCTATTCTGAAAAAATATATTTATATTTTTAGTTTCTTGTAAATTAAATGCTAATGGACATGTGCCCTTCTTGCAATTAGTGATTCACATAGTTCATTTATATGTTACTAGAGGATGCCCGGGACTTCAGTCGAGTGGAAATTTTGTAAATGCCTTCCTTAATCCTTTTGCCTACTTTTTAAAAGGATCCTTTCTGCCATCTTTCTAAGTCCGAGGCTTGGGGCTGGAGCATAAAATGAATCAGTGATTTTAAGTTTCGAAAATTTGAGGTCACAAAGACCTCATGTCACTGCAACCTTTACAGATATTTTGTGGAGTATTTAACCTAATTGCAATATATCACAAAGCTTACTTTGTGCGTAATTAATAGAGCGCCAATGCAAAATGCTAAAAGAAGAGATCGAATGATCTTTTCTTCTTATCTACATCCTTTTCTAATCACGAAATGACCACCCATCACAGTATGAGAATATAGATCAGGGGTTCCCAACCTTTTTTTGTCTACTGCCCACTTTAAGAATAAATTATTTTTTAACGCCCCCCTTTTTAAACATACTTAAAAACCGCTAAGTACTTATAACTGATTATTGAAACGCAACTTTATAGTATTCGGACAGAGTATCTTTTATTGAAAATAAAACAAACATAATCAATTCTTATATAAAAACTAATGTGAAGGTTGAATCTGATGCTGTTCAATAAGTTTGTTGATATCAGGTTCCAATTTACTCAAAAACAGCCGCAAGTCGCCACGTTCGGTAACACGCAAACGATTTCTCTTTTTAGTAAGCAGCGTTGCCACAGCACTAAAACCACGTTCACACAAATATGACGATGGGAATGCTATCAAGAATCGTTGAACAATTGACCACAATCCAGGGTACAATTGCAGGATCGGTTTTTGAAGCCAAAATTCTTGATATCCATTTTTGAACTTGATTTTTATTTCTTCGTTTGTTGTCAATTCTATAAGTTCTTCTTCCAGCTGAGGTGACATTGCTATGTTGACATTTGAAAACGGATCTAACACCCAGTCTGGTATTTCCAAGTTTAAAATGTCCTGGTATCGTTCGGTGAAGTCAATGTGGAGGTTTTCCAAATGTTGGCAGTAGGCAAACAAGTCGTCGTTACTGCAGGATACTGATAAATTCGGAAAATTGTGAAACTCACGTCTGCCCATATTCTTTTTGTGCAGAAGCAGTTTGGCTGCGAAAGCAGCAACGACATTTTTTGTTTTAATTAAATTTAGTTCATCGCCTTGCAGTTGGAGGTTCATGTCGTTGAACAATTTATACAGGTCTGTCATGTAAGCTATATCATTCTTTGATGTTATGAGCTTGTTGCGCAGTTCTGTATCTTTAGTTTCCAAGAACTCTATCACAGAGTCAAACAGGTTGTAAAATCGAATCAGACAATTGCCTCTTGACAGCCAACGAACTTCAGTATGAAGCAATAAACGGTTGAAATCTTCGTCATTAGTAACACAAAGCTGATGAAATAATCTATCATTCAAAGAGCTGCTACGGATTTTATTGACTGCTTTGATGACATATTGCAGTGATTGAAATAGTCGTTCACTTAAGTTTCTAGCAACCAAAATGTTGTCTATGAATAACGCAATGTATAGCAAGGACATCTGGAATTTTATTTTTTAAGTACGCTATGAAGCCTTTATGGCGCCCTGTCATAGCCGGAGCGCCATCCGTAGCAACTGATATAATATTTTTCAAAGGAATCTCTTTCTCTTCACAAAACTTTTCCAATGTATGGTTTCGCCTTTTGTATCTGTCTCCAAATTTCTGGCAAACAATAGTTCTTCACGTATTTTCTCATCTTTAATAAACCTCACGTAAGATAGCAACAACGCTTCATTAGTTGGTAAAGTGGACTCATCGAGCTGAATTGAGAATTGACTAGTCCTCAGATGATTGCACAATGATTCTTCAATGTTTTCAGCCATTTCATCAATTCGTCTTTGCACAGAATTATTACTCAAAGGAATTTTTCGGATAATATCTGCGGCCGGTTTATGAAGCACAGTAGTTATTACTTCCTTTATTGCTGGCAAAATTAACTCTTCTCCGATGTTGTGTGGTTTGCCTTTTTGAGCAATTAACAAAGAGATATTGTACGAAGCTCGAAGTCCGTCGTCATCTTGCTTAGCAGCCGCCGAAAATAGTTTTGATACACTTGGCTGAGTATTATGCTTCTTCTCTAGGTCTTGAAAATATGCTACATTCTTGTCTTTCTTATCTGGATGCATTTTATTCAAATGATCTTGCAGTCTTGAAGGCTTCATTGCTTCGTTTGAAAATGTTTTTAGACATAGAAGACACAAAGGCGACGACGGGTTTGTGGGATTTTCAATAAATCCGAATTTAATATATTCCGCAGAGTATTGCCGTCTCTTCTTTTTTACTTCCGACATTGTTTTGTTTTGAGAAATACGTAAGTGTTATAATGAAGTACTGCTTATCTATTATGCGCGAAACCGCAAATGAAAATAAAATAAATTTACGTCGTTTATATAGGATTGCATAAGCAGCACGCACCAACAGGAATAAGACAAACGTGCATAAACTCGTTTATCTCATTCGACGCCCAATCGTACTCGACAAGCAAGAACAAGTATTATAGAACCAGCCGATTGATACAGGAATGTACAAATCGGATTATTTAACAAAAACTTGTTAAAACATGATTGCCCGCGGTCTATTATATCGAACCGAGTTTGAGCTATATCTTAATTAATATTAGTTGATGTTCACAAGATGTAGTCGAGAGTCGAGAGCTCAGTCGGTGTCTAAGAGTCTTCCTAGCTAGGTAGATGAAATTATAAATCGACCCCAAAGCCCTACACAACGCCCCCTTTTTTTTCTGGGTCTCTTACCGCCCCCCTTTAGGCCTGCAGCGCCCACAAGGGGGCGTTATCGCCCACGTTGGGAAAGACTGATATAGATGTCGCTTACTGTAAAAGTAGCAATTAGTCTTATCATAACATCTTCACGGCTGAGCCCATAATGCAAGCGCGAGGCGGAAAGATTTATGTGTTCGCAGCCGGTAGTGGGCAAAGTGAGTCGGATTAGGGGTGTTACGTCGAGAGGATGAAAAGCGAAATTATACTTTAGACAGACTGACAGATTTTGTGATCTGTGTGGTTGGGAAAAGTCGTGAAAATTGCTTGAAAAAGCAAGAAAATTTTAGGTCCCTAATTTTGTATCTATCAGAATAATATCAGTATAAATAAACCTAAATAAATAACCATCATTTTATTGTTTATCATATGTTTTCATCGAAATAATTTTAACTTTTCCGTTTTAATTTTCGATACTTTAAAGTTACCATATACTATAAGAAGAATTGGCTAAACTTGCAAAACTTAAAAAAATGTATCGGTTGGCAACCCTAAATCGGTAGGATGCGCTTGCAACGGAAGAGAAAGTCAGTTCATGGGCCCAAGGACGAGGGCGACGGTCCGCATTACGTAAGGCCGTGAGATAATCATAATAATTGATGCACCGAGACCGAATTCGAAGACGGAACGCTTGTGTCGAAACCACAAGGCGGATACCGATTTAAGGACAATGACTCCGATCTATGATGTTGACCTGTGGCCGGTCTAAACGGGACGGAGTTCGGAGCTTTCTCTGGCATTTTGAAGGAGATATGCCGTGTAGAGTTGTTGAGCTAGGTATTGTCTTAGTTCCCAGACTAATAATTTTCTCTGCTATCGATTTATCTAGGGATAACGGTGGTGATTTAAGCACATTTAGGTAAAGTGCAATACTGCTCTTTGTAGCTTTGTAAACCAGTAAAAATCGAGAAATTTCAAGGAAATTGTGTAAAATTACTTTCTTCAAAATATGAAAAAACTGAACATTAAATTAGCACATTACGTTATGAATGATTGACCAATAGGTATTTACCCTAATTAAAAATCATTAGGCGTTTAAAGAAAAATAATAAAGGAGATGTTTTCTGTTTCGTGTAAGAGTGCAGTGTCTTAAATTAATCCACAAATTCAGAAAAAAAACGTTAATATTATATCGGCACTTTCAAAGTTCATTATTATATGCCAGTAGAGGGTTGACAGAAAGCTTAAGTAACTGCAAACATACAATACGATACGACATGGCGGCTTTATATCCTTGGAGCACTTTCACCGCGGCGCGGCGCCGGCGCACGAAATGTGGTTACAACTTACAGGCGTATTGCGTAACCGACGATCGCTACACTGCAGATAATTGCTCAGAGAAAGTCGATATATTTCGGTGCGTTCGAGATATAGGAAACCACTTCTAATATGCTCATGCGCATCCATCTTGTTAGATAACTCTTGTTACCATTCTAATTGGTTATCAAACTGTACCATGTGTGTGGCCGGTGGCAAAAATTTCATTTTAACTTCATATTATGAGAAATTGTTTTGTTTCTCTGTCTTTTATTACTGAATTTTAATTTGCTTTTCAACACAAGCGTAGGACAAATTAAAAGTACGTTCCTATTCGGCTCAGGATTTGATACCAACTACTTTTACTATCGTTACTAATTGTTTTTGAGTGCCGTAATAGTGGAGACATTACACGGTGTCTCTACCACATAATATTATATTTACGTTTACGAAGGGAACATAAAAAAAATGTGTCAAACTTTTAAGCATTTCAAATAATATCGACCGACCTTCAAAAAAGAAGTTCGTTTGATCATCCATTATTGAGCTTATTTCGCAGTTAATCGACATATTCTTCGCCCCTTTTCACAAGTTTAAACATCAGTGTTGATGTAAATTATATACTTGTTTGTGTGAATTACGAATTTTATTATTTATCAACAACTATGTACCTACATATACTACTTGGGCCAGATAGGTACTTTGAAAGAACTCGACCGTCGCATAAGAAAATCATGGAAGATCTTCGAACAAGTTCTTCTACAATTATGTATTTTACATTTTACTTACCTTATATTACGAACAACTTTATCTTGGTGACATAAAGTATGTGATCCAAAGTCTTGAAAACCTGAAACAATTATAATTTACACATTAACATTCAGCTTACATTATGGTATCGAATATACTAATAATAACATATTTTCTCCCGCTAGAGAGAAAGTTAACTTTAATTAAATTAATCTCTTATGTAACTGACGAAACTTGAGTTACCTTACCACATTACTTTCGTTTACGTTTAATAGTTCATAATATTAATTAATTATAAAATATATACATCGTTTACTACTAAAGTACTTGCGTTACACAAATGTCTGTGAAATTGTTATTTTATAATTAATATTGCCTGTTATGGGATGAGATTAGCTATTAAATGAGCAAATTATATTTGTAAATTCACCACCATTATATTAAAAATAAGAAACCAACAGCAACAAAAGTTGTTAATTCTGGGAATCTTGTTTTGCTTTACTTTTACTAAAAAAACATAAAAATGTAGTTATAAGACGGTTGGTGCGAATGATTTCTATGCACAAAGTTTAATTAATACGTTTTTCTTTGAGCAGGTATAAATTGACAACATTAGATCTAGAATAGATGATTCATTGCTGTATTAGTTGTTAATACGGATGCGGCATACCAATAAAAGTAAAAGAGTTTATTAACCTACTGACACACTTGGCTGTATCGCCAGCTTAAAGAACAATACTACAGCTTATTGGTAGTCAAAACAACGCCTACTAAAACCCAGATACATGTCAATGAGACGGATTTTAGGTAAATATGTGAAGATGACGACAATGACCACATTCTTGGAAACTCAGTCTTAAGTTCCTACTGTTTTCTTTTAAGTTTTCTCATTATGAAAGTTACTTCTTTTGCGCTCGGAATTGTGATTTAGTTATATTTATTGTTAATATTAACAAGAGTGCCCAGCTGTGGGATTGCGTATAGCTTCGATAAGATTACTATAAAGTATGTAACTTGCTGTCATCTTGTTGCAAATATGTCTTGTAAACCAACTTTACAAATACACGAAAAGCATTAATTACAAAATTTTAGGAAATTCCTATGGGAATTGCATTCCACCAAATCTATTACATAAGATTTTTTTCGAAAATTCGAAGCCACTCATGTCAACGACCAGACAAGCGCGACAACAATCTATCTAATAGCGTTACGCTCTTAGATTATGATGTCACAATACATCGAAATTAGCAAGCTGTTGTCTTTAGAGGTAGCTGCATTGTCAGTTGTGAAACCTTCGCGACAATAGCAGACAATGAGCTATTTTCGCGATAAGCTCCTTCCCGTGTCGTGGCGGAAACTAGTGAAAGTGAGAGTGATGTAGGATAAGCAATGCTATATGATAGGTTTATGCGGACTTTGTTAACTTGTTAGCTTTATGTTGTGGTTATATCCTTTATTTAATAGGATATCATAGCAATAGCAAAGAAAAAGGGCCTTTGCAAAGAAATTAGTTACTGCATTCCACAAACTTTGCAGACACGAAAGCTGAGGTGTGAAAATAATGCGTGAAAAAATATAACTGAAAAGTCAGAACGTGTTGAAATTTTCAAGACATATTAATTATATCTACTTAGGGCCTTACCAATAATACTCACGCATTGCGCAATAAAATCTTATAACGACCACAGAATCAATGAAAAACTGTATTTGCGCTTGTTATACGCAGTGTATAATTTATTATTAGTAAAATCATTAGACTATATTATTAAATTGCCTATAATGATCTCTATAAAGATGCTGATTGAACACGTGTTATTTTATAACTTCGATAAAATAAAAGTTTGTTGAGTAAAGTAATGCCGTGCCTGCCACGTCCAGCCTCAGCATGAAGTTTACGACGACGTCCGGAGACATGATTGACTTTTGATTTTGCATCATAAAACATGATTTGCAGAGAATGGATACTGCATGGCGACAGCTATATATGAACATACATGTAAGTGTAAGAAGAAAGTGGTGAAATCTCACGCGAGAAACTCCAACGCAATAAATAATGCGCTAGTTCTGAACTAGCCCTTCAACTTGTCCTAAACTGGTCGGCCAAGTATTTTGACAGGAAATATTGGAGCGATCCGATGAGATAGCCAACAAATAGAGATTAAACACCGTCAGATAATTACATAGAGATTAAGCTGTATCGTTTATTCGATATAAAAAATGTAACACGAATCGCTGGTGAAACTTGAGTTGTTTTCTAATTTTATACTATTTATTAAAAATGATGAAAGTCTAAGGAGTTTAAACGAAGAAAGATTACGTTTTAAAAAGAAGACGTAAAATAAAATTATTCTCAAATGGCGTAAAGCTCTAAAAATTACATTCATGCACATAAACAACAACATTTCAAGCTTTACTCTGCTTTTTTCCGCAGCCATGTTTAAGTCATTAAAGTGAAGTTGTAGATGTAGAATGTAGATGAACTGAAAAATAAAGTTGAGTAAATATTTCTGTGTGAATGAACTTGTGGTTGCTAGTAATACCATTGCCAACCCGTTTCTTTGCGGTTTTGCGAAGGTACGGAAAATCACTGTTCGTTAACAATGCCATTCATTCGAAATTATAATTATGAAAAACTCTGCATTTGTACAATTTTGTTTTTGAAATTTTTTAATTATGTTCTTCTTCCTAGCGCTTGGTCTTTTTCTCGTTTGTGGTACCTACGCTTAAACTTAAATACTTAATCACCTCCGGACGAGTTTTACAGCTTTGTGTGAGAATGCAAAAATGAGAATGCAATCTAGTCCAATTTTTGGTCAGTGATCGAAATTATGCACATTTTAGGCATTAAAGGTTAAAGTAACCATTTTGGAAAGAAAATAAGTACTTATAGGCCAGAGTACGTTTTCTTATGGTTTACAGCCGTTGGCGCCGTATATCCGCCTTCTCAAGTTCTCAAAGCCAAACGCATTTGCCGTAACATCAAACATCACATCATAATTGGAGCACAATAATTTGAGATACTTTCTCCAATCCGACGTTTAAATTATTCATAAAAATTCACACACACACACATATATTGTCCACAATGTAACTCTAATTAGTACTTTCTGTTTCTTTTCACGAAATTTTGGAACAATGGCAGATGTGGTGTTACAAGCGGAACCACTTAGTTGGGTTCATTCAATTAAAACCAGTCATCATTATAGTTTAATAACATGTGAAGCGGTTGTAATTTAATTATGGTATAAGTTGCTGAGATGGCTCTCTATTATTTCAAATGCGAGTTTGTTCAAAATTTGGATTACGCAACATCCCATCATTTATAGCATTTACTTTTTCGATAACGTACTTTTTGGTGGAAATTTAAAGCGGATATATCTAGGAGTCTTTTTCACTTTGCTACAGTACGTAAACCTCAATTTTCTTTCAATGGTTTTTTGAAACTGGATATTTTGATCAAAGGGCCCGCCTGTCTTGTTTAAACCTCAACGTTATTAGTAGAGACAAGGGCGCTTTCGACTGTCTACCGATAGAGCAGTAACAAAAGTGAAATCTCGCCAATTTCCTACCGGCGGAGATTGAACAAGACCCATACGGGTGGTATCTCTACTTGTTACAAATATTATACGGGCTTGTTACTCTCTCATTTGTTACTGATAGCGTTGTTTAACTTTTGTTAATAGGGACTTTCTAACATGTGCTTTATCAGCTTATTGTATACATCACTTTATCATGTCTTTTTGAGAAAATAATTTGATCTTCCTTATTCCAATTGTTTTTAATTTTTCAATGTCAGATTTATCTTGACGTAATTTTGTTAGCCTACGCCTGAATAAAATTGTCGTGTTGAGTGGGAAACATCAAGTCTGTTTGATGTCCATCACTGATTGAGCGTCACTATTTGATGCCACAGTTGACAATGCTTCGAGGGTAATTCGATGAACAATGCAAACGTGTTTTCTACCCTTTTATCCATAACACGGCAAAACATTGAGCCCTTTTATGACCTCAGTACTTATAATATAAACAATCAAATCTAGGTACTTGGCTCCCCTAGATGTCAATGACTATGTAATATGATATTTAATCATATCACATTATCATTTATGTCATCATTGTATGTGTTACAAAATTTTCTCCCGTAATCATATTTATCAATGTATATGTTTCATTAGCGAGTCAAGAAGAAAACAAATACTTAGACCTAGAGGTATATTTCAAACAGATTGTAAAAACGATTTCTCATAAACATTACCTCAAAACATTGACGTTTGCATGATTTATTGTCATATTTTTCCCAAATATTTAATTTATATTCATAGATATTGAATCTACATATTGGTCAAATTGTTATTAACCAGTTCGGCCCAGGCGCCGGCGGCTAGCGGAATCGATCTAAACAATCGAAGAAAGCTGTTTGCTGGCCTCTGCAACGCCTCCTAACCGCATTCCTAGGCCATCACACCATCAATTTTGACAAATTACGTCAGTTCCATGAAAATGAGATACCATAACTCTAATAAAATATTTAAAATGTCTTTCTGATCATTATCTGGTGATATCAGCTTGTTTGCATTTGTTGCTATCGCGAAAATGTGGTTTGAAAACCATTGCATTGGGATGACTTGGTGTTCGATTTAATTTCTAAGGCATCTATTTCGTAGGTCTAGTACAATAATTTGGAACAACGAATCCCAGTGCATCTCTCTCTTTATGCAATAAATAGATGACAGTGACAGGTAGTGAAGAGTATCGGACGTGTATCGGTCGTTAATTTTTATGGTCGTTTGAGTCCTAGACAAAATTCGAAGATTTGGCTAAATAGAAGTAAAGGGTGACACGGATTCTGATTTTTTTTCTTAATTTTTCTTTCGAATTGTATTTTCAAACTATGTGTTTCGTTTTTTGGTATAACGTATGCTCTATTATATTATTAGTCACAATGTCTTTAGTCGCAGATGAATATCAAGAAAAAAATCTACCAAACTAAAAAATATCTGTAAGTTACTGTTTATACATGTAAGAGGCAACGCGTTTTACAAACTGCCTCAAGAGGGCAGTATAGTTATTAAAACGCAATATCGTTATGACGCGTTTTACGAACTACCACGATATTTGCGGGCAGTATAAAGTAAAACGTGTGAAACCTAAAGATAAAGAAACTATGAATTTATCTCAATGGTCCGGAACCGATGTCTTTATTACAAAACTAATCGAAACCAACGATCACAGCCGATGTGTCTCGCTTCTTAACCGTGTTTACAAGGTACGCGACTTTTCCCAAGGAAAAAAGAAAACATAAGCCCTAGTTCCGATGCGTTGAAACAATACGCGTCATCTGATGCGCGAGCGCACAGCAATAATAGCTTCAGTCAACCAGAGATGGACTCAGAAGACGGTTCAGAATAAATGTTACAAGACTTGAGAAACACTATAACTGTTTAATAAAACATGGTAAAATATTTAACAAATATTTAAAACCACGAAAAAAAATTATTATTATAAAAGTTTGTTGGCATATTTTGTAGTTAGCGGTAAAGTTTTGCCGAGGTAATTTCAGCTAAAACCCTAGATCCCTGCCTGTAGTTAACACGACCAATTTCACAGTGCCAAGTAATTAAGATAATTTTAAATCGGATAAACATTATCTTTTTGGGTGACGCCTTTTTCTCAGTGAGCGGATGACTCTACATTTTTAACGATTTAGTTTAATTGCTTAAAGTTAACACGAAACACTTTTATTTTAGCAACGTCTTTAATCTAGTTTCATAATTTATGAATTAGTTGTGCATCTATTGTTTTCTAATATACTTCCGTCCTTCTGATTAACTTTAATTGGTACTGTTTTGTATCTTAGTATTAATTATTTTTTATTGACATTGGCACTACGAAAGATATGCTGTTATGTGTACAGATACCTAACCTTATAAACATGTTTTATGTAGTTATTAATTAAATGGAAAAACAGATAAATAAACGTTTTATCTATCTACTAGTATCAGGACTATTACAGATGAAATAAACATATTACCTATCTATCCGCACAAGCATTGATAAGCACATCCTGAGCACATCATGCTTGACACTTTGTCAAGCTTTAGCCGACATCAATTCAAAAAAATATTTGGAGTTTGAAAAAAAGTGAGAAAATCGTTAATAGTACTCAAAAATTCTGTGTAATCCTATTTTGTTTTATCCCTCTCGTGTTTTTGTTATTCTTCAATTTTATAAGAAAAAACAAATTATTCTTCTTCTAGCCCATTATACCGGTGGTTTGATTACCTATTGTTACAATACTTACAGTCCGCTGTTAACACTCCGATTTTGTTGTCAAAAATTGAAAATACTTCTACTTTCTAGCGTGAGTTGCTCCTGACCTAAGTGTACAGAAGCATCAGGTTATCCCATTTTAAATATGAAACTTTACCTATCGTAAAAGCTCGGAACCTTGATGTGCTGTCCTTTGTAGGCTACATTATTCAGGTTACACCAATATTCAATATGCGTAGACTCTACGATGTAGAGAGAAGCAAATCTCAAATAACCCATGTTAGAAAATTATGCTAAACAAGAACTTGAAACTCCTTAAACTGATTATATCGTGCCCGATACATGTATAAAGCCAATTATTTCAAGTATGGCTTTACAACCTGCTTCCTGTGAACCTGTGGACATGTGCCCTCACCCTTTTATGAATACCTCACCCGCCTGACCAGTACGGTGACCTAAATTGGACAGCTGACTCGAGTTTAGTCAAGTAGACTCCAATTTAGCCGCATGTTGTTGGCTAACTTGGGTTGGTACTCGAATTGAGTTATATGCTATTGTAACCTTAGCTTGGTGCTTTTGTCTGAGTTTAATGGAAAAACAAAAAAGTATTTCAGTTGACGGCCGTATTTTGCAGTTCAGTCCTTTTGATCGATGGGTTCGGGGCAAATATTTGTGTGAAATGCAAATGTTTGTCTTTGTGTATGATCCAAAGGACAACCGACACAAGCGAAAACCTTAGTGTGGGTGTTTGTAAGCCAAGTGTAAATTTTTTTTTAGTGTAAACATTTCAACCTTTTTTGTTTCAGAAATGTAGGTAGGTATATGGATGGGAAGGGTTGGCACCTGGCACATTTTCCTTTTTTTTTCGCTCCCAGTTCAGCAAAGAAGTTAATTCTACTAACATGGAGAAAATTATTTTAGACAAAGTAGGTATTCTTAAGTATTACCTACTTTAGTGTAAATTGAAAGAATGCAGAACTTGAACACAAGATATTTGGTATTTTTAATTGGTATCGCAAGCAGTCGGAGCATCAGTAAGCTCGTTAATCAGCGCCGGAGTGTTGGGAGCGGCGAGAAGACGAGCTGCTTGACACACTGACTTGCTTTCCACAACCTCATGGCAGCTCACACATTAGTGTTGTAACACTATCGATTGTTTATTTTAATGGTTGGATTAAATTTTAAAAAATAAATATTTATAGCATCTCAGCAATGCAACAAAAATCCTTAATGTTTGGACGTTTTCAACAACATTGACGAAGAAATATAACAGCATCAATACAATGATAATTTTGAAGAAAAATACTATTTAAAAATATCGGTAACTATAGACATTTACAACTTTAGATGTGTATCTACCAATTTTATAAAAGTTTTTCAACTTCACGATATTATCGATAGTTTTAAATATTAGCCACACCTAACTAGTGTTAGTTACTACTTGTCATGCCGCATGTTATTCTCGTTAGACTGTGCTTAAGTTATTGAAAATGCCTATCAAATTCTGATCAGACGGCAAATTTATTAAAGTCGCTCTCGCTGAATCATTGCTTAAACAGAATGTAGACGAAAGCAAGGTTCCTTTCAGTTTTTCACATGTGAGAAGTGTCGACATTCTTAAAACTTTTAAGATGTTAAATATAAAAAAGACTGCGGACCTTGATGGTCTTTCAGTAAAGGTGATTAATTCCATAATAGATTGTATTGCTCCACACCTAGCGTTTATTTTTAATAATTGTGTTGATGATGGTGTGTTTCCTGATCTGATGAAACATAGTAAAGTAATTCCTCTATTTAAAGCTGGTAGTACATCAGACCCCACCAACTTTAGACCAATTTCAATACTACCAACCCTTAGCAAGATATTTGAAAAAATTATCCTTAATCAAATAACCACTCATTTCTACGCTAACAACCTTATGAATATAAATCAATTTGGATTCACACGGGGTCGCTCTACAACCGATGCTGGTGTTGAGCTCATTCGTCATATTTTTGCGGCCTGGGAGGACTCGCAGGATGCTCTTGGAGTCTTCTGTGATTTGTCCAAGGCTTTCGATTGTGTTCATTATGAAACTCTGATCAGAAAATTACATCATTATGGCATAAGAGGATTCGCACTTAGGCTTCTGGAATCTTACCTGAGTAATAGGATCCAGAAGGTTGAGGTTAACGGCACTAGGTCACCTGGGTCCACAGTCTGTATGGGCGTCCCACAGGGTTCAATCCTAGGACCATTCCTGTTTCTCGTTTATATTAATGACTTACCTTCTCTTGTTAAAGACGCCCATGAGATCGTATTATTTGCAGATGACACATCACTCATATTTAAAGTGAAGAAGTACGACTCTGATTATGACGATGTGAATACTGCGATCTCAAAGGTAGTTGAATGGTTTACTGTAAATAACCTTCTTTTGAACGAGAAAAAAACCAAATGTGTTAAATTTACCTTGCCCAATGTTAAACAGGTTAATACCAATGTACAGGTTAGGAATGAAAAACTGGACATTGTGGAATCTACTGTATTCTTAGGAATAACTCTTGATGCAAAGCTTCAATGGGGTCCTCATATTGATAAGTTAGCGAGCAGACTCAGTTCAGCAGCCTACGCAGTTAAAAAAATCCGTCAATTATCGGACGTTGAAACCGCGAGAACCGTATATTTCAGTTACTTCCAGAGCCTAATGTCATATAGCATTTTACTGTGGGGTAATGCTGCGGATATCAATAAGATCTTTGTCCTGCAGAAAAGGGCTGTTCGCGCGATTTATCAAATGAGATCTAGAATGTCTCTTAGAGAAATATTAAAAGAAATAGATATTCTGACTTTTGCATCCCAATATATATGTGACAATCTTTTATATGTGAAGAAAAATGAACATTTGTTTAAGAAAAATAGCGATAGGCACAATATAAATACTAGGACCAAGCATAAACTGGATGTACTAGACAGTCGTCTCCACAAGGTCACGAACTCTTTTATGGGTCAATGTATACGTTTCTACAATAAGATTCCCATGTGTATTCAAAATTTACCTTTGGATAAATTTAAGACAGTAATTAAACAAAAACTTTGCAAAAAGGGCTATTACAAAATTTCTGATTACATAACTGACAAGCAGCCATGGGAATGAACTGCTCAGCTCTAGAGTTATTTCAGACTTAGTTAAAATTAGAAAATAAGAAAATTTGTAATGCGTTTAAAAAGAGCACCCTCAGAGTTTCTTGCCTGTTCTTCTCTGGGGAAGACTGCACCTTTGCGAATAGGCGTAGAGTCAGTAGGGTCAATAGCACGAATGCGTATATATGTATTTAAATCCTTTAATGTTTGTTTGTATGTATTTCATGTAATCTTGACTTGTTTTAGGTGGCATCCTGAATGTCCTATAAAATAAAGATTTTTTCTATTCTATTCTAGTGCTAATGCAAAAAATAAATGAGTATAAATTTACAATACAATATAGCAAAATAATTATAAAAATATTATAATTTTATTGTTTTCTTATACATATTCATGTTATTAGTCAATGAAATTAGTAAATATTTTTTTAAGTTAGTTGTATTCAATTTGGATACTGACAGATAATTTAATTATACAACAGAACCAAATCCCATTTAACTCATAAGGTACTTCAATATTTATTTACCAATTTAATATTTACTACCAATTTACCAATTAAGTTGAACTAAACAATTTGTAAGACAGTCCAGTACGAGAATAGTATTGAGAAAAATAATAATTGTAGGAACTCTCTAATAAGCTTACTAATCGTTTTTACTTAATTTAAAATCATTCTAGATAAAACATACAAACTTACATATTATGGTGAATGCGAATAACTATGATGTAATTCAATTTAGACCCCTGTGAGGTCATGGAGGGTCACTAGGCTTATAAATATCAAACCTGCCAAGTTGTGGGCCATAGTCAAGCATAACCCGAAAGAGAACGGACAAAGCGACTGTAGACTTATTAAGAGTCATTACATGACACACACAAGGGATACTGAAAAATTTCAACAAAAACCTTTAATTTGAAGCCCAGGAATACTTAATTTTCAGATAATTTGCTTATATTTAAATTCTTTTCCTCAAAAAAATCTGCCACTGTAATTCAGTTTCCCGTCGCAATTTAAGTACAATTTAATAACTGATTTTAAAACTTTTGGGACATTGATTGATATTGTATTGCATCTAATTTGAAACAAGTTTTTAGGGTTCCTCGATTCAATTTAAAATTGTTGATATCAAGTAATTTGTTATTTAAAAAAGATAATAAATTGATTAAAATATCCACAAGGGACATTGCACTAACAACATCTTTCATTTGAACTTATTTCTACCTCTATAACAGTGAAACCTTAGAAAAAACTGCAAACAATAAAAATTCAACATTTTTTCACACTTTTTGACATTGAAATCCTAAAATTGCATATTATAAGAAATCCAAGACAACCTAGATCATGAAGTGAAATCTAGATCATCGGGTTTTTAAAAGTTTTTTCATGCATTTTACAGTTATAGAGAATTCTAACGTAGACTTACGTAGGTGAGAATAGTAATGGTAGCCTGAATAAGCTACCTTTCCAGTTGCATATTTACAAGTTTTATTTTACACTGATATGAATATGATCTTGCGTTGAATCATCAAAACAAAACATTTTTAAAAGTACTACGGAATCGTTCATACGACTCTAGTATACACTTGGCTTAGCTTTTTACACATTTTAAATCGTCTTGACGGAAATTAAAACTGGACATGCTCATTAACGCTTTCTCTGTCTCCCGTTATATGCAAGTATACCAGATAAACATGAAACCTATATGCTGAAAGAGAAAGTGAGAATCTATAGTGTTATCTCTTTCCGTCGTTTGAAGACTTTATGGGGAACCGGTATAGATTTAGATCACTGGTATAGTAAAGTCAAGGTCTATCGAGTGGAAGTAATCTTTGGAATGGCGTATGAGTTTATGCGTTATTGTTTTGTCACTAGAGTGCGATTGTGTGCTCGTGCAAGTAGGTATTACATATTTTTAAGTAGTTCGAGCGATCTCACTGACAGGCAAAGGTCTTCCCCAATCTGAGGTAATTCAAGGGGTGGCCGTAATTATGTCGTTTTATAGAGGCACTATAAAAGAATCCTAAAAATTATGAACTTGACTATGCCCACACGATAAGGTGAAAATAAAAATATGAGAAATGACGATAACATCGAAATTATTTGTTTTGATAAAAAATGCAGGTTTTTTAACGAACACCCACGCGTGAGATTATAATTTCTAAGCGGGTACGAAAAAAGTACCTAGGAAATAATAATCACTGAATCATGATAGTAGAAGTAAATTAGACAGTCATCTCCACAAAATCACAAATTATTTGATGGGTCAAAGTATACCCTTCTTTAATAAGATTCCCATGTGTATTCAAAACATTTAAGACAATAATTGAACAAAAACTTGGAAAAAAGGCTATTATAAAATTTTTGATTTTATAATAACAGTTATTCAGATGTTAAGTCAATTAAAATGAGAAATTTAGGAATGTATGAATAAGTTAAAAAGAGCAACCCTCAGAATTTTTTGCCTATTCTTCTCAGGGGAAGACTGCACCTTTGTGAATAGGCGCAAGCTTTAAAACGCTAATGTAATTCACTACTTTGAATTATTTTAAGTATCATCTTGAATGTTCTATGAAATAAAGTTATTTTTGACTTTGAATTTTATCCGCATACATTTACCATCTTGCGGTTAGGTACGCCTTTCTAATAATTCAGAGTTATTATAAGTGACGTGCCCAGCAGGGGCTCTGCTGAACTACTATATTTTAATCAGTAACCAACAAATGTAGGCTAAATATCACAGCTGATGACAGGTACCGACCTAGTTATTTTTTTTGAGCTAACTTCCATTATTACACTTACGCCTATATTCCCAATCAGAATAGGCAGAGCGACAGGTGGAGAACAACTCGACTGCACACGCCATAGGAATAACGTATCACGATACAACAGTCCTTGAAAATCTATGGCTGAAAATGTGCCCCCCTGGAGGGGAATTTATTTTCGTCTCAGAGCCCGAATTAAGCTGGGTTTGTACTTCTTTACTTCTAATTGTACTTCTAATTTATAAGAATAAAAAATTTGTTTTGACTCTTTATGCGGAGTTACACAGCAAACATTAATTACACTATCATCAGATCATCAGCATTAAATATCTTCTTTTTCACGGTTTTCAAACTTTGTCAACAGTGAATACAGTTTCACAGAGAGACACACGACACGCACACACAAAATTCTCTACGGACATTATGTATTTAGCAAGCTTAAACAAAATAATAAAATAAGTTTATTGAAGCTCATTTTACCGACACCTAATTGTTCACCCAAACTATTTCAGTGGACAAGACGTTTGTTTTTCCAAAATACGAACATCTTATTTCGTCAGTGCTGTGCTTTTGCAATTTCGCATTGTCACACGATTTTTAGCGTAATTCCCTTATCTTCTCTGCTGTTTTGCAATGTTTAAACAATCCCGTATACAGCGGGGACCGTGACGTGTTTCAACACTTGGAACAATGGGGAGCCCTCAGATCTGCACATATGTCGCAATCGTAGCTGTTTCAGTAGTACACAAACACCAGTAAATCAGACTACCGTGTTTTGTAAAACCGCTCGTATCAAAACCACATAGAACGCATCTACAGGGCAAAACTATTCGCTCTACTCAGCCATGTTTTGTACCTGCAACCCACTTCACCTAGATACCAGAGATAAGGTTTACTACCTAATATGATGCAAACTTTGAAAGCGAACTACTGAAATGTGTTATCTACAAACTTGCTTCCCGATAATTCTTACTTTTCCTTTTTAACGCTCGTTACCAGTTACTGTTATAAAACAGTTAAGTTGTATAATAACTATAAATAATAATGAGAGTGATGGTTATGTGTAACTAAAAGAAAAGTCATTAATTATTATTTATGACTTCAATCTGAAATTGTAAGTTACGCCCTTAATAAAATAAAATGACTACTAAAGTCGAGTAAATGCTACTAATAGCGTAATAAAACACCCGCGAGTGATACCTTCACATCTAAACACCCATTATGTACCTATAAATTACATCAAACAACACGACAGCATGGCAGTTGATCGAAATATTTATTACGACCTATTTGCTTCCATTTCACATATTAAATAAACGAGAAACCCCGCAGGTACGAGTATACCTATAAAACGCGTGCTGTGTGACGTTTGTCCCACTTTCCTTACTCCACGAGTACATCATACCATCTTTAGCAGCTATAGAGTTAGAAATAAAGAGGTTTTTCCTTTGTTTCTGTGTGTGAGCCGGCGAGCACATGTAAATGCCTCCGTAAAACATTCGCGATATTGAAAGATAAATTTGGCGGCGAGTGAAAGTGGAATTACGCAACTTTCTAGAGGAACAGCTGAAGACCAGAGATGCAAAAGTAAAGATATAACACTTGTAACTAATCTGTTTCTGACATTTAGTGCAGAATTTATTTAATAATTCCAAAATTATACTAGCTGTATTATTTATCACTTGTATTAGAGTTTCATTACGACGGGAACGAAATCATATTACAATAATTGTTTGATATTAATTTTCAAAACCGTTAATTTTATAATCTTTGGCTTTTGCAAGAACAAATAGTGACTTTAGGAATAATATTTTACAGATGAAAGCTTACAGTGTAATAAGTTGTAATTTATTAGTAGTTTAGTAATGAGTTATTAGTAATTACTTTCATAAGTTTTCCCGTCAACAACTGCAAAGTTCGTAGAATGTCAATAAAACATCACTTAACCTTGACTTTCCCACTTTAAACACAATTTTAATAAGGAAAAGTAAATCAATATAATTTTGAAAGACTTTCTATTCAACTTTTTCAGTCATGTAAAAATTTCATTATGTTTTATCATCGTCAAACTATTACTTTTGAAATGACTTGAAATTTGAAAGTTGAACCAAAGTTTTTCACTTCACCCTTTTCTTGCAAGAAGTCCTTGTATTAGTCCTGAGTAATTAAAGCTAATTCACACAAACACCGAACAATCAAACCACAAAATCCTGGTACCTTTTCAGGTGGGATCCACAATGCAGAAACAGTTTCAGGATAACACGTGAGCTACCGATCACTGTTCCAGGTTCAGTTCACACTATCACTTGATCCTTCAGAGTCAGCGGTGAAGACACAGAGGGTGTTCTAAATATCTAAATGTCACTTTCGTTTTCGCGTGCGCGTTGTGCGCGTGAGTGGATCGCGGGTGGAGAGCGCACTGGACGCGCCGGCCGCCAACCGCTGCGTTTTATACGCGTGAAAGTTTCGTTTACGTCCGCCTGCATCATTCTCCTCTATCCCGGATCGGGGATTCTGATTTTGAAATCCTTCCGTCACGTCCATCCGTTGATGTCATAGGGTGACTAAGAGATTGCGTCGGTGGATATAAGATCGCCTTTTGTGGAACTCTTTCTAATTCCTAAGATGGTGACTTCGTCCTTGCCATGATTTCCAAACATAAATTATTTACGTCTATTTTATCTCAGTTTCTATAGATGCAAGCAGCATTTTTCACCAATTGTATAAGACTTGCGCGACCATTAATAACTAACAGTAATTGAAAACACATATGGTAATTTTGCTGGCCAAATGCCTTATTTTAGAAAAAAATGTGACGTAGTAACAAACAATACCCTAGAGTCTTAAGAAACATTAACTTCTGAATTACGAGAAATAGACATACATTTTTTAAAA
Organism: Aproaerema taeniolella; assembly: GCA_949987775.1. Lineage (NCBI taxonomy): Eukaryota > Metazoa > Arthropoda > Insecta > Lepidoptera > Gelechiidae > Aproaerema > Aproaerema taeniolella. The sequence continues at coordinate 13,291,947 of OX465247.1, read as the reverse complement.
GTAAATCATCCTGAAGTACAGAGAGCCGCAAATCAGGTTAACCTGATTTGCGTGCACTCTGTATTGTTACAATAGGAACGGTTTTGCAATGAAAATAGGCTTATTTTATTCGCTGGCCTCTGTACCTAGTAAATTATTGTATTTAACAAGCATTTGACTTTTATATCTAGATGATCGAGTTTTCAGTTAAATATTTTAGAATTTTTACTAGTTTTTCAATGGGGTTTTAAAAATTTCATTTTATATGTCAGCGGCCAACTATTTCCAGGCATTCTGTAGTGTAGAATCCAGTAAGTGGGACGCGAGGATTTTTCTGTTTTGTGGGCGAAAGGCTGGTAACCTATCACCTCGATACTCATGTTCCATCTAATAACCTCATGAATAAATGTCAAATGTTGCATTAAGTGGTTCTTGAACCACATGATGATCTGTCTACCGCAACCAGAGGTAATAGGCGTGAGTATATAAATAAATAAACAATAAATAAACGCTACACACTCAAAGGCCCACACTAAGGTTTTCCCTTGTGTCGTGGGTCCCTTGGAACACACAAAGACAAACACAAACACCCATGACCCGAGAACAAACATCTGCTTTTTACACAAATGTTTGCCCCGACTGGGGATCGAACCCAGGGCCCGCCGATCAAGAGGCAGCGTCACTACCACTCGACCAAACCGGCCGTCAAAATATAAAATGAATGAATTCTTAGTTCAGTGTTCATCCAAATCTTACAGCCTCTTCACACCATGTTTTACACAACTATTCAGAGGGTTAGAATTAAGATGGTATTGGCATAATAACAGTGGTCGACATTTAGCCTATAGCATAGCAAACCCTTGTTCTATTTAATAACTCCTACAGCATGCCGTTTATACATGAGACTTCGTTCCCGTGGGAATTTGGGAAGATTATGTATGTTACTCAGGTATAATGGCATTCTAATGGTGAAATAATTTTTGTAATCAGTTCAGTAGTTTTTGAGTTTATTTGTTACAAACATGCAAAATCACAAATCTTTCTTCTTTATAATATTAGAGCAGTTCTTCTATTTTATTTTTTATTGTGGTTTATTAAGTTTATTTTCAAATGACAAGAACGAGACAGAAGAAAATCGAAGCATTGTAGACTAGTGTGATTTTTAACTTACAAATACACGCTTACAGTATATCAAGACATTTGTATTGTAGTTTTGAGGACTAATGCTGAAATCTTTTTTTTTTATATAAAAAAGAAGAAACTGACTGTCTGACTGACTGACATATCAACGCACAGCCCAAACCGCTGGGTCTAGAGATTTCAAATTTGGCACGTAGGTTTCTTATGAGGTCTAGGGGATGATTTTTTAAATACAACCCCTAAGGGAGTGCAATGGAGCTTTAAAATTTGTATGGAAAAAACATTTTTTTTCACATTTTACTCGAAAATTCGTGAATATACATAACTTGAAGTAAATAAACGGAGACGTATTTCACGATTTTTCAAAAATAAAAGATTTAGAGAATGAAATGGGTGACATAAATAGTTCTTTGCGCGAGCAACGTCGCGGGAAAAGGCTATAAACATATATAAATCTTCTTCGGTAAACTCCCAAAGTGTTTGGGCCTTTTTATAATTTGAATGGCACGGCACGGCATTTCAAAATTTGAATTACCATTGCCCATTATGTTCTCAGCTTCTAGTATTACTATTGCATAGGAGGCAATGGAAATACAAATTTGCCGTGTCGTTTTCGGATTATAAAAAGGCCCTTTAGCAAATACGTCGGCTTTACAATATGATTGAGTAAAGCAATAGCCTTAGCGGTAGGTGCTTTAGTGGCATAGTTAGTCCAGAGCATAAGAGGGGGAACGTGTAGTTTTCAGGAACATATTATAGTCGAAGGCGTTCCTATGTAAGATATTACTTACTTTGTTTCTCAATCGTAAGGTTGTGCACCAACAATCTTTTAATAGTCGTCATCAGCCCATATACGTCCCCACCCAGGGGCACGGGCCTCCCTTCGAAACACAAAGGGGTTTTAGGCCATAGTCCATCACGCTGGCCCTATGCGGGTTGGTGGAGCGCTCGTCTTTCGAAAATGAATTTTTTTGGACAGGTGGCTTTCATCACGATGTTTTCCTTCACCGTTAAGCAAGTAATAATTAGATCCGAAAAGACGAATTTAGTGGTAATTCGCACCAAATCATAAAGTAAGCCATCTTTACAAACCATCAAAATGAAATAAATGATGATTCAATTGTAGATAATATTTTTGTCGTCATGGTATTAAAAAATTTCCGCGTTGTGCGCTCAAAAATTTGCCTCCAGCTACTGTTACAAATTGACCCTAATCATATAAGTAATATCCCGCAGTTTTGTCTAAGAACCGTAACCCCATACATTTTAACCGTGTGGTGATCGGTTGAGAATAACACCACCCCATCTCTTTCCGTGGGTGTCGTAAGAGGCGACTAAGGAAACACAAATAAGACCTGCCTCCTAGTAATCCATCCCAGGCAACGACACTACATTTTTTTCTGAATCTGAGGCGTCGTCCTATGGTCTCATGCGGTGTAGTAGGCTCTGTAAAGGGCCGTCTGGTTCGCGACCACCCTCCTACCGAAGTCCGACGCCAAACAGCTTGCTGTGTTCCGTCGGTGCGTGGGAGTACCAGTGCCTTTATAGGCATTTTCTGGGTTAACTCGCTCCATCGTCGACCTCATCTTTGACCTTATGGTCAAGATTGAGGTCAAGAGTTAACCCATCTTATAATAAAAAAAAATAAAAAAAATGCAATGTTGGAAATATTTTTAACACTAACGAAGCGCTCGTAGCCAAGTGGCATTTGATGATCTGAACCAATCAGTGTGGTTAAGCAACGTACATAAGGGCATGTAACGTGATGGTCGACCAAATTGGAAATTTAGCACGAGCGTGTCCGTGCTTCGGAGGGCATGTTAAGCAGGCGGTCCCGGCTGTTGTTGATTGAATAGTCGTTAAATCAAGTGAGGTCATTTGGCCGTTGGAAACTCTGACACTAGGGTTAGTCCCGTTCGCCACATACTTTATTACACCTACACGATTTAAAAAATTACAATAGATTGACTGAAAAAAAATAAAGAGATTTTGAATCACAACACTTTGTTTTGAATTATGAGAGATTTTCTAAAAAAAAATACTTTTGTATAATTTAAGTAACATGATCAAAGATAAACTACATCCCAATTATAACATTATAAATTTAGATAGATAGATAGATAAAACCTTTATTTAACTGACACATCACACACAATTACAAAAACTAAAAAAAATAAAAAAAAATAAAGTAAAAACATTTGTATCTTAACGATTAATTACAATTAATGTGTTTGGAAGAGTATAGTGCGTGTTTAATTTCGAATTGTGTTTGATTGTTTGTTTGCCCTCCCTTCATTTTTTAACGGATTAACAGTTTTTTTTACATAGACGGCTGCTAGAGAATGAGATCGGATACTTTTCCACGCAAACGAAATCGCAGGTGGAACGGTACTATTTATTTGTCTGTCTTAATTATCTTATTTTAAACTTTAAGGACACATTTGCCTTTGTACTTGAGCTATGTAATTAAAATAATTGTTTTGCTTGTAAGGTAATAAAGAAAACATGCGTACCATGGTGCTACGGTCATCGACGATACAAAAGATTTCAACGCGATTAGCTAATAAAGTATTTTATTTTTGAAAAGTTGAATTATTGTTTGTTTTTGGTTATCAATAGTTTTTCAATTTGTTTTAGTTTTAAGTTTATCTTGTTATTAGCTTCAAACTCGTATCCGTGTCTTCGCTTGTGTGAAAAATTTTTCATTTTTTGAAACAATTTTTCACGCAAGCGAATCAATTTACTCCCCCGATGGATACACAGGGTAATTTTTTATCACTATCCAAATTTATCTTACGGTGTCAGTAACGTTGATAGAACGTAAATAAGGAGGAAAAATTTTTTTTTTCCAAAATTTTCAGATTTTGATACCCCTTTTTAACGTCTTACAGGATGAATTTTGTAAAACGCAGAAACACAAGTGTCACAAATTGTGTTGAAGAGTACTATAACAAAGTTTCAAGTCAATTGGACGATGCTATTTTTTTCCATACAAAAATTTTGATTTATTTTCATGCTTCAGACGATCTAGCTTAAAATATTAATATGAAACGTAGAAAAAAAAATACGGGTCTGTTAAATTTTCATAAAGGTCAAATTTGGATAGTGATAAAAAAATTACCCTATATATGGAGTTATTTACTGAGTCTTTTTAATTTTGTAGTGACTTGAAATAAGCTGGGATCTTATTACGATTAGTTCTTGGAGATGCGGAGAGTGGTACTTCTGGCGTGGCGTCGCTGCCTCTGTAAGCATTCTCAAACAACATCATAAGGACTGTTTAGTAAAAGTTACAACTTCCGGGATTATCATTAAGAGCGATTTACAATAGATCATAACAATAAATATGAATTTTCACAGTCACATAATATTTTGTTTGAATTTGTGCAAACCTCGTCGCGCGACGCAACGCCAGACACGGCGTTTATTGGTCAAGAGCGTGTCTGGTAATTTGCTATGAAAGGGCCGCGCAACGCTCCTCGTGAAGACGCGGGGGCTAAATTAGTTCTTTTATGGGGTGACTTAGTTAGCAAATCATTAGGGCGTGATTGTACCCATCAAACTCAAAAACTTTCCCAAAACCCTAATAAAATTCTTAAAAAAAAATTTCGACACCTATCACTTTACACTAATCGCTGCAGTTATATGAAGAGGTGAACCTTTTTTTCGACCTATGTCCCTTGGGGAAAGTTGTACAGTTCGGTGGGCTGATTCAATTCTTTAATTTTTGCCAACTACTTAATGCCTACTTATATAGGAGTAATAAAATTAAACGCTACACACTTCAAAGGCCCACACTAAGGTTTTCCTTGTGTCGTGGCTCCCTTAGAAGACACATAAAGACAGACACAAACGCCCATAACCCGCGAACAAACATTAATTTTTACACAAATCTTTGCCCCGACTGGGAATCGAACCTAGGACCCGTCGATCAAGAGGCAGCGTCACTACCATTCGACTAAACCGGACCCAACCGGAGTACTATTGAGAAAGATGCAGACTACCTATTATCCCGCAAAATCAATTTTCAGATCCACAACAAAGCTCCAATGATTATTGAGGATAACAAATTGAGCAATCTAACACATTAGATAATTCACTCGAGATGGAAACAGAAAGCGAGCAATACTTACCAAAACCGAGCACCTTACAATGGCAATTCATCCGATTTCACTCTTTCCGTCGTTCTCGTGTTTACCGACTACAATGATGTTATGAGAAAGAATAGTAGATATATTGGGCCTTTTTATAATTCTAGAACGGCACGATAAAATTGTATTACCATTGCCTCCTACATACTTAGTTCAGTCTAGATGTAAATCCGTGCTTGCAAAAGGTCGGGTCATTCTGAATTTTTTATATGTTGTTAAGACCTAAACCAATATTAAAAAACCAGATTTGCAATTTCCTAAGTGCTGTGCGAGCGGCGGTGTGACCAAAAAACCATGAAATTTTCGGATTTTTTTCAGTTTTTGCTCAATATCTTAGTGAAGGAAGGGTCTGATCAGTATAGTCACTATAAATACTTTTAAAGTATAGTAAATTTGCTACAATTTGAGATCAAGGCGAGCTCTCTACAGCTATAGGTTCCCAAGTTACAGTTCTTCGAAAACATGATTTTTTTGCAAAAAGTGTTTTTTTTCGGAACGTTCACTTATTTTGTAAAATATGCATCCCACATCAAATGTTAAGTTGTAGTAAATTTAATTAGCTTTCATTTGAGATCAAACTAGTATCTGTATACCCAGTGGTTTTAAAACAACAGCTACCTAAAGTAACATAATCTGACAGTAACTCTAAGAAAAGTAATATAAATCATGTAGGTAATGTGTTTTGGTTGCCAAATTATGCCTTTCTTTTCATCTTTGATGACCCAGGTTTGGGTTCGTATGAAGATGGTTTCTCGTCGACAGTGATGGACGCTGGGAGAGGCCCCCAGTCTGTATTCGGGTCATCTTCATCATCCGAGCATTTCAGCTCCACTTCCGGGACGTTAGTGCGCAATTTGCCACCGCATGACTGGGAAAGGACTGAGCAGCGGAGCCCAGCCTCTCTGCACGAGCAGCTCCCAGAGCACCCTTTCTTGCATTACAGGAAATTTTTCGCAGAAGGGCAGGAGGTGCGGGATCCATGGTAGTGGGGATGGGAATGAGTCCCTGAGAAGACATCTTCCACCCACAATCAGTAGGATTCAAGTTGACTCCCCGCCACTTCTGCACTTGGAGGTAGCACCTTGCTGCATGGTGGCCTGTGGCATCTTCTGTCGGTGGCAAACGGGCTAGGTTTATGCTCATTGAAGTGACAAATGTCTTATACCTGAGGAAATTCAAAGTGTCCCTCGCGATGTCACCCCCATATAGAGCCACAAAGCACTTGATGCCGGCTTCTTTCACGGCTTGTGGGGTGGAGTCTGGCCGAAGGAAGACCTCCACTTGCTCAGCAAGTGGTTAATTCTTACTCAGGAGTGTGGTGATTTTGGTCTTTCCTTGGCCAAACGGTGCTGAGGTGGTATCGCACCCGGTAAAGGCGTGGGTGAACAGTACCGTCCCGGTTTGTTTTCGAAGAACTGTATCTTGGGAACCAATAGCTGTAGAGAGCTCGCCTTGGTCTCAAATTGTAGCAAATTTACTATACTTTAAAAGTATTTATAGTGACTATACTGATCAGACCCTTCCTTCACTAAGATATTGAGCAAAAACTGAAAAAAATCCGAAAATTTCATGGTTTTTTGGTCACACCTCCGCTCGCACAGCACTTTGGAAATTGCAAATCTGGTTTTTTAATATTGGTTTAGGTCTTAACAACATATAAAAAATTCAGAATGACCCGACCTTTTGCAAGCACGACCCCCTAATAATATTTAACTTGACTGAGCTAACTAGGGATTTTTGAAGTTAAGAACATAAGGGGCAATGATAATTTAAATTTTTGCCGTGCCGTGCCGTTCGAATTATAAAAAGGCCCATTGGGCAGTGAGTCGATGATTAATAACTATAACGTTGTGGCTAACAAATTAGACGACTGATTGAGTAGCGTCCATTAAATCTTGTTGCGCATGACAGTTAATAATATCGTATTTTTCCTAATCAGGGTGTTTGAATATTAAACTTTTAACCCTGAAGGTGTCGATGTAAGAAGTGTAAAATTAACAAACATTAAAGAAAGTACCCAAAAAATTCAAACAATGGGCCTTTTTATAATACGAAAACGGCACGGCAAAATTGTATTACCATTGCCTCCTATGCACAAGTGATACTAGAAGCTGGGAACATAGAAGGCAATGGTAATACAAATTCTGTCATGCCGTGACGTGCCGTTCGAATTATAAAAAGGCCCAATCGGTGACGATTCATCACCTGACTCAATACAGATATATTACGTCTACAATTATATTTGACAAAAAAACCACCAAAAAAGAGTAATTCATAAAAAAATGCTTTTTAATTTTTATCGTAGATTAAGTAATTACTAAAACTTGATGTTTCTCTCTCAGTGTGTGTTCCACCAAGAATTGCAGTGTTTATAATTACTTAATTATCTAGCATACTGACTACTGTAATTTTCAGATCGTTATTGTAACTTAAATCATGCCTCTTGACTAGTTTACTTATCTCCGTCTTTTGTATTAGATATATCATTGGCCAACGGAGTGTGCGGTCACGGTCAATAATTCCCTAATTAAGAAAAAGGAACGCTATTTACTTTTTTCTAATTAGGGTTAAAATTTAAACACTTTCAATAAGATTCCTCAAACATAGAAACTTAGAAAAAGTTAACTAAAGCCGAACCGACTATATTTTAGACACACTTCCGTGCCCACCCAAGGATGTTGGAGTTGGAGATACTCCAATGATATTAGAGTTTTTTGTCACTGTGATCCTTGGTTGTACTGTGGCTTTAAATTTGTTGAATTTGTTGTTGAACTGAAAAAAATTCACTGAACATCGAAACAGACGCTATAAGCTCTATAGTGAGCGACTGATTTAAAAGGTTTGTAAGAAATATTTTTTGCAATGTTAATATTAAAAATTAACCATGTACGCAAGATGTACGCATTATTGATAAATAAGCCTTAGCCTTTTATTTCTAGGCCTCGCCTTCTTGAAGTCTTATTATTCAATACATTATGCTTTTTTTTCACACAGAGAAATTGTACATAAATAGAACATAGTGCAAGAAGATGGCATTATTGTCTAATTATTATAGTTCTTAAAAATTGATTTGACTAAAAAAGAATACATAAAAAATGCTGTATCTTCATAAAAGTCAATTTCTAAAACATACTTATTACTCTTCACCTCTCGCAAAGCTTTTTTTTTCCTTAGAATATGATAAAATACTTTACTTTAGTTTCTTGGTTTTAAATACCATGAAGTTTCTCAAATTAGTTTAAAGTCACCCAACTAATAATAACAAATGAAAGCTACTTCATACACAGAATTATACATTTTCTCTTCCACTCTTAATAGCACCCTTCTATAAACATAGGATTAAAGATTAACTTCTCACTGTCTACCCCACTGGCAAACTCTTAATCTTATTTAGAGGGCATATTTTACTGTCTCTTAGATTATCGCCTTATGCAAACAGTCAGTACAATTTATGAGAAAATTGCTTTGAGTCATTGTGTATAAATGTAAAACCTGAGATATAGTGTGAATTAGGTGTCTCACAAATAAGCTAAAAGATAAGGAAGGGAAAAAAATCTCTTTACTATGGCTGAAAGGGTCTTAGAAAAACAACAGCGCTCTTTTCATTTTTGTGATCAGTTAAATTTATTCTGTAACTAAGCATAGAAATAAAGAAAAAAAACTTGTGACCCTTGTACGTTTCTTAAACTATTTAGCTAGTACAGAATAGTTAGAAAAAGTTACATAAAAAGGAGAATGGGCAAATTGGTACAACCCTCCAATAGCGATGAGTTATATGTCCCTGGACAGGTCTTTTCAATTGGAACAATAGTTACTATGACAGCTAAGTTGTAATAGTTGTCCGTTCGGAGTTATAGGTACCTAAAGTTAAACAAATAAAAAAAAATATTTTGCAATTATTATCGTTTATTGGGGAAAATAACAATAATGACGTTGTAGATTACAGTATTCCATAATTATTTACAGAAATATAAAGGGATTACATTGCTTAGATCAAAAAAAAAAACACCTTATTTACCTTACATACTAATATATTATACAAATATTTTTTTTTACATTTACAAAATAGAGTCAATTACATTTTGATTGTTCACAGTTCGTCCACGATAACATCATTTAGGAACACTGCCGGTGCAATAAAGCCTTCATGAATTGCATGTCCTAAATACCAAATAATTGATATAATATGCGCGCATGTACCCATGGTACGCCGTCCTGACAAGCATGTACAGTAGTGTTGAACAATGTTGTTGCTGCCTTCGATTTGGTTACTTTTTATCAAAATGTAACAATAATAAGTTCTTGCCCGGACGTGTCTAGATTGAATGCGCCCACGCAGAAGCCACACTTCTTCATTAATTCCATAATCTGGCAGGTCATCCAGTTGATTTTCTCTGTATGTCTCAATAAGGTATAAACCGTTATTAAGATGCTCCGCGCAGTATGATCTTGCCAGTTTTAGCTGGTATGTACCCAAAGCCAGTATCATTATCTGATTTAGGGTGAGCCTTGGGAAGTTTTCAATATTGTGGGCTTCCATCCGTTGAAAATCAACCCTTCGGCTATTCAGGCGCTTTCTCTCGACATATGTGTATAGAAGATTCGGTGAATCCAATGTTTCTCGTATATGACTCAGGAACTCTTCTGCATGTTCATTATCTGTTATCGGTACATGGAAGTGATTTATAATCGCTGCAGCAATTCTAAAGTTTTCGAACATATGCGGCAGTGCCCGATTAAAATATGATTGCCGTAACAGTTTATCATTACGTTTAAACCTGCCGTTCACAACTTCCACTACCCATCGGCACATTGTAATGGCTCGTGATTCGTTTGCCTGTTCCGTAGTGAGCTGGGATTCTCGACGGTCTTTTGTTGGTGGCACGTAATATTCATAACCCCAGGCTTCGATTGCATCCAAGCTGTCTCTGAACCCACGGTCCAAAATGAACACGTCATTTGGTTGAAGCAAATAATGTAAAGGGTGTTCTTCGTCATTCATGATATCCTGCATTATTTGCGCGTCAGTTTTTGTGGCAGCGTACGGCCCCAAAACATCAATAATATAACCATCTGACGATACAATCAAAAATGGCTTTAAAAGATTTCTAAACTTGTGGAGGCTATATGACAGCCGCTGGAATAAGAAGCCAAGTTCAGAAAACAGATCAGAGCACAATGTCCATGTAAATAGCCGGGTCAACGTTATAAGCAGATATCAGTGTCCGAAAAGATTGCCAAGTCAAAGTCGTTAAGAAGTATTGCATAAACAAGAAACGTAACACTCGCGCACAGTACCAATGAACGACTGTTACTTGACTTACCTGAGGGTCCCAAGTTAGAATACGGACACACCCCCGCCGGGGAGCGGGGGCGAGGTGCGCCCGCGGCTCGCCTCATACCACGACGGTACCCAAAACGCACAAACAAAAGAGATGCAGCTATTAAAAGTCATAAACCATGCTATTATTCTTTGAACTGGCCAGGCGGTACACCTAAAAGTGATTGTGTATACTGAAAATAATACTTACAATAATAAAAACAATGTTGCAATAAAAACTCGCTCATTGTATCGTAACAAATAGCGGCTATTGTTCAACAAAAAGCAAATCAATGTACGAATTACGAGGCACACCAACCAAATATTTATTTCAAAATCCCTTTTTGGAAATGGAGAAAACATTAAACTAATTCTAATGTGTGATGGAACACATGCAGCGGCTTCTCGGGACCTTGACCAGCTCATCGGTGCATCTTGTGTGAGGCCTACCCACTCTGTGTCTTGTCAATGGCTATATTCACGCTTATCGAACTTGCCCTAAGTATAAAAAAAATATTTGTATAAAATATATGTAAGGTAAATAAGTGTTTTTTTTTGGACCTAAGCAATGTAATTCCTTTATATTTCTATAAATAATTATGAAATACTGTAATCTACAACGAAATTATTGTTATTTTCCCCAATAAACGTTAATAATTGCAAAATTTTTTTTTTTTTTTTTATCTTTAGGTACCTATAACTCTGAACGGACAACTATTACAACATAGCTGTCTTAGTAACTATTGTTCCAATTGAAAAGACCTGTCCAGGGACATATAGCTCATCGCTATTGGAGGGTTGTACCAAGGTCCATACATTTTTGCCCATTGTCCTTTAATTTTCCTACAATTTCCCTACATCACAGACATGTTTTGCTAAATTTAAGAATGTATACCTTGCTAATGAATGACCACCCGGACATTTACCGAGAAATGTTTGTCTGTATGCATGAATTGCCATTTGCAAGCCTGGAGGTAGCCAATCTAAATAAATTAAGTGCCAATTTATGCCAATTGCTAACACTAAATTATACGTTTGAGCTCTGGAATGCGACAAGTGCGAACTAGAAAGGCTAACGTATAGGTTGCAAGAGAGACATAGTTTAAAGGCCTCCATATTATATGAGTTATTTTGTTAATAATCATATGCGTTAATTATTTGTAGATAAATAAATATAGTTTGCTGAAACCAAATGGAGGTAATAGTATATTTGCAGAAGATCTTGTAGAATAGAAACTCTGAAAGAGTAGCAAACTTGACACTTTTATTGTTTTACTTCAACTGCCAAGTGTAATAATACGTAGTGTATCTAATATGATAATATGCAGGCAAAAAAATTGTGTGACGAAAAATGTATTATCAGCTAGCTTTCTGTACGGGACTTTTTTGAAAAAAAAAATCCTATTTGTTATTTTGATGTCAGATCTATTACAGAGCTTTACTACAAAGTTTCATCCAAAAACCGTCCTTAGTTTTTGTGTGAAGGAGAAAACAAACATACATCCATCCATCTATTTTCACAAAATTTCGCATTTATACAGGTTGAAAAAGAACCTCCTAGCTTTATTGAAAATCCTGAACCCGTATCACTTACTGAACACTTTTTATTTTTTTTGTTTTTAATTATTTATTTTTTTATTTTTGGGGTGGAAGATTTTTTTTTCCTTAACGTAGACAACACTCGGGCGCACCCCCCGAGCGCTACCCGCACCCCTCGCGTACCTGGTGTAGGAGTAATGTCTACGTTTAGGCAAAAAATGAACTATTCCCATTGAAAAAATATTAAAAAAAAAAGTTTTTTTCATAAATGTGTTCTTTGAGTGATACTGGTTCAGGATTTTGAATATAGCTAGGAGGTTCTTTTTCACCCAGTAATATAATATATGTTGATGTTTAGTTATAATATTATAGTGCGATAGGATAGCATTAGTAGGATTTTTTGTTTTGAATTGAGATTGACGATTCATGTAGCTTTTTTTAAATCATAGAAATAAAATTCTACAAAAGTCTAGATGTAACGCAAATTGCAACACAATCAGAATATAATACACTCATGTTGGCAACTGAATCAATTGTGTCATAACCGTATCGGAAACGGAACAACACGAATTCAGGTTACGTTCGTCATGATTCAAACTGTTCTGCTCAGAATTTGCATAAGAAGCTTATGGAATTAAGTTTGGGTGTTATTGCATTTCGTCCGCGCCTACCCTGCATTCGTAATAAGCGAAAGTCCCTCATTGTGTTTGTATCTGTAAGATTGTAAGCAGGTATTAAATTACGTTGCACAACAAAAGTTTTATCTATCTAATAAATTGTAATACGGGTGATTGATATGATATTTAAAGTTTTTTTGAAAACATTTCCTGATGAAAGTTTATTTTTATAATTCTCTGAATTTCGGAGGGTTATTCAGTAGTAGGTTACTCAACATTTATACATTCAAGTTATTTATATTTTATAAATAATGTAAAAAATCAAAAAGGAAAAATGGTCTCCCTTAAAAAAAAAAGACAATTCCTAATTGACTCAAGATTTTTCAGTGTACTACTACTACATACCTAACTACCTAATTGGTTAAAGTTGGTTCCGCCGATTATAAGTCTAATAAATGTCGGGGGTTATACAAAATTTTTAATTTTAGAGTTATTATTATGTTCATAAGTCAGTCAAGTGCCTACGTACCTGACTGACAGGAAACATATTTTTATCATCCATCAAATCACCGGCCCAAGCGTAAGAGATAAGTAATATTTTTTTGTGTGAACTTGCAACGACAGACAAGAAATACACACAGCAACTGATTGTAGAAAATACCGGATCTTAGTCTAAACAAAACGCATACTTATGACTAACGAAAGCGCAACTTTAAGCGCCATTGACCCTCCAGCTTATTATTTGGTTATGCAACCTCATGCGTCAACGTCATTAGAATGGACCAGGCAACTCCGATTATTCAACCCAAGCGGACGCGGCCGGAATGGGGGCGGACCTCGTATTTCATAACTTGGAAGGAAAGCGAGAGTGGGGACGGGTTTGGGAAGCCCGTCAGCAGCGACAGTAACCGGGGTGTACGCCGGAACTGAGGTCAAGGATGACCGCACATTTGGGTTACGAAACTTTAGGGGAACGCTCGATGATTGATGGAAATTTAGAAAAGGTGCTTACTCCATGCTTCAAGAGATATACGTTTCTAATTAAAAGATAGTTAAGATTGTGTAAGAGCAAGCTCGTAACAAACCAAGCATAATAAAATCTCATAATTTATCATACCGCTTAAGAAACTTTCTTTTAAGTACATCCGATGAAAATTTCCGAAATTCACTTCCTTCATCTACATAATAACTCGTTGTGTCTTAGCTAAACTTGTTACATTTAAGAAATTTCACTTACTCGCGAACATATCGTTCATTCAATTCCATGAAGTTGCATTTTCTCATACAAAATCTAGCTACTTTCGCCTGCCCAAGAATGCTTGTATGGAGGCACAGAATGATCTGACATTGTGTGTAGATTACCACCATACACTGGTAGCTATTGTTTAGAACACGAATGGGAAGTGTGTGAAATGAAGTCTAAACCATTGTTTTGTTTTTTTTACATGCTCCTAATTTATTTGTAGAGAAAAGGTGCTATAACGACCTTCTGTTGTAGCGCTGAAGGTGTTTGCTTACGTAAGATTTTAATTTTAACCAAAGAAAGTTCAATAAATCATGCATGATGGGAAAGCTCGGAAAACAGCTAAGTGAATCGACGCATGTAGTCGCCACAGTGTAGGTGTAATTAAACTGGTCAAGCCTCGGGCCACTCTTTGTTTGTAACACCTGCACCTCTCCTCCAACCACATTTCAAGCTTACGACTTTTTGGTTTTTATGACTTCTCATTGCCCAATTACTTTTACTTCTCTTTATCCCAAATTATCACAAGAAAGTGTCAATATCGTAAGCATAGTACCTTTACTTTACATATTAAGTAAGCAATTGAACCAAAAAAGACGGACTTTAAATGACGACTTTAAAAATTACGGGATAAAAATAACAAGCGATTAAAACCGTAAAAATACTTTCATTCAGTTACTACCCAATCCATTATAGAGACAATGAATGGCCACACAACCTTGTCGCAGATGTTGCAATATGGCGAATTGATTGCGTAACACACTTTCTTTTTCAATAAAGACCAAAAATGTTCTATTGTGAGTGAGTCATTTTGTTGTTGTTTTAGCTTCGAAATGCGGTCGAATTGCACAATACGTGGCGGTGCGCGTAGTACGATGCGGCGGGTTATAGGGGTCCTGCCTGTCTGAATCAGACGAGAGTGAAAGTGGCACGTTTTGCGCAGTCCTATCTGCGCTGTGTCTACGCATATATTATGGGTTAAATTTTAACCTCAATACTCAGCGGAGTTTTAGGAGTTTCAGCTTTATTAGAGGTATTAGAAATTGAATTTCATTGGGGTGCTGATGTATGGCCATTTTTGCCACGTCAGACGATTTCAAGTACCATTTTCTAATGAAATATTATTTGAACAAATGTTTCTTGTCTCTTCTCTTGGGAAGACTGTACCTTTGTAAATATTTTTAATATTTGAAGTGACATTTCATTTAAAGATGTATGATTGGGAAGAACAAAACAAAAGATTTAATATCTTGGTGTTTACTAACTTAACTATGTAATTTATTCAGAACCATAAATCCAAAGGAAAGGTAGGCTCCGTTTGTAAATTTGATCAGATGCTCTTTAACCAGAACTTAGAGAACCGAGCTAATTTGTTAAAGGGCGATGGTCTCAACTAGAAACTTTGCATTGTATCTGTATAATTAACATCGTAAAGTATACAATTAAAGTACAGTTGGTGACATAAACTTCACCTGCTTTGAAATCTGTTGTTCTACGAGTATGTTGCTACACAAAAATCTAAAACAAAGTTATGATGGGATAAGATTAAGGAATTACTATGCCCAACAAAAATCTTTCACTAATGAAAAGCTAAATATCCTTGTCAGACAAAAGCTATATAGCTATATATACCTTAGGCACAGAGGAATCCGCGCTAAAAAGCTAGCACTACGTGTTTTAGGATATAACAGATACAATGAAAAAAAGCAATATAAGATAATCCATGGTAGAAAAAGATCAAGGCAATTAATAGAATCCAATTACGGAATAGTGTTACAACGCCGATATAATTTTAATTAGTTCAATTTTAGCAAATAAATGGATCTATAACAATATAATTCGTTGAGTGCACCGCCCACTGCGCCCGCGCCGGCGACTGTATCTCTACACTTTCACTGAAGGCTAAGATTGTTTATGTGTGAGACGCCTCTCCCGCTTGTAGATCCGTCTGATGTTAAACACTCACTGCTTTTCTAAATCTTATTAGAATTTTTACGTGGAGTATAATCTAGCATTCGTTTTTGACGTTGTGGGCTAACTATAACAACTATGTGCCGCGTTTTAATTTAGTATTTTAAAATTCTTACCCGCGTGAGGGATATAATTTTACGGTGGAAAAAATGTGCGAAATGGGACTTAAACCCATGTCCCCAGGGTTAGATTTTTTTATGCTTGGACCAGGAGAGCACCAGGAGATTTATTCCTGGGGACGTGGGTTTAAGTCTCATTTGCGACGAAAACTTTTCTTTCCCTAAAATTATTTATGTGCAGCGTGTTCATACCGAAATTATTGGGTCCTCACCAAAGAAATCGCTGTTTTTTTCTGTTATAATTTTATTCATCCTTTTTTTGATTGAGCAGCTGTTTCCAAAGATTTTTGATTTGAATATATATATATATATATTATAGAGATTTTGAATACAATTAAAAAAAATTTGCTTTGGGTTTTTAACTAATGACTAGGCCCAAAATACAGCTTATTTTACTGGACATCCGTTTCATGAAGCGCTCAGTACGGATCTGAGGAATCTCCACAAGTTAAGGGTGGTACTCGGCGGTTAGTACTTTAGGTTTTGTGGGTTTTTAAGACCTTAATTTCTAAATGTTTATTTCAGAATTGTCCTCAGCTTTATTAAAAAAGTCGTTTTAATAATTATACTTACAATCAGACCTTTACTTTTAACGACAGTTATTATTACATAACAATATGAGTTGACTGATGAAAGTGCTTTTAATTCTAAAATAACAGGATATGTTATCATTATACGTAATACATAATGTGAATTACCACAGGTTTGGGCCAATAAAAAAGACGTTAATGCTTATAATTATATTTACATCAGAAATCAAGCAGTAATAAATATTCGTCTAATTTCACTTTCATGTCAGTTAAAAAACTCATTTAAGTAGCAGTGAACACATTTGGTTGAGCAGTAAAAGTTATAGTAAATGTCAATTGCTTTCCAAAAACATTAATCTTACGTTAACACTTTGAATTAAGCTATTCCTCAAGTCTGATAGGTGTAACGAAATCATCAAGATTAGCTTAGTGATATATGTGTGTCAGTAGTTCGTGTTCAACATGCAAAATTAAGTATCACTTTTTTGTTTTTCTCACTGAATTCTTCGCATAAGTACTTTGTGAATATTCGTTTAAATAACAACATTGTTTCAGACTAGAAAAATTCTTCGTCTTCTTCAATTTGCTAACATGGTTAATTTGCCAGTATATTAACCCTGTTTAACAGCTTGACTGTAGCTGTAAGGTCTAATCGGACTGGCCTTTCCTTGACTGTCGTAGAAGTTGATGAGTTGCTTCACACTTCCAGGTCCTGGGGTGGTGATAGGGTTGGCAGCTGGGGATGGATTGACTGGCTTTGGCTGAATTTGCTGAGGCTGAGTTGGAACAGGAGTAGGGACCGGTTTTGGGGGTGTTACAGGTTGTGCTGCAGGTTTTGAAGTGACTGCAGGTGTTGGAGCCTTGGTAACTGGAGCCACAGGTGCAGGAGGCTTCACGTTAGTGGTAGATGCAGGTTTAGCCGCGTTTGGCCGAGTGCCTCCGCCGCCCTCCATGTTGATAAACGCCAGGTTGGCATTCTTATCGATTGGTACGACCTTCCTGCCTGGAATTTTGGATAACAATTTTCTTTAAATAACTTACATACTATATATGGACATTACTGTATATGGTAGAGTTAGTAGGAGAAAAAAAACTAATATTCTGACGATTATATGTTTGGGTATGTTGGTGAAAGGTTTACATTAATACAGCATCATTAAAGTATGTCTAGGAAGATCTGTAATTAAAGACATTCTATGTTTTTCTTGCACTCCTTATTTATGTTAACAACGACACATAGAAAACAGAAAAATGTTTTTCTTTAATTTCTATGCAACGAAGCAAGAAAATCAACTTTTTATGTAAATATTATATTGAAAATTTAAATTGACACTGAACTTTATAACTACTCCGATCTAACATTAGGTATTAGGGACATAAAAAGTTACAATGTACTTACATTCAACACCGGCAAAGGCTATAACACAAAAAACGACTACTAACTTCATTGTTGCGCACTGGCACGATGTTTTGCAGCAAAACACGATTTGTAACTGACTTTTTGACAGGTTTGAGTATCAGGGTTAAGTCAACTAGCAAACAAGTCTTTAGTCTGATTTCTTATCGTATCGTGTTAATACACTCGCAGTATGGTTTTGCATTTCTGTGGCAGTTGTTTTGTATCCATTGCTGTGTAACAGTGCAAAACCAAAATGAAATTGTACAAGCTGCCAATAATTTATAAGAATGTTTATGATTTTTATTTTGTAATGTTATAAAGTCACCTATTCACCACGTTTTTCCGTGAACACCATATCTTATATCCGGCGTAAGATGTCTACTATTGATCATAGGCATCCTCTACGGATCTCCACATTGAAATTAAAGTTCTTTTTGTCTTCGTGGGTTTCACAAAGTTCTTACAAAGCATGGGAATCAAATACGAACTCCGTTAGGATACTACATGTGGTTTCACCTCTCAACACTTTTAACCTAAAAGTCAAGGTTTTGGAAAATCCCCACTGGAACATATGTGATCAGTCAGCAAGGCACTGATGCCCGTTACGTAGTGATGTGAAAATTGAAGTTACTCTTTATTTGACGATAAAAGTCATCAAATGCAACAAGCAATGTAATGAAAATATTTTTTAAAAGAAGACGACTTGTAATAACAGCTTGTTCACATAATAAAACATCTGGCCAAGACACGACTGACCTAGCGATGACCTCATCGTCGATAACTCAGACGTTCATACTGTGATTATACTATTTCTTGTTTTTGTGCAAAATGGAGACAGACTTATTTTGTTTTGCTACACGGATTTTACGCCCATTTCTTGGAAGCGGATATGTTATTTTTTTAAATATTTTTAGTTTTCCTTTTATATCTGTCCGTTATTTGTATAAGAGAACAATAACTTAAATATTTTTGTATAGCATTACATCTAATTCTAAAATCAT
Organism: Aproaerema taeniolella; assembly: GCA_949987775.1. Taxonomy (NCBI): domain Eukaryota; kingdom Metazoa; phylum Arthropoda; class Insecta; order Lepidoptera; family Gelechiidae; genus Aproaerema; species Aproaerema taeniolella. The sequence continues at coordinate 13,272,938 of OX465247.1, read as the reverse complement.
CAATAATGAATTACATCAATAATGAATCTGCCACCATTGCGGATATAAGATAACATTTTTCTTTATTTTATTATTTACGTTGTGGTAGAGTTACGGTTGGAAAAAAAAGCTTAAATCTTTCTTAGTAATTTTACATTGTAATTTAAAAAATTGCGAGCCCAATCTAGGTCCATGATTAAAAAAAAAAAACTATATATTGCAAATATCAAAGTTTAAAATGGATTTCAATTTTTAAACCGAAACGGCTATATGTAGCATTTAAGATCATGATGAACGGTAGACAAATTCTGTGATGCAACGGTTCCTTCCCAAACTTTAAGGCAAAATAACACTTAATAAAGTGCTTTTATTTTACAGAGCCACAAATCGAAGATTTAAATGGAAAACACCACAATTCAAGGATAAACGAAGTTTTGCGGAACCCTGGTGACTTTAGGAATCGCTGCTGTAATGAATGCACGTGGCTGATAGAGTACCGGTGCATACTTTACATCCGGACATGCAAATCAACACGTACAGCATTATTCCACATTACCGCAGACGTTTGTTAGTTCCACTCTATTTTGTTGACAAAAAGAACACTTTTAATGAATACTCAATGAATTGTTCAGAAATGAAGCAGCAGATGCACGCAGAATTTTGCGACAAAAAATTCAAAACTAAAAGAAATATGCAAAATGTAATTCACTCACTTCTTTGACGTATTTTAAGTAACATTCTGAATATTCTATGAAATAAATCTTTTTTTGACTTTGACTTTGCTGAGATATGTTTAATTGAGCACCTAGTAATCTGTAAGTTCAATATCTAGGCTTGCATTTACTTTTCCGAATTATACGGTAGCAATAAGACTACACGTTATGTAGTATGGGCGAAAACCCAGGCGTCTATAAATCAATGGCTTCTGAATGACAATGGAGGTAATTTTATCAGTTCAGGTGGCGAAATTGCTAACTACTTAATTTTCATACACTTTTTGACATCTACCCCGATCAGCAGCGCCACTGCCAACCGAACGTAAAATTGCAAAATACCTAGCAACCAAAAATTCAGTTGGCGGTGGCGCCGCTAGTTCAAAGCATCAGTCTTCAAATGTATGAAATTTCAGTAGTTCTTAATTCCACCACCTGAACAAATAAAATGGACACCATTATTATTCCACCGCCATTGATTAGTGGAAGTCAACCTGTGCTCAGCAGTGGGAGGAACCCAAAATGTTTCTCAGGGTTCAAGTTAGTCCTTTGCACCTTTTAACTGTGAAGGAAAAAAACAATGACATTTTCACAGTCATAATTTTTAATATTAATTATAATAATATGTAGATATTAGGAATAATAAATATGGAAGTATCTTCGTCTTCTACCTAGCGTTTTACCAGCTTAGTGCCAGAGTCCGCTAAAATAAGTATGGAAGTATACTAAAAGGATAAAAATTAATGCCGTATCGTAAAACGTGAAAAACTTCGACTGTACTAGAAGTTAAAGTCTGTCAGTAATCGATTTTCCAAGTGTAAACGTGAAGAAAATACTCATGAGACAACGATCTATACTAGTAACATCACAGTACGGTTATTTGTACGGTCGCAGACACGCTTCAGGCAATCGTTCGATATAAAGATTATTGGCAGAAGTAGAGTCAATGAGTCCTATTCTTCTCATGATTGGTCTCTTATTCTCCTCAGTTTCCTATCTGCCCTTCTCGGGAGAAGATTGCACATAAGGCTTTGTAAACTTTTTTGTTTTAGCTCTTTGATATCGAGTAGGTTTAAAGGAACTTACAGAGACCAGGGCCATAAGAATATTATTATTTATTCTTATGCCAGGGCATTAGATTGCCTCATTAACGTTGCAAAACTGTTCTTATTGTAACTGAATAGAGTGCACTTATATAGAGTAATCGACCATAGTAGTGGCAATGCATCACGAGCGTTTGTCCGTTTCAAGAGTGTGACACACTATCATCGGTTTGGTTGCCAGTAATCATGTGCACAGGGCCCCGATTCTGTGACTTATGTTGTGTGTCAATGGGATGGTTGCCATTTTATTCGTTCAGGTGGCGAAATTGAGAATTATTCAAATTCCATACATCCAATAACAGGTGCTTTGACTGGTGGCGCCACCGCTAACTGAATTTTCAGTTGCTAGCTAGTTTGCAACTTTACGTTCGGTTGGCGGTGGCTCTGCTGGTCGGGGTGGTTGTCAGCAAGTATATGAAAATTAAATAGTTCTCACAGATAAAATGGCCTCTCTTCCATCGACACACCACTTAAGCTACAGAATCGGGGCCCGGCTGATGAATCACAAAGAATCTTGCCCCTTTACTATTAAGCTTATCTACTGTTAAAATGTCTCTATATGAGACAGGTGATGGCGATGCATAATACATGGAGTAAAATACGATTTTCCCGCGGTGCGCCTGCGCAGCCGCACGCAAGCACATTGCAGGCGCGCGCTCGCCTGCGACCACATATGTGATAATGTCTCTTTTCAGGACTTTCTTTTACTTCTGCTTGCTACGAGATGTTATTTATTGCTCCGAGATAATATGAAAGAAATTGGACAGTTTACATAAGATGTTCGTAATACTCGTATAACTTATTGACAAAGATTTTTCTTAACGGTAGGTACGTTTATAAAATAAAAGCTACTCACTTAAAGGCCCACACTAAGATGTTCCCTTTTGTGGTGGGTACCCGAGAAAAAAGATATGATAACATCTTTATTCAAACAAAATATACAGCAATAGAATGAAATGCACCGTGAGTGAAAAGCTCTGAATCTACTTGCTAGTTAATTTTTTAAGAGATGTCAGCTAGGAAAACCTATTATAGGGGGAAAAAACATATATAAATTTTTTTTAATTTTCTATTATTTCTCATTAAAAGACATCGAGCAATTAATTACACGGCAAAAAATGTTTAAACAATATGTGTTATCAATCTGTGTTTAATCATCAATGTATCAGACAGCCGCAAAGACAACAATCAAGCAGTTTGTCAATTATGCATGAAACTTATCAATCACAATCAAGTACACCTGTCAAGCGAGCGAATGTTTGACAAGCAGATTAAAACTTCGAAACTCTAAGGACCATAAGTAAAAACTCCGCCTCTCCTATTAATCAACACACGAATACTTTCGGCAAATTTTACCTATCATCAAACTTTCATTTACAATTTAGACCAAAATCCAGTTCAATTACATTTAATGTAATGACATAGTTGCGTGTTGTGATTAAAATCCGTTTAAGTTTTTAAATTCTAGTCTAGATTGAAGATATCTCTAAAGTAGTTGGGCCTTTTTATAATTAGAACGGCGCGGCACGGCACTTTAAAATTTGAATTACCATTGCACTCTATGTTCTCAGCTTCTAGTATTACTAATACATAGGAGACAATGGTAATAATATATAGGGATAAGCTGTGCATATCTTCTTCTTTCTAGCGCTAATCTCGTTTCTCATTCGGGGTACGCTTGACCATGATCCAGGATTTGGCAGATCAAGTCATTACAGTGAAGTAACTGGCATCTGACCTCCGTGACTCTGGTAACAGGGAAACCTGACCGGATTGGATCATGGTTACACATTCAGTCTCCTGAACTTGCAAGTTTCCTCACAACGTTTTCCCTCACCGTAAGAGCATCTGTTAGTGTGCAACTAATGTACATAATGAATCATTAGCACATGGCGGTGCTGGGATCGAGCTCGATACGTTTCGCTTACTAGTCCGAACCGCTAGCTGTTAGACCACACCGACGCTCACATAAGATCTGCATACCTATAGCGTGGTTTTTATTAAGCAAGTGGACATCAAGTCGAATTCTTCATAACAATGTTGCACCTAGTCTATTCAAGATAGTGATAATTAAACTATTTTACTTATTTCAGGAAGTGAATCTTTCCATGAAAGAAAAACTGAAAAACTTTCCGGAAGGAATTCATAGACAATCTTCAAAACAAGTTTTGATTTTCTACCCAAAAACAATCAAGCTATCGATACATATACGATACGATGTATCTATGTACAGGCAATTTTTTTCATATTTAGATGTTTCTTGGTGAGTTGTCTAGTTCAGTGGGCTCATTCGTTTCCTTTATAGATTACTGCATAGCTAATATACCATGCGTGGCATAATTTTGTCGTTATGTATCTAATTCCGTCCTCTTCTGTCCGTACGGAACAGGCAGAACGACATAGACATAACAAAATTATGTTACGCATCTATATCAGCTATGCTAATGATGTAAAGAAACAGGATAGAAATACTTACTGCATTTGGTCAAAGCTCTCTTATGTATAGAATAGTTAAGTTAACTACAGCTCCAGTCATAATTGTCGTCATTAACAGATTGTTTCTACAGGTTGTTGTATTTTGTTTATAAAACTACGGTAAGTAATTAATAAAATAAAGTAATAATATCTGTGTTAGAAATAGGTAACAGAAAATTAGGCAAGAAGGAAAACACTACAAGCATTTTCAAATAAATATAACAACAGGAAATACGTCTAAGGAAGAAGATGTACATATTGTACATAACTGCACACTGCATAGCATTAATTCCATCCTTATATGTCATGAAGGTCAATTTTGTTTACCGAGGTAACCACGAGCACGGCTCAACTTACCTATTCAGGGCAATCACCGTCGCAAAAACTGGATCCGCGGGCTGAATCTCAATAACACTCCGTATCTCATATACTCGACCATGACGTCACCCTGAGGTCGTGTATTATCGCCGCTGCGCCCGCGCAACGATCACTAGTGCGACGGATTCGTGCTAGAATCAACGTCAAAATGAGGATCGTACTTCTTTTGTTTGTGATTGCGGTGGCTACAGTAAGCGGAGACGACATCGCCTCCGCTGCTGGCCAAATCTTCAATAACATCCTTCCGAATCTGATTGGAAACAAACTGGTGAATCAAGCGACGGGCAACAATGAGAACTCTGCGCAAAACACGCTCCAGCAAATCGGAACCGTCGTAGGAGGCGTCGTCGACTACGCAAAGAAAAAGAGCTACGAAGATGTGCTCCGACAAGTCCAGGATCAAACTTCTGATGACGACCTCCTCCGCATCAGCGAGGAAATGTTCAACGCGGATATCAACAACGCTTTCAACTACATCCAGGTCAATTTGCAAGGGAAAACCAGTCCCATGTCCAAGAACGACGAGGCGCAATCTAAGTAAGTCTCTAATGATAGTGCATGCTAACATTTTCATTAACCTCTAATAACCGTCTTTATCCAGCGGCAATCTGAATCTTTATACACTCTGTTCATTCATTAGAGCAAGCCGGAGACCTGAATAGTTCCTACATAGGAGTCTTTATGAACATATAATCCTAGGCTTTCTTCGTATAGCACATTTAAAAAAATGTTTATTAAAGTCCTTGTACAGATTAATCTTACTATGATGAATAGATATTTTATAAATTAGGTTCCACACTTGTACGGGGTTTTCTGTTTAATAAAAAAAGCGAAAAGGTAAAATAAGCACTCAACTGTTACATAAGTGAGGACATACGAAGTTTTCAAACTTTTTAATTACTACTCTGGTTAAAATATTCATCTGAAGAAATGATACAGGCGTTCTAGGTACTCTCAAATATTTCTTATATCTGTCTCAAAAACTTTTTTAATCTTCATTTTTATAGGCTGTTATAGCCATTAAAGAATAAATCGAATTCTTTCATTCTCATCAACATAAGACTGTACAAAATATTATACAGTTTTAATTGAATGTTTCAGCAGTGTATAAACACCATCGACATACAAATAAGTAAACCCTCTTTTATTTCAGCCTTCTAACCATCACAGACAATGTATGGAATGGTCCTACGATTCGTCCTTTCGTCGCCCTTTTCGATAATTACCACAAAAACGTTATAAGGCCCGAATTTGTTACACCAAATGTGAGTATGAAGAATAAAACAGTTATTCGTGAAAATACCAACATCTTTACATATTACTGTACTTATTTACAGGAAGAGACCGAGCAAACGACATACATAAATACAATCTTAGCTACTGGACCTATGAGAGTACTTATGACCCATTTAACTAGCAAAGGTAAATACGTACTTATTTGTTTTTAAAACTGTAAAATAGGTAATATATACTTACTCGCATCTAACAAAATGATATTTGTACTTCCTACTGAACATATTGAATTCATACGTAACGAACCTTTGGCCACAAATATGAATATTGTTCTTACTATAAAGCCATGACTATAATATAGAGTTTAAACTTTACCTACCTATGATAAGAGGAAGCATTTAAACCATTCTCACTTTGAATATATGGACCTTAGGATACTGATTTCCATATTCGACATACACGCTCACCTACTACAATAAAATGCAATGAAATAAGTACTATTACATAAAATATTTGGTTACCGGTTCATACCCTTATAGCTTAGGCAACGAAGAATTGTGGGTGGAAAAGTCGAAAGCAGAAAGTTTGACTTAAGAACTTTATTTGGGCTTGTTAGGAGATAAACATACTAGAAGTCCTTACCCCTCCGAGGTGAGCCCGAGGGAGGAGGGCACAAATAATGTAATTTATATTCTTTATTGTAAGTTGTAGAGAATTTTATCAGCTTTCATTATGTAGTACAACAAAATTTCGTACGACGCACCGTTTTTGAGATACTTATAAGCAAAAACCAGAAAACGGAACCTTCTTTGTGCCCTCCCCCCTCGGGCTCATCTCATAGGGGTAAGGACTTTTAGTATTTTTATCTCCTAACTAGTCCAAACAAACTTCCTAAGTCAAACTTTCTGCTTTCGGCTTTTCCATCCACATGCCCCTTGTGAGCACGCATTGACCACAGTATTAAGTCATTTGTATTATATCGTAGCATTAGGTCATTATTTAGCACAATGCTGTCGGAATACAAGACTCAATATATGATGTCATGAAGAGCAGATCGTAAGATACTTACGGAAAGAATTTATATTCCGTTGAGGTTTCTTAGGCTATTTCAAATTAGCATATTTTTTATAAATTCAAAACTCCACAGACAGTTTTTCAATTTAAGCGCATAAAAATTATATACACACAGCGGCACCTCAGGCTATACATGTTGACCTTGGACGTTGTCCTTATTTCGCTCGTAATAGCGCCGGCTTTCGTTTGGTTTGACGGCCGGTTTGGTCGAATGGTAGTGACTCCTCGGCATGAAGTTATCTGCCAACCTTAACTTCGGCACATCCATCGAATCCAAAGCTCAAACTGCGGCCGAAAAGCTGGGCATCCTTAATAAGGTCAAGCGATACTTCTCGCCTGACCAACTCCTAACCCTTTATAAGGCGCAGGTCCGGTCGTGCATGGAGTATTGCAGCCACCTTTGGGATTGTTTGGCCAAATATCAACTAGCCGCCCTGGAATCGGTGGATCGCAGAGCCCGGAGGCTCATTTTTGACAAAAAGCTAGTAAACAGTAAACTCCAAAGCCTGGCTCATAGACGCAAAGTAGCTTGCCTGTGTGTTTTTTAAAAGATGTACTTCGGGGAGTGTGCTTATGAGCTGCACGAGCTCATTCCGCCTGCCCCTTTCTTCTACCGCACGTCTAGACGCACCGCGGGGTACCCCCCTTACCTTGTGGAGATTTCTCGGATCCGTACTAAGCGCTTTTCGTCATATTTTATATTGCGCACCGCTAAGGAATGGAATTCTCTGCCTGCGTCTGTATTTCCGGGCAAATAAAACCCGAATCTCTTTAAAGTTCGAGTGAGGCATCTTCTGGGTGAGCTTGCTACATCCTCGACCACATCTCCGCCTCTGGGCTAGATTATGGTCAAGAGCAAACCCATTATCTATAAAAAAAGCTGCCTCTTGATCGGCGGGTCCTGAGTTCGATCCCCAGTCGGGGCAAACATTTTTGTAAAAAGCAGATGTTTGTTCTCGGGTCAGGGGTGTTTGTGTTTGTCTTTATGTGTTCCAAGGGACCCACAACACAAGGGAAAACCATAGTGAGGGCCTTTGAGTGTGTAGCATTTATTTATTTATTCGTGGTGCTAATAGGTAAACTGATGTGCTGCTGTCTGTACCTATCGTTATTAATTGAACTACCTGTCATGAAAAATCATTTTTTTTATACTCTTAATTAAACTTACAGTTATTCAGATTAATATGATTACCTATTATAATCACGTGCATTTCCGTTTCGAGTTGATGATTAATAAATACCTCGGCACTTAGTAGACCTTACTACAAAATAAGGATGTGTTCATTTGTTTTCAGGTATTACCCAACTAAACGAGTACCCTGAACAAGTAGAGCTGCTGAAAAAGATCTGGTTCACAAAATACGCTCGCCACTGGACCGGATTGTGCAAGTGTAGCTGCGCCTTTGAAAACGTCTTCATGGCTGAACTCAAAGGCAACGATGTGCTTGGTAAGAGCTTCTGAATTCTGTAACATCGCCATTACAGAATTCGATACCTAATATGTATCGGCCGTTTCCGTACAGTCACTCGTTAGTCCCATTGTAAACTCTAAGGTTACCAAATAACTTTTCAGGTTATAACTCTAAAATTAAAAATTTGTTTAACATACATCGCTTATAACTCTGAATTAATTGTGATCAAATATAGCTGCAAACCTTCTCGATTAGGTCCGTCAGCAAAACAAAACTGCATCGAAATTGGGGGTTAAGAAGAAAAGCAATATTGGCCCCTTCTAATAGCTATATTTTAGGAGCGTGTACATTTGTATCAACTTCATAACAACTAAGGTCTTTTCAGGTCTTCACAGTTGGTTGTTCTTTGCCAAACGCGAACAGGACCGCAAGGCGAACTACTTAGGATACATTGACAAACTTGATCTATCTGGTGTAAGTATTCCATCCTTACTATCATCATCATCATCATTCCAGCCAGTGTACCTCCACTGTTGGACATAGGCCTAAATAAGAGGGGCTTGGGCCGTCACCCACTACGCTGTCCCAGTGCGGGTTGGTGGGGAAGTTTCGCCAGAGCCTCTTTAATTGATCAGCAGGGTGTGCTGCGGGCAGGAGAGGTTGACTTGGGTCCCTAAGGATGGATTTTAGATTCCTTCCTATCATAGGTACAATATTATAAAACAAAGTCCCCCGCCGCGTCTATCTGTCTATCTGAACGCGATTAACTCAAGTACTGAACGGTTTTCACCAACGATGGGTGGAGAGGTTCAAGTCGAATTTGAGTTATAATTCATTCCCAAAATTCCCATAGGAACATAGACGAGATTTTTTGCACAGGGTTAGTTAGAGGGCTGGAGAGAGTGACAAAAAATAATCCGATCTTTCCACGCGATCGAAGTCGCAGGTTTTCTAAGCATCTTTGATGACCAATTTGTCGAACATAATTTGCAAAGGTATTGTACATCATGTCTCCAATAGTCTAGTCTAGACTAGATATAGTACTTTACATTATGTAGTTGCAACTAGGAGTCAACTCGTGTTCTTATTAAAACTAGGAGTCCCAGTAAAATAGTACCTACTTACCTTGATGATTTACTTCTGAACTATGAACGAATTCAACCTTAACCTTATACTCGCGTCTCCTCAGCACATGGTGATCTCATAAACATTTACACACTTAAATGTTAGTTTTACTATGCATAAACACAAGTGTATATAGTAGGAGAAGTTATCATAATAAATCCGAAAAGACGAATTTAGTGGTACAGGCCGGCACCAGGATTTGAACCCGCAACCTTTCGATTACAAGTCTGGCTCATTACCAAATGGGCTATCACCGCTTTTCATTGATATTTGATAAAAATTATATCATATTATTGTATCTTTGGACCTTAATAAAATTTGTTAAATAATAAAAAAATAAAACAAAATTACAGAAAGGCATGATCCTGAAGCAGCATTCAGTGCTCAGCGAGACGAAGGACGCTCCAGAAATCACGATGTTCGTGGGAACTTCCCCTGAATTGGAAACTGCGTTATACACTCTATGCTTCATGGCACGGCCTGACCGCCCGTGCAAACTGCGTACCAATAACATCAACTTTACCATCATGACGAAAACCATCAAAGCTGACAATATCCCACTTATTGATACAGCTTACCCTGTTTTCTAAATCTAGTCTGCTTTAAAGTAATTAATTTATAAAGGGCCGGAAGAAATGTGGTCTTTGTTAAAATGTAGTTTACTTATCCTTAGACAAAGGCCAGAATTTAAATAAGTCAATCCAACCGCATTCGTTAAAATTAGGATGTGAATCGGCAAGTGAAATCTTTTCGCTATAAACAGCTATGTAATTATTTATATGTGTCCAACTGCATTAAATCCTATTCTTTCTCATCGTCTATTTTTGGAGGTTGGTTAACAAAATCCATAAATTCATTCAAGTTTGAAGTGTTTTTCCGCAAAAAAGTTTACCACAGACATAATATTAAATATCTGCTCTCTTTTAAAAGTACAAAGTGAAATTATTTATAAATAAATAAGTTATTGAATAAATGTGTCGTGTGATTTAGTTGATAGGAATAACCTTTATCATTTAAAGTTAAGTTTGCCGGGTCCCGACCTATACGATAAATTGATAAACCAGAATAATTCTCAATTATCTTTGTAATTATTTCTGACAACTACAGATTTGAAAACAAACAACTCGTTATCAACAATCATTTTATTTAAACTGTTATCAAAATGAATACGGTTTCTCAATAGGTTAACATCGATATTCATAAATAGGTACGTTCATACTGTCAAATGCATGACTAAATGATTTTATCTTTTGACCGAAACCGCTGTACCAAACCTTATACACTATCCATCATACTGGTCCATCTGACAGAGACGGAGCTATACAAAGATCTCTCATTTCCTAGTATAGCTCTACTACTAGGAAACACTCTCTGATGGGGCTCTGATGGTACAGCAGAAGGACAGTGAATCGCTTTAGGTATGTGTGGAGCGGGGGCACGATCTTACCAGTACACGAAATCACGTGAGTTATTATTATTGCTCTTCCCTCCCACCCCCGCCTCGCCGCGCATACCTAAGGCGTAGTACAGCGGTTCCGTTCAAACTAACATACAGATATCTTTAGATTATCTTTCGTAAATATTCTTTTAAATATCAATCATCAATTCATTAATACTTTCACGCCCTAAGGATGCCAATCGACAGGTTTAAATGAGCAAATCGTCCCAAAGTGCATGAAATAAGAGTAAAACATATTATCATTTGATAATGAGAGTCTCTCTATATCGTGTTTTATGTAGAGGCCAGCGCATCAGGTTACCCCAGGCAAACCCGTTCCTATCGTAAGGGTACAGAGTGCACGCGTGTGGCAATTTGATGTGCGGCCCTCTGAACTTTGGGAAAACTTGTTCAATTATTTAATTTCTGATGCGGATAATTATACTTAACATAGTGATAACGAAATAACTTCGCATTTAACGCTCGAGTCCTACTTCATTAGTTTTTCATCACATTTTGCTAATAAACTACAAGACCAAACATTACAATAATGTCCTACTTATCTCGCAATGGTAATCGATATTTGTGAGTGCATGTTTGGTAACTACCAAGTATGTAATCTCTTACTAGCCGAGTCAAGATTATAAAAACATACAGAGGAGCTTAAATATATGGGGTGACTTCAAATTAGTTAGAGAAAGTTTAGTGAGTAATTCTCCCCCTGAAACTGAACTGCTTTCCCCAAGGAACCTATATGAAATTCTATACAGGGTGTAAAAGATAGCTTAGGAAAAACTGAAACCCTAGACTCAGACAAACATTCTATATGATTTTCCAGTGAAATTTTTCTTCGGAATTTTTTTAACTTTTTTCAGGTTTTTTTAATATTTTCTGCATACATTTTTTAATATTTGATCGAATACACTTCATTTTGCAATAAAAAAACACTCTTAACGTTAAACACGAAAACCAGCAATGTCTATGGCACTCCAATAGCAGCGCGGCACGGGGGGGTCACGCGCGGGGCGCGGTTTCGCGATACGTTGCGTAGCGCTAAAGTAGGTAAATAATGAAAACTCCTTAACTTGACATTTCCGGGAAAAAGATGATAGTTATGGGTAGATTCCACCATTTAAGTATTTGCTAAGCTGTCTTTTACACCCTGTATTTAAACCTACATTATTCTCTACGTTTTCAACAATGAGATGAATTATTGTCAGTTAATATTGTGGCATTGCTACAATTATCTGTAGGTCACTTATCGCAAACACTATTTTTTTAATATACACCGATCAGATGAGAATCAGATAGTATACAACCTGTTCCTTTTGATAATATCCCATAACTCCAGGGTATCAATGAGACCACGTATATAAATCAAATAGCATATACATTATTTTGCAATTATTAATAATTTCAAATTTTTATTTTTCATACAAAATAATTCGGTAAAAATGTGAATTTCCTATAAAACACCTTTACGTAAGAAATGACAACGTCGCATTATCGTATTCTAAATTATGAATGATTGTAACTAATTTCATTTCATTAGTAATGAAAGTGAACCAACTCGACTTAGGAGTCTTAGGACTCGTTATATGGGAGAAAGATTTTGAAATATTTTAATTTTGATTTCTCCGAAAATACCCATTTAAGAACATATGTTCCTTGGACTTTTTAAATTATTTTTATTCATAGAATATGACCTTAGAGTTATGGGATATCAAAAGGAAAAGGTTGTGCATTTCGTAAAACGAAATTATTATCTATTTGATCGTTCGATGAAAACCCGACCCTAAATCGTGTAATCCGACATACTTACAGTAACAATTAACTTAACCTAGCATGTATAGTCTCAGTATAGAATACAACTTTAAGATATAGAAAATACTTCAAAAAATATCTTTCTAAGTGGGGCAAGTGGAGAGAAAACGCATTGTATAACTAACTAAGAAACGTGAACATTAAATTATAATCAGAAATATATTTTGAAATACACAGGGGTTACTTAAAACATTCAAGGTTTAAAATAACTCAGATTTTCTTTTAATCTAACAAAACATATATCATTCATAAAATTATTTATTTGTGAAATAAAGTTTTTAAACCATATATCACGTCCAAAATCATGTCTAAGGCCGCATCTATTTTTGCAAAGTTGCGCCGTTCTAAGTTTGCCACTAAGACAGTGGCAAACTTAGAACTTAGTGCTAAAATTATCAATGCGGTAGCAGTTTTAACAAATACTATGATAGTGGCTTTAGTTTATATAAATAAGTAAAAACTTGACTGAAGCACGTGTGTCACATAAGTCACATTCGCAAACTTATAGGTAGAATAAGTCAAACTATACCAATACAAATAAATTCATAATATAGATTCTTTTGATAGTGAATATCTCTTAAATATTTGCCTAGTTTAATAATATAAAATACGCATCTCATGATTCATTTTTAGACATAACAAACACCGGGCAAAGTGAAAAAGGTGAGATTAAAAAAAAATGTTTGATGCCTTTACATATCTGCTCTATTAAGCTAGTATAGCACATATTTTTGATACTTATTTTACGGCTTTTAGACGTCGGGTAAAAAGCAAACTAGCCACGATTTACGGTATCATAATTTTGATAATATTGATATGTTAAAGAGTGCATATTGACTTTTATTTATCATACAAACTTAACTTATGTATAACATTATAAATACTTCTGACTAGAACAACGTTGGCGTAACCTTAGAGGTATAATAAAAAAAATTTGGTAACGGCTGTTATTTATGCTTTACACATAGAGCAAGTAACCCGTAAAGGTGCATTGAACGTAAATTAGTTTCAAATAAATTAATTCTGGCCAATAGCTGAGGTAGGGAGGGGGCAGACACGTGTCCGAATGGAAGTGCGAACAATATTCCTCTGTATGTAACATGCAAACAGCCGTTACAAATTTATAACAAACACATTGATATATCATTTTAAAAACTATAAATAATACTCAGGGAATATAACACAAGAGCATACAAAAAGTTACACTTACTATCATTTGAAAATTGCACTAGATATACACATATCTTTTATATTATTTTATACAACTATCGGTCTTATTTTAATAATATCTCAATTCGTTTATTTTAAATAATAAAAAACTCAAATCTTGCTTACTTTATACATGATAGGAAAACATAACTAGCAATACTGTTTCAAGGAAACAAGTAGATGGACTTTATACAAAGAATAAATTACATTTTACAGATCTGATACATACTTTCATCTAATGAGTAAATGTCATATACCATTCCCTACTGGCTTTATATTGCAAATCTATTATAAACACTCACACTATGTTGAAAATAGCTAGGTTGAACAACACTGATCAGAATTACTTATTGTAATTTTATCGTACTGAATTTTACATTCAAATACGTTGTTTGTTATTTATAAATATTGACACCTACATTTAAAATGTCTTCTGAATGAGCAAATATGCCGAGTTAACATAGACTATTGGCATCTAAACACATTTAACTCGTACGCTAATTATCTTCTTGTACAAATAATTTGAATGTATCTCGTGTTATACTTTATCCAGTTCCCTACACAAATCAAAAAACGTATAACAAATCTATCCTTATTCTAGACAAAATAAGATCCATATTCGTGGGGCATCACACCTCGCCGAGGGTAAAAAGTGTGCGAATTCGAGTAGTTAAGTAAATTGCTGATATTCGAGGTGTAGATGTCCGCGAATCGGAACAGTCTTCTTGAGAAGTAAGTGGGATTGTGATATGTCCGAAAAACGCTTCCAAACTGCGCGTTAAATACCGCCTTTATTTCGTTCCTGGAAGCGAACAAAGATCTCCTACATTGCGTCAGCGTGAAAAGCAAACATAAGCATTAATTTACAGCTGCCAATCGGTCACCAATACATAAGAAGGCTTACGAAGAACTCTTTATTGCGTATTAGAAAATTATGAAATAAACATTTTTGCCTCTCATAGTTTGTTTACGCATTCGAGACTTCGATGACTTCACAACACGCGTAACTCACCGTGATCGTGAGGAATTTGAATATCAAAACTTTGTATGAATAAACAAAAAACTTGCGGCATAAAAGTAGTTTCATTTTATGACCTTCTGGTGTAAAATTATATTACAACTTGGGATTTATATAATAACTTTGAAACTCAATAATCTTCAACTTAAAATTGCTAAATAAGAACTGGAATCGTACATTATTTTTTAATAAAGAGTTCAAAGTAAACCACAAAGTAGTACAAATTTGGAATGGACAGAACCTATTCTGCATCACTCACAAATGTATTTGTTTTTATATATAATATATTTATCAGATAATAAGGCAAGCAAGTATGACATAAACAGATAAAAACAGATAAATCCAACATACATAGTATATCAAGCTTGCAAGAGAGTGGAACTCAATTCCTTGATGATACTCAGTGCTTTGGCAAAGGCATGGCATCATTTTCATTATTTTCAAGAATTACAGTTGTCATAGTGAACGTTTTGGAAGCGTTGTTACTTTGTTCAGGCATTTGTAAATAAAACATGAAGATGTTTGCAATATAAAAAGTTTTTAATTGTCAGGAAAGACTTTGTGAAGTGGATAACTGATTTTTTCATACAAACATTTTTGAATATTTTTCGTATATGTGAACAAAATTGTGTGGGAAGGTTGGCACAACAGTCAGCTAGTCATTGCCAGATTTAGTTTACTGAAAGTGCCAATTGTAAAAAAGGAAAATAAGCATTGAAACGAATATCCGGTCAAATGAGCTTGGTCATCAGTTCAAAACCCAAAGCGATTTATAAATTGTACTCAAAATTTCGATAATACATCAAAAATAATAATGGAAATAGCTTCTGAATCACAGAAAGTATGAAGAAGAACTGAGAAAAAAAAACAATTTCATAGGGGACCCAATATTACGAATTACGACTGCTTTAATATTGAATAACTACCTTAGCAACAAATCACAATCAAGAATTATGTGTCCACTTTTCAGCCAGTTCAAGCAGAAGTGCCCACATAAATCTAAATAAACCAGAGATAGTCTTAACGTTGATACAACATAAAAAAGAGATGTTTCTCTTAACTTGATTTTACTCCTTTATTTGAAACAACAATCTCTGTTAAGCAGTCACAATATTACGACTGCCTTAATATTCAATAACTTTCAAATAACGGTATCTGATATTAACGTTTACGAATCTTGAGAATTACTCATTCCTTATTCCCAAATAAAGTTTCATTCTTTCATATTCAGCGAATAATAACCCAGTTTAGCATCGAATCACAGTCTATGTAAATGATTAAAAACTTGAATAGTTAGCACGGCCCGCGATAAACTCGCGCTTCACGCCACTCAGATTACTATGAAACTTCACTTTGATTGCGCGAGGGCATCGCGCAAGGCTTGCTCGCCATCTGGCTTTGTCATTTCGACAGTTTTATGGCATCTGACCGCAGCACATTGTGTTTAAGCTGCCAAGACAGTCATGTATGGCGTAACACGATTTTAATGCCTAATTTTGAAACAACAGTCTCTACCAAGTCTATCAAACAGTCATAATGTTACGACTGCTTTAACATCAAGTCAAGCTTAACCTGTATCCAAATGAATGTTTACAAACCTGAGATAGTCCCGTTCTGCCATCCATTGCTCCAGGACTTCGAGAGCCTCTGGTTCGTGGTAGTCCTGGTGGTCTTCGATCAGCTGAGTCAGCATCTGCAGCCAGTTGGCGTTCTCCTTGAATGACTGCATGTTTAAGGTGTTGATTTCGTGCTGAAAATATACAGGCCATGGGTAGAAAGAAAAACAAGCTTGTTTTTGATTAATAATGGGTTTGCTCTTGGCCACAATCTAGCTCAAGGGCAAAAAGGCAGTCGAGGATGTGCAGGCTCACCCAGAAGAAGCCTATTCACTCGAACTTCAAAGAGATTCAGGTTATATGAACTCAGAAGTTAAGACACTGGCAGGGAATTACTTTGAGTCATTCCATTGTTTTAAATTCTAATATTTCTAACAACATACATACCTAATGTGACTTCTCTCATGAGAGTATAGAATTCCGAATCAACACAAGGAAAAGGGACCCTATTTCGTATTTGGATAAGTTTTCATTTCTCTTGCGTTTGAATTTGGACATGCATTTCAAGAATTCAAGATCATTTGTAAATGTCAATCAAATGCAAAAGAAATGCGAACTTTTACAGTTACATTTAAGGTCATATTTTCCTTGTCAAACAACTCTCATGAGAGTGAAGTTTCATTGCATATGCTAGCAGCTAGTGTCAATAGTGTTTCAAAGTGTACTCATAGTTTAAAAATTAATTATAAACACTAACTTATGTATTAGTAGTTAGTATTATCTAGTTAATATTTCCCTTTTTTTCTAGTAATAAAGGCGCTTCAGAATTTGTTTTTAGACCTATTTCCTTAAGAGAAGTTGTTCACTGTATATTCGAAACGTTTTTCGCCCGTGACAATCATGATTCACTCAAAATTCATGAGCTATGCTTTTATCGATGCAGTAGTCATAATAAAATAGTGTTAGGATAAAAATAGTGACGTTAAATATCGCATGCTTCACTATCACAAAAAACACGCAAAGCCGGAAGAATGTCGAAGAAAACAACACTATAATCTGCGAAAACAACATCGTTTTCACAGATAATAACAAGCACTATGTTTGAGTCGCTCGCCTCGTGTAGAACGATATCTTTTATTGATTTCCGCGGATTTTATTGATTTCCAAACATTTTGATCACTACACTTCAGCGAAAGGGTGTTAGCACTCATGGAATTTTAGTAGTTAAAAAATTCAAAAATCAATAGCATCGACGCAAATGAACGAAAGATATCGCTCGAAACGAGGCGAGTGATTCAAAAAATAGTGCCCCTGAACAATTTATGAATTCTTACGGTAAGTTCATTGATGATAGCGCCGGTCCGCCATCCATGCTCGAGTGTGACGTCAGCGAGGTCGCTGTAAGGATGGTCGCCGAAGTACAGCACTTGATGCCCGCTCCAGCCGGTCAAATCTTGAAGCTGTTTCACCGTGCCCTGGGAAACCGCAATACATCTAATGTTCCCATTCAACAATTCAATTGCCGATATTTGAAGTATTAAAAAATAGCAGTCTGTCAGGCTTCATCTTTTAGAATAGAATAGAAACAAAAAATATTTATTTTATAGGACATTCAGGATGCCACTTAAAACAAGTCAAGATTACTTGAAATACATACAAACAAACATACATTAAAGGATTTAAATACATACATACGCATTCGTTCTTTTGACCCTTTTGACTCTACGCCTATTTGCAAAGGAGCAGTCTTCCCCAGATAAGAATAGGCAAGAAATTCTGAGGGTGCTCTTTTTAATTGCATTACAAATTTTCTTATTTTTAATATTTTTTTTGGTTCTAAGCCGTGCATGATGGAGACGGATGACTAAGGCCCGTATTACAGAAGAAGACTCAAGTCTTGATCTATACTTAAGTATTGATTGTCACTTTCTCTTACTATCAAGATGACAAAGGCGACTTCATACATACACTGCTTCTGTAGAATGTGATTTCAACTAAAGGTGTTCTACAAATGCAGAATTGTATAATATCATTCAGTCGAAATCTTTCACCGACTATCACTGATGATAGGCCTCTCAGTAGTATATTATCAAGTAACATACAACCTTGTACATGACATGGGTAGATAAAGTATTACGCTAAAAATCAACAAACTAGTTTCTATCTACTAAATTACTTAAATTGTTATCGACACTGTATACACAGCTGTTAACAATGATGAATTACTAGAGTACCAAATGTTTTTTTGGAAAACGATAACTAGATAGCCTGCTTTACGTCATTAGGTTACTATGTAATTTGTTACATATACAATAATTTATTTATGTACTCACGCCTGTAATCCCTGACGGGGTAGGCAGAACATCATATTTTTTCTAGAACTATTTGACGCCAAGGTTAACAGAAATATTTTAAGGAGTTTGGATAAATCAAAAATAGACAGCTCACGCTCTTCGCATAATTTGTTATCATTATCACACTAGCTTTCGCCCGGGATTTCGTTCTCGTGGGAATTAGATAAATTATGTAGCTACTTGTTTTGTATGTTCAGGGTGTCAGCTACTTTCATACCATATTTTATCAAAATTGGTCTAGCCCTTTGAGCGCGAAGAACAAACACACATACACACTAACTTTCGCCTTTATAATATTAGTGTTTTTGAGTACAGTATAGTAGTATCACGTTTAGATGTACCTGAGCAGAGGTTATAGTTTTGAAATCTCAAAAAGTGTCCGCGGCAATGGCCATCACACCGATTGGACATTCTTTTTTGCTTGATTCGAAAGCTCGGACAGTTTTTTATTTTATTTTATTTTATTATGAGATGGGTTAACTCTTGACCCCAATCTTGACCAAGGTCATAGATGAGGTCGACGATGGAGCGAGTTAACCCAGAAAATGCCAATTAAGGCACTAGTACTCCCACGCACCGACGGAACACAGCAAGCTGTTTGGCGTCGGACTTCGGTTGGAGGGTGGTCGCGAACCAGACGGCCCTTTACAGAGCCTACCACACCGCATGAGACCATAGGACGACACCTCAGATTCAAAACAAACTGAGGTGTCGTTGCCTGAGATGGATTGCTAGGAGGCAGGTCTCATTTTTGTTTCCTTAGTCGCCTCTTACGACACCCACAGAAAGAGATGGGGTGGTGTTATTCTCAACCGATCACCACACGGCATAAAACACGGCATGGTTGACGTTTCTTTGAGATTGGGTATATCGATGATTTACATAGAATAAAAGGAAGTCTCCTTCCGCGTATGTTTGTCTGTTTATCCGCTAGCTCTTTCTACACTACGCTATTTGGTATGGTTTTCACCATCAGATAGATATTTTTTTTCCGGAAGGTTTATAGTGACATAGTACAGCATAATTAACCGTGCCAAGTCGGGGCGGATCGCTGGTAAGTATTATGTATGAGCAAGATAAAACGAGTTATTCTTAAATGTTAACGTAAAGGAATAAGGTTTATATTTCATTGGTATTAACATTCGGCTTTAGTCGGCTTAGGTCGCCATATTCCGCGAAAATAAATAATACCGATACGACTAAAAAAACCTGTGACAGCATACCTCATAATAAATTATGTTTTTCTCCAGCTTGGTAACTTTTTCCCAGATATGTGTATTGGCGTTTTTGTCAAATACTCGAATGGGCCGGGAGACTTCTGTGAAGAATTTTGGCTTGTTTGCATTTACTATCACGACGTCGAAAAACTCCCGCCAATCTGCGCCTACGAGCATTTCCATTCCCGCATTCCTGAAAACAATTCCCGCATTGATTACCGCATTGATTTGAGGACCAGCTTTAATAAGGACCTCACGAAAAAGAACAGTAGAAAGTACTTATTATTATTTTATTATTTCTCATTTATTTCAGACCACTATAATTCAGTCTACTAGAGCGCTTGGTGATCCTTATTTATATTAAAAACTAGCATCCCGCTCGGGACTTCGTTCCCGTGAGAATTCGGAAAAATTATGTAGCCTATGTTACTTAGGGATAATGTAGCATCCTAATGGTGAAAGAATTTTTTAAATCGGCCCAGTACTTTTTGAGCCTATTCATTACAAACATACAAAAAAAGGTACAAATCTTTCCTCTTTATAATATTACTATAGATAGTATAGATATGAGAGTGTGACTGTTTTTAACCCTCGACAGAAAGAGGGGTGTTATAAGTTTGATATGTGTATCTGTATGTCTGTGTATCTGTCTGTGGCATCGTAACTCCTAAACGGATAGACCGATTACGATGCGGTTTATTTTGTTTGAAAGCTGACGTAATCAAGATCGTCTTAGCTATATTTGATCAAAATTGGTTCAGCCATTCAAAAGTTTTTAAGCAATCGAAAGTCAGGGGTGATAATTTTTTTTAAAAATTTTAGTGTTAGTCACGTTGTACGGGAGCAACATATCGATGAGATTTTTATGCACAGAGATAGTTAAACAGCCGGAGGGTGACATCGGATAGTTTCCACGCGAACAAAGTCGCGGGCAGAATGCTAGTTTCATCAATAAAGTACAGTGTTTCTTATTTCTTATCGTGGTTCGCTCGTTCTTGACTTTTGAAAATCAATTTACTTATTCGAAATACGAAAGCTGAACCACAACAAGAAATTGGAAGCACTGTACTGTTTTCAGACGTGGATTTTGTACAGCTCTTAAAACGTATAAATAAGAGCGAAAATCGTATAGCAACAGTTTAGAGTAAGTTATTCGAGTGCACAAAACTTACACAAAATGAAAAGGGCTGTTGGTGACTAGAAACAGTTTCTTGTCAGCCCCTTGAAGCATGGAGAAGTACTTCCGAAGGTCAGGGTTCGGTCTGATGTATTCTTCCACGTTTTGAGCGACGATCCTGTGCATCACTGGATGACTACTTTGTACGGAATTCTGCAATGTAAATAATAATAAATAAATATAATAATAATTCTTTATTTCAGGCTTGACACCCATATTGTTACATGCTAAAGATAACATTATAACAGTACACTAATTAAAATGAAAATCATAAATTAAAGGGAGAACGGTTAGAACCGACTCATCTAATAAAACTACAAACCAAAAGCATAATACAAAAAAAACAGAAAAGTGATATTATGAAACTAAACTACTATCAGCTATTATATCCCGATGGCACACGCAGATCTGAACCAATCAGCCGGTACAAATTCTGAGCGCCAAATTCAAAGTCGAAAATAGCTTTTTTTCATAGAACATTCAGGAATCAGGATGTTACTCAAAATAAGTCAAAGTAGTGAATTACATAAGCATTTTTAACTTTGTGACTATTCGCAAAGGTGCAGTCTTCCCCAGAGAAGAATAGGCAAGAAACTCCGAGGGTTGCTCTTTTTAACTCAATCATACAAATGTCCATATATTATTATTTTAATCGACTTAATATCTGAATAACTCAGGAGCTGAGCGATTTATTCCCATGGTTGCTTGTCTAATAAATAATCATAAATTCTATGATAGCCCTTTAGCTCTAAAGAGGGCTAAAGAATTAGAATAATAATAATTCTTTAGCCCTTTTGACTTAATTTTTTTAAAGGTTGTTTCTCAAGTTTGATGTACAATACCAAAATTACCTTAACATCTAAAAAGAGAATCTCCGGATGGTAGTCGATATGATTCCTAATGAAGTACTCTGCCACATTACAAAGCAGTCCCATTTCTGGTACAGAGAATAAATCCGCCAAGTGCACCATCTTTGCTCTGCTTGCCTGAAAGTAAAACATGAATTCGAAACAGATAGAACAGTAGCAACGAGAAGCAAAAACGCTTGACAAGTCTTTAATAAATACCAAGCGCTTGTGGACTTAACCTGTAGTTAGAAGTTTACACTTGCGGCAGTTTTTCCATATCATCCCGACTTTGATCCACGATATAACTTTCCTCGATCAGTTTTTCAGTGGTCCTTCGAGCCGGATAATACAGGTTAAAGCTAATGTTTTCATTTAAAGAAAATATCACAGAAAATAACGCACCGTGGAAGCCCGCCATAAAAGCGAAACAGAAAGTCACTAGAATTTTGAAAGAGTATTCAATTAAATCCAAAATGGTTCCTCACATCTTTAAGAGTTTTGCCGTATTGTGAGCGAAAGGTTGACAACCTCTCACTACATCACTCATCATGTTTCATCTAATAACCCTCAGAATGAATTCCAACGTGGCATCAAGTGGTTTAGAACCACTGTTGAGCTGCCTACCCCGATAGGAATTATGGGCGTGAGCGTATGGAAGGACATATTCCCTAAGATCTACCCGTAGACCTCCAGTTAATCATACGTCATTATGATCCTGTTTAAACCGAAATATCAGATACTTGTATAAAATATAATCGTGGTAAGAATCCGTATATGTGTACCAGTCAGATAAGTTATTTAAATATCGTATTCACTATATGTATGAATACCGTTACATGTGATGTAGCTAAAGCTAATGGTCGGTAGGGGAGCAAACTGCTACAAATGAATGATTGCTTACAAGTGCCAATGATTACTGACACTATATGGTTGACAACGGACATTATATCTATAACGACAGCTGCGTTTATGATATTTCGCTACTTACACGCTACACGTGCTAGTATTTATAACAGGTAAGGCAGTCCACGAGTGGGTTAGAAATAGAAAATGTCGACTTTACTTCAACCAATTTACCTATGTATACGTACTTTTAAATATACTTAAATGTTTTTATGAGTACAAGAGCAACGAAACCATACCTGAAATATTTGGTCGCATAAAATAAACATTTATTTCAACAAAGAATTAAATGAGCATCATGTTTCGTAAGGATCTTTGGATTTTATAACCGCATAGTTAAATAAACTGTAACAGAATCGATTTGTATATTTTTTTAGTTAGAAATTAAAGAATAGATAAATAGATAGATCTGAGTGTTTTTTGAAGTTCAAAGAACTCAGGTAGACTATCGTAACAGAATCGATTTGTATATTTTTTTAGTTAGAAATTAAAGAATAGACAGATAGATCTGAGTGTTTTTTGAAGTTCAAAGAACTCAGGTAGACTATCGTAACAGTTAATAATATTGAAATCGTATAACATTCGTTTGAAAAACGTTTTAGTTTTTTGATAGGCGTGCGTGGCGGAGCGAAAGGTGGGGCTATTTATTGTTAGATTCATTTATGCAATGGACGCCACGGACAACATAGCCTTACCTACATAGCAATACGATATACCAAAAGAATCCTTTTTAGGCGCTAACGGTTCATTTCTGATGTTTTTATTATGCAAAACTCGCGACACTAACATAGTGAACGGACAGGGCCAACAGGTTTTTTAAAGTCTTCTTTTAAAACGTATACGATTGTCTAAAATTAACATGGGCCATACAAGGCCAAAGTTGCTAGTTATTTTTGCACACCCCTTTAAAGGAAAATAGAGCACAAATGCATTAGGGATTATCGTCGCGGTAGCAAATTGACGGTGAATTTGGAGGTTATAGCCCTCTGGACAGTGCATCAATCAGTCGTCCTGAATGTGCAGGTTTCTTCCATCACAATGTTTTCCCTTGTCGTAAGAGTATTGGTTAATGTGCAGCTAATGTACAGAAGGCCGCACATCAGGTTGCGGCATGCGTGCACTCTGTGCAGTTACGATAAGAACGGCTTTACCATAAAAAGGGGTAACCTCTATACGTAAGTCAGAAAAAGTAATCGGTACATGTCACGGTACTGGGATCGAACTCGGTTCCTCTCTTACAAGGCCAATCCACTAGTCTTTTTTTTTATACACACACAAAGGCCCACACTAAGGTTTTCCCTTTTGTCGTGGGTCCCTTGGAACACTCATAAAGACAAACACAAACACCCATGACCCGAGAACAAACATCTGCTTTTTACACAAATGTTTGCCCCGACTGGGAATCGAACCCAGGACCCGTCGATCAAGAGGCAGGACCACTACCACTCGACCAAACCGGCCGTCATTGTTCTCCAACGCTCCGCCAACGCCATCAAAATGCAACATGCATGCAAAAATTGAGTGTGCACATGCTTTGTACAAGTGATACTAGAAGAACGCAAAATAAGATACTCATATTCACAATACGTTTGAAATATGACTATAATACCAAAAGTTTCTCTTTACATTCCACAACTAAACGTGGCTTACGTTTACATAACACTCTATCGTATTGCCAACTTTATATTAAACAATGAATATCACACTAAGCTTTGTGTTATGTTAGGACTGAGGAAGTTTCTATATAACATAGACCATATAAGTTTCATAACTTTGTTTTAGTAACTGTAAAAATTACTAAAAAATGAACTAGAAAAAGCTATGTAACCCCAGTACATTTGTGGTGACCCTGAGTATCTTAGATTGTGGGTCAAAAATTAATATCAGAAACCATTTCACTCTGGCTGCATCCAATTTTTCAGTGCATCGCATTTTCAAAATAATTTTTAAAAAGGCATAGTTACTGCTTTTACAAGGCAGGTAATAAAATAATACTATCAATATCCTTACTAATATTATAAACGCGAATAGGCCAGGCAACGAATGCTCAAAAAAAGGTATAGAGGGAAACGCTTGGAACACAATTTTTGACTTTGTAACTTTGTTTGGACTAGTTAGGAGATGAACATATCAAAAGTCCCTGCATGAGCTGTTAAGCCGAGGGGGGGGGGTTCCATTTTTTGGTTATTCGGATATATCTCGGAAACTATACATCCTAGTGACATGAGACTTTGAACAAAATGAAAGCTGATTAAATTAGCTGCAAGTTTTGTTCATTCAAGTTTTTGATATCTTATATAGTTTTCGAGTTATCCGAGGTTCAAAAGGGATTCGGTCTGTCACGACACAAAATGTAAGGCAAAAATGTTTTTTTTCCTAAATTATAGACGTTCAAAGGCGGATATCTCGAAAACTATAAAAGATATCAAAAACTTGAATCAGCAAAACTTGTAGCTAACTTAATCAGCTTTCATTTTGTTTAAAGTCTCATGTCACTAGGACGCATAGTTTGCGAAAAACCAAAAAATTGGACCTTCAAACAGGGGGGGTTTAAAACAATCTTAAACTATTGGGCAAAAACGGTTAGATTGGCCAGAGGACATAGCCGATGAACCTAGCTACTCAACCAACTCGTTTGGCACACGCCACTTTTTTAACTTCCCATACAAATTGCATCAGCTGATAAATCATTTTGTATAGGAAGTCAAAAATTTTTTTTCGTATGTCGGCATTTGTTCTTAGGGAAAGTTGTTCAGTTTCATGGGCTGATTCACCACCTGAGAGGATAAGATCGAATTACTTAACACCCTGTAGAGGAGAGATTTGTTTTTTGTTTGTTTGCATTGAATAGGCTCCGAAACTACTGGACCGATTTGAAAAAATCTTTCACCATTAGAATACTACATTTTCCCTGAATAGTAATACACTAGAAATTTTTCCCGGATTCCCACGGGAACGAAATCCCTAGCTGAATGCTAGTTTTCAATAAAGTTTTCAAGAGCGCATATCTCGAAAAATATACAAGATATCGAAAAACTTGGGTGAGCAAAACTTGTAGCAAATTTAATCAGCTTTCATTTTATTTAAAGTCACATGTCACTAGGCTCATAGTTTCTGAAATATATGCAAAAAACCAAAAAATGGGTCCTTCAAACCCCCCCTCCCCCCTCGGCTTAACAGCTATGGGCACCCGCCCATAGCTGATATGTTTACCTCCTAACTACCTAGGTAGTCCAAAAAAAGTTACAAAGTCAAAAATTGTGTTCCAAGCGTTTCCTTCTCTTATCTTATCTTTTCGTTGACTGGCCTAGAAAGTTTGTAGTATGAATGTTTGTTAATCTTTCAAGCTCAAACGGCTGAACCAATTTTGATAAAATTTGGTATCAAGGTAGCCGACACCCTGGATTAACACATAGGCGACATAATTTTCCCAAATTCCCATGGGAACTAAGTCCCGGTAGGAAAGCTAGTAGGTATTATAAATATGAAAGTTTTTTTGTGCAGATGTTTGTTACTCTATCATGGAAAAACTGCTGGACAGATTTTGATAAAAATTTGAAGTAATATGTGACACACACACACGCATTACAGCTTAGACATTAGAATCAAACATAGGGTACATAATCTTCCCAGATTTCCACGGGAACGAAGCCTCAAGCAGCAAGCTATCGTACATAATATGGTTAGGTTCACATCAAAATTATAATGCTGATTATAGGACCGTAACACAAAAAACATTGCCTAAAAATATAAAGTATCTTACCCTTACCCTATGTGTCCTATGGTCACCTTCTACATAAGCAATGGGTACAATTCTGTTTTTGTACAGCTTCAAAACTTCTTCAGTAGAAACTGGTGTCAGACCTCGGTATACGGCTCCGAATTGTATTTGCAAAAAGGAATCAAGTTTCAGCAATAGGCCTTTTTCAATGTCATAATGCAATCCTCTGATGGCAAAGTCTGGCTTATATTCTAACTTGAGAATTTCTGGTGGATACTGAAAGCATTACAAAATCTTAAAATCATGTATGTATACTTATCATTATCAAGCTTTCAACAAACATAGTAAAAAAAAAAGAAAAAGAAATTACTCCTTTCGGCCAATTTTTAACTTTGATCAAAGAAATTGGATGACTTCATCAAATTATTATTTGACAATACCAATATCCATTCCCATTTTTCAGATGTGTGTCAGATAAAATATGATCAAAGAAATTGGACAAAGATCTTGGATGAGTGGAAAAAAAGATGTTCTTTGATTTTTAAAACATCAATTTATGTCTTGTTAAGTGACAATTTTTGTTATTACAAAATTAATGAAAACTCATAAGTGTTAGATTAAGAAACCCTTTACTATATTGCATAGATAGGTGCTCTGATTTCAGATACTAAAAACTCAAAAAAAATTGATAAAATACCTACTTTATATTTTTCCAATAACACATCTCTGCCCAAATTGTACAGAAGGTGCTCCAAGGTAGGCTTATAATGGGCAAGTGTGTAGTCATAGTCAAAGCCATACACTTTCACCTCAGACAGGTCTAACTCATTACAGGCGAACACACCTCGTGGGTTTACATCTTGTGGAAGCTTCTTAGCTACAAAGTAACATTATAAAAATTTATGAAGGTAGGTATAGGTTCTCTAAAGGGAGACTGCCTATTACCTACTATGATGTCAACTTCAATAGGATTTTTTTTTTCATATTGGCCAACTCATTCCGCTATATCTAACCCCAAATTAAGCAAGGCTTTTACTATGTAATCAAAGGGTGTTACATATAACTAAATATATTACTTAAATATATTTGTTTTGTAGATACATAGGTATACATTATACATTAACACCTAGACTTCTCACTAATACTTGAAAATCATTGAAAATTATGGGTCAGAGGGTTACATGATTTTCTAATATTTGTGCTGGTCGGAAATTGCACCCCCAATCTGCAGATCGCGTTATCAGGCTAAATAAGAGGAAATGTGTTGGGTTTGGTAAGTTCTAGTTACATGTATTGGTCAGAGGGTCATGTTAGGGGCGGAAAAAAAAGCTAGGCAGGTACTTGAAATAAACTTAGTTAAAATTACAGCTCAGGTGGTAAGAAATTAAGCATAATAAAACTTGAAAGGGCTACATAAATCCTGCTACTTAGATAGACTTGAAACTGTTTTCATTTATTAGCAGTAAAAAATATTATTAAATATACTTACATCGGTATTTAAGCTTAGTTCGACAGTAAGCCTCTTTTAGCAATTCTCGTGTTGAATACCTTCTCTTCCCTGTTAGATCACTCTTATTGACATTGTTATACACAATACTATAGTTAAATCTTTTAATTGCGCCGATCATTAAATTACACGTGCTCATTTTCATTGAACTTTATTTATTGTAAGAAAAAATCAAAAGCAACGTAAGAACGATAATATTCCTTTTAAGAATTTTACAAAAACACTGTAGTCGTAATAGCCAGAACTAAACATGAACTTTCATTTGCTTTTTTAATTTATTATCGATCGTAAAATCGTTGCATAATTACGGTCTTTCCAAATTAAACACGAGAGAGCGCGCAATTCTTCTTCCTTCGGCAATCCAAAATTCGTTCTTCGTCTTCGTCTTGCTCAATTGAAAATGGAACACTTCTATTGGATTGGTTGGATTGGAACTATTGGATTGGAAGCGGGTGTATGTCACTGTCAACTTGACATTACTTTTTTTTTTAATTTATCCCTTTCGGGAAAGGCAAAGGAAACTGTGTCCATACAGCCATGTCTTCAGTGAAAAATCTTCTTTCTTCAACTTAACCTAAGCGCTAAGCTCCTCATGTTCTGCGTAAAACCGGATAGCGTCTGTTTTACGAAAACAGGGGGGCTACCACCTAAGTGAAGTTGATGCTGATTGAACGAATGGAATGATGTACATTGCTGTGTTTGGTTCATATCATTAATCAAGGTCTCCTTATAAAGAAGCAATCGTCAACATTCCGTTCGTTCATCCAGCGTCAGCTTCGCTTAGATGGTAGCCCCCCTGGCGGCGAGAAGCACAACCGCGAGGATCTTTGTCGGTACCAAACGGAGCAGAAACACTGTTATCACTTGAATTTTTCATCACTACACGTATTTTAGTCAATTTACTGCATAATGCACTATCACTATTACACATTAAACAACTTTTTCACGCCGAAAACGAAAATTCAATTGACAAAGCAACCGCTCACGCCAAGTTCCCGCCAAAGACCCTTGACATTACTTACCCTTTCAGAAAGACAGAGGATTTTATGTCATACAGCCATTACTATAAGTCTCTTCATTTGGTATTTTCGTATTCTTGACTTGAAATAGGGTCTCCTACCACCTTATTTCTATGTGCCTACTGCTAATGATTTGACAAGTGTTTTGTTTTTATGTATCGAAGGGGAAGATACCAATCTCCGGCCGCCCATCTCTCTTTTTAGCTTAAAAATACTAGAAAAATGGTAAAATCATTGTTTTTTCGGATGAAATATAATAAAACAGTCTTGTTATTCATATTCGATTAAAAAACTAACGATGAACACATTGTTTCGGTGAAATTAACAAAAATACAAGAGGCTCCAGACGCCCCATCTCCAGCTTTGAGCGCCCCATCCCCGGCTATCTGCCTTCTACCCAGCCGGCACAAACATTTATGTTGTGATAAAAAATTGACGTAGCAATAAGTTATTAAGTTTATTTTTATTTTTAATATAGGTATTATGAGATGGGTTAACTCTTGACCTCAATCTTGACCAAGGTCATAGATGAGGTTGACGATGGAGCGAGTTAACCCAGAAAATGTCTATTAAGGCACTGGTACTCCTACGCACCGACGGAACACAGCAAGCTGTTTGGCGTCGGACTTCGCTAGGAGATGGCCCTTCACAGAGCCTACGAACAAATGGAGGAGGTCGTTGTCTGGGGTGGATTAATAGGAGACAGGTCTCATTGTGTTTCCTTAGTCGCCTCTTACGACACCCACGGTAAGAAATTATTCTCAACCGATCACCACACGGCAGAAACCCTATAAGATGACAGTAATATGTTATAAGTAATTAACATATTACCGAGTGTCATCATATATTATTTTCGGGAGAGTTGTTTTCTAAAATTAGGTACATTTATTTTAAAATCCAAGATGTCGATTAGACATCGACAAGTTCAGAAACGTGTTTTTGAGACATACTATTGCTAAAATTATGTGCAATAAATAGCTTATTTGATTCGGAATAATGTCTAGATCATTGTACATAAAAAGTTTATTAGTGTATAAAAAATTGCAAAAATGATAAACAATTAAACACCTCAAAAACACGGTGTTTGGTTTTTCGCCTATAGTTTGTAAACTATAAATATTTTTGGATTTTGAAAAAAAGATCCTTAAAGAGGAGGAAATTTACTATAAATAAGCTTGATTCCTGGAACTGTTCCTCCATTATTTATAATTTTAATTTAACGCTTAAAGTAGCCCTCCGCGCGCCATTGTTAGGTTGCGCGCACTGCGTCGAAATCCGAGTACGTTACATAAAATATTTTTTAAAGTTATTTAAAGTAGATTCAAAAATAAAAAAAATATATATGGTATATTCTAACACCTGGAAGAATTCATTCCCGTTGGAATTTTTCATAGAAATCAATTTTCCAACAAAGTAGGCTATTGTTAATTAATAAAATTTTCTCGAATTTCTCTCATCATTGCAAACTAATAATAATGTTTAAGTAATTGGCGCAAATTTTTTTCGCTTCGTGGAGCTCTTTTTTGTGAGCAACCTAACAATCGCGCGCGGAGGGCTACTTTGAACGTTAAATTAAAATTATAAATAATGGAGGTACAGTTCCGGGAGTCAAACTTGTTTATAGCAAATTTTCTCCCCTTTAAGGATCTTTTTTTCAAAATCCAAAAATATTTATAGTTTACAAACTATAGGAGAAAAACCAAACACCAAGTTTTTGAGGTGTTTAATTGTTTATAACTTTTGCAATTTTTTATGCACTAATTAACTTTTTATGCACAATTATCTCGACATAATTCCGAATCGAATGAGCTATTGCACATAATTTTAGCAATAGTATGTCTCAAAAACACGTTTCGGAACTTATCGATTAGATTAGACTAATGGAGAAAAGTGCGTAGATGCACTTTTTTGAAAATGTCGACATGGTTGTCGTGTAGTAGGTAGGTTTTTGGGGTTGCTGGTTTCGGAAATCACATCTATTTTGAAATCCAAGATGGCGGATTCGACTTTTTTGAAAATTCTGAAATGGGTGTTGTTTAATAGGTTTCGACAGGTGCTGGTTTCGAAAACATCATCCCTTTTGATATCCAAGATGGCGGAAGCAGCACCCTCAAAAACCATTTAAACGGCACCCATGTCAACATTTTCGAAAAAGTACATGTCCGCCATCTTGGATTTCAAAATGGATGTGGTTTTCGAAATCAGCACCCCTAATAACCTATTAAATGATTCCCATGTCGACATTTTCAAAAAAATGCATATGCGCCAACTTGGATTTTAAAATGGATACTTACCTTTAATTATCTTTTTCGAAATCAGCACCCCCGAATACCTGTTCATCGAAATTAATATCGACATCGACCATACCTACCAGCCACTAATCTCTTTTTAAGAGTATTTCGAGAAACTAAAGTATATCTTAAAACGTTATTTTTAGATATATGTTTCAGTCAAAGGCATAGAGTAACTTTGGTTAAAGGTACGCGTAAGAGAGATAAGTAGGTATACCAACCCGACAGTTTCCTTAACAAAAATTTCAATTTTTTGTCATGCGTGGGATTTCTGAGAAAAAAGTTTTATAGGCACCTAGGTTCCATTAGGTAGTTAAGTATGTAAAATAACTACTTAAAAGTATTTTATCTTCTCAATTTATCTTCTTCGCGTTCTTCTCTGCTATAAAGGTAAAACTTAGGATAATATTAACACCCTTCTGCTTAGGTCGCGTTCCTTCGCGTTCCTAAATTGTTTAAGACATACTTACCCAAGGACATACCGATCGAGTGATGAAACCCACACACACAAACAGTCCTAAATTAAAAAGTGGGTAGGTGTACAAAATATTATACTTACTTAACTTTTTAGGCCTATAACTTTTTATCACTTAGTCATCGAATTTGAATTTTATATCATCACTAACATTGTATACTAAGTACTTAAATAGGTACTTAATAATCATAAAAAATTGGTTACCTATTTATTTTAGATACTTACCTGATTTTCTACCTTGGTGCTTATGTTATTATTATTTTACCGACAAGAAAAATACCTACTGCATTTTTTCTGTTTCTTTTGGAAAATTACCTACGTTCATTTTGTGATTGACATTAAACTAGAACTAGGCGATTGATTAGGCCTTTTGATATTATACCTATCTTAAATACCTGTAATTAAATTCGTAGGTACACTGAAAGGTTCAGTGACAGTGCACATATGTGAAACTAACACCTTGTTACTACTCTTACGAATAAAATGAATTTCTGTTATAATAAACATAATATTTATTTCCTCCAAATAAATTGAGCACATAGAAAAGTGGGAGATTAGAGCTAGCACTAAGTAAATCCTGTATCACAAGTCTCCAGGGGCCCACCGCGAAGCAAACAATATTGAAGTGTACTACTTACTTAATAAAAAAAACATCGGGTTGCACTCCGGGAGTGCCGGCAGTAGTGAAAACTTGAACATTAACGTTGTGCATTAATATGCAAATAAAACAAAGTATACACAAAAAAGAGTCCGTTATTCTCTCAGGATTCGAACCCTCGACCTGTTGCTTACAATCTGGCAAAAATAGTCTATCGGTATGCGCACAAATGCGCACTATGTGCGAATAATCGTTGACCATAAGGCTGCCATCCGTCCGGGTTTCCACCCATTCTTCAAAGTACACAACGCTGCTAAAGACGTTTTCACTTCAAAAAGGTGGTAACCCTATCCTACGCATTTGCGATCACGGTCACGTGACATCTGACGATCTGACGCGAGTTTAACATTTTTCCCCAAACTAAAAGTGCTCAACGCCGCTAAAGAAGTCTTCACTTCAAAAATTATAGATTTTATTTCATACTAGGTAATATGTATAACATAACTACTAAAAAAATATCGTGTTAATTGAGTCAGTCCTTAAATGCGAGGGTAAGCACTTCCGATATAATTTTTACTTCTGTATCGGAAAGTGTGAGTTACAATTCCTACATCTTTTGTTGCAAGTTTAAGATTACAGTCGTTATCGGCGCGAGTAACAAAACAAAGGGTGTACAGTGCGATTTCCAATTCAGGCGATGTGCCTACAAACATGGTGCCCACAGGTTTATCTACGCCTTGTTGATTGAAATGTAGCTTCATTACAGATCCTTTCTGAAAAAAAAACGAGAATTTTGCGTATTTATTACTTTATACGCACATGGATTCTGTATGTAGTTGGATAGTTAACGCTACACATTCATAGCACCTCATAGTCTCAAACTAAGGTTTTCCCTTGTATCATAGATTTCTTGGAACACAGACAGACAAACACGAACATCCAGACCCGAGAACAGATATCTATGTGCTTTAATGAACATATTTGCGCGACTGGGAATCCAACCCAAGAACCGTTGATTTAAAGGCAGCATCACCAAATGGCAGAATACAAAATGTGCGGAGAGGTGCAAACCATGGCCCACCTAGTAACATGTAGTGCGTGTCCTACCACCTGCACGCAATGGACGCTACTCAATCCGCCGTCCAAGTGGCTACGTTCTGGGCCACAACTTTATAGTTACTTGCCATCGACTCGATAAGAAGAAGAATAAAAAAAAATAAAAAAATGGCAGTGGCCCAACGATTCCAAACGTTAGGATAGAAAACACTACATATTGACGTAAGTCTTTCATGCGAATCACCAACTTACAAAATGTTCCAACCTAGCTAGTTACAGAAAAAGTAAGATCCCACTTACATCATCAAGCTGCAAATACTTCAAATAGCCTAAATAGTTAAGCCTGTTTGCAAGTTCCTCCTTCGAAAAATATATCCAGTTATGCAGACCTAAAAATAAATATACGAAATGTTTTTATTATATCACAAAAACAATGTCATTCATCAATGAATCCAAATAAACGCACAAATCCATCCAGTAAGCTACAGATAAAACAATACAATCTTTACCTTGAACATCTCCATTCTTTAGTTCGGAAACAAAAACATGTTCGAAGCCTGAGCTGCTGATTTTCCCTCGTCCTCTAGAATATAAATTAAACCACAGCTGTTTCATAAAATCTCTCTGTTGCTTGGGATCTGGCGAGACGTAACCTGTGGCATCAAATTAACGTAAGTATAGTAAATCCAAAATTCAACGTACGTTACAATGCTTTGAAACTCATTTACTCGTATTTACAGTGAGATAAAAAAATGGTCATCAGTCACAAATAACACCACCAAATTTTTATACATGATCAATTGGTCTCTACTAAACAAGAGCCCACTAAACACTCAAGTTTAGACGAGACCATTGGTCTCATATGTTATGAGGCTATAATGGTTATGATGATGAAACAAGACTAATTTTTGTTTCATAAAATCTGCTGGAATTGTTGGACATAAAGATTTCCTTAAAAAATCTCCGATCTGAATTTTATCTTTCCACCATAACAACTACCTATTTGTACCACCACCACTACCATAAATTAATTGTTTACCTTTCTCCTTGAAAAAGTTCATTAGGTGACGAATTACTTGTGTATTCATAATTGCATCCATGAAAGCATTTTCTTCGTTTCTTTCCTGAAATTCATAAAAGGCGTATTAAACAACTGTCATTAATTTGATAGAATTAACACTACAGAAATGTCCATTTAATTTTGCTATTAATAATCAGTGTCACTTTCCATATTTTTTTGACGTAAACAAAGAACGTTTCGGCAACTAAACAGTTATAAAGTAAACATTAATAAATACCTGTGCTGTGACGTGTTCATTAATTAAAGTGTCTCTTTCGTAATTATCTAATAAGGGCAGTAGTTTCTGAACAGTTGGAATATTCCATGCTTCAGGGGCTGCTGTAATTAATCTGAAACAAAAATAGACATTGATAGAGTGAGTAAACAGATTGCAAATTTTTAAACAGCAGCTCTAGCACAATAATGACAAACTCGCACTCAGATCACGCTGAAACTTCACTTTGATTGCGCGAGGGTCCCGCGCAATGGCTTGCTCGCCCTATGGCGTTGTGAATATTGACATTTTGACATAGGACCGCGGTGTTGTCGCGGTGCTGTCACTATCGTACTCGGCCTGCAGATTGCATTGAGCTATGTTTCGTCGATAGTCCGCGACACAGTAATTAATCAGGTACTTACAATCATGTGTTACATTCCGTTACCATATTTTTTATGTTTTAGGCTCAATTTCATCATACTCTGTTAGTTAGTTATCCACGATTAAGTATGTAAGATGTTAATCAGACAAATCTTCAAAAAAAGAATGAAAATGACATTGTCAAAACTCATGTTTGCAGCTAGGGCTACTAATTGTCTGCTAAATAACTAACAGAGTCCCTTGGAAGCAAGTATTTGTTATCAAATAAAAAGTTTGGGAAGTGCTTTTATCTTTACTTCGAACCTCCTTTGGGGGTTGTTTTCAAACAGAATAACAGTTATGTGTATGTGATCGTATTAGGTACAATTACCTGTATGTATAACGTAAAATATATTAATTAATGTTTTACTTATTACAAGGAAAACCTCGCCGTGAAATCAATTTTAATTTACTTAAACGAATGTTTCATAAACGTGTCTTAGGTTGAACATTTGCCTTATACCTATGTTTAGATGTATCCACATTCCTTTTGTACTTTGTTAGAAAAACAATAAGGACGGACAGTAGCACTTCAGGTTACACATTTTTCGTAATAACGAAAACGGCAATTATTAAGAGACATGTCAAGGTCCACGTGTGTAGTCTGATGTGCTTTTGTGTATTTGTACCTATACATAATGTTTACCAGTATTTACTTACGGTAATGGTGCCTTATCTTCTGATGACTGCGACGTTGTTTTTTGCTGATAGTTAACTGTTAAATATTTCGCAGCATTATTTATATCCTTCCTCAATAACTCTTCACTGACAGTTTGAAGTTCATTATCAGTGGGACTGTTAGTGTTTCCCTGGTTGTTGTTTTTGTTATTGTTAACAATAGAGCTTGGTAGAACTGGACTTCCAGGCCGCGAAGGATTAACATTTCCGTGATCTTGCGATGTTATGGGTTTCGGAGTTGCGACTGATGATGAACCGGGTTTAGTTGAACCAGCTACCACTGAACTAAAACTTAACGGTTTCATGGTGTTTGCTGTAGGCTTAGATGCCGGTTGAGTCACTAGATTGACGTTTGTCGTTGGTTTGTTACCAGATACAACCGAACTGTAATTGGGATTTTTTTGTGGCCCATTTTGATTTCCAGACTTACTGTCGTAAAAATTTATAAGGTCTTTAACTTTTGGATTTCCTTGAACTGGTTTTTGTGTTGTAAATTGTGGAGCCACATAGTCTCTTTTTCCTGATGTCACTAAAGGCTTTTGAGTTGGTGGCTGTGGAGCAATATGATCATGGTTAACCATACTATGAGGTTTAGGTGTCGGCCATTGTGGAGCAACATAATCTCGTTTACCCGATGGTATTTGAGATCCTTGCGCCTTCTCGTTTGGGTTTTGAGGAGCTATAGAATCACGATTTCCTGTTGGGATTTTGGGTTGTGGAGCAACATAATCTCGTAATCCAGTTGTTGGCTTTGGAGTTGTTATTTTACTTGTTCCCGTAGAAGGCTTCGCAGTCGTATGGGTTGTAGAAGAACCCAAAGATGGAAATTGTGCATTATAATCGTTGTTCGTTGGTGCTAAATAGTCTTTCTTAGGCAAGTTAGAGTTCAATCCTGCTTCGTGAGCCAAAAAATCTAAACTTGGATTGTATTTCGGAGGTTTATTGTATTCAAGTCCTGAAATTAAATAAAGTGGAGGTTACAACGTGATTTTTCAATAATTTTCATGTAGCTTGTACGATTGAGGCATTAACTCGCCAAAAGGCATTACGTAAACAACACAAGGAAAATATGCCAATAAAAAAGAGTAAGTATAAAATGAAATCAAAGTCTTATTAAGTTCAAACCTTGACTTTTGTTATCTGACACACTTAATATAACAAAACAATCGTAAGAATAAAAAGACCAACTTACCCAGACTGGTTTCAAATCTACACAAAATTATAAAATATATCACAGTAATTACTAAATTACTCATTTCGAATTTCTACACGCACTTGAATATGATTGCTTTGTTAAAGCAAAATATTAAAACTTGCGTTGATACGTTCGACACATGTAAACAAATTAATTTAAAATATGACTAGTAAATCGACTACAGGCTGCCTCTACGTGGGAGCGAATGATCCTTCCTTCCATCCAGTTAGCGCTCGAGTGAGGTCATTTTCGAGGTCATGCGCTGTACGCGTAATACGAGAGTTTATGAGGCGGAAAATAATGTAGTTGTCGACTACTGTCCACCACACAAGCTATTGGGTTGTCGGATTGTCTATTTCAGACTTTCTCTACCGTCAGTAATGACATATGGCGGGATATCATATCACTTTCAGCGTAGTGTTAAGCATCCTTAACAAACGTAGCATTACTATGCGACTGCTATTACTCGCACGTCTTTTACTTTTTCTTAAGAATCATCTCTTTTACACTCCTTGATTATAAGTAAATAAAATGACTTAATAATGACGGCGCGAGAGAATGGTTACTGTACCACTACTACCTACCACTCATACAACAGTTTTTAATTAGCAAGTTGGCTGTTAATTGTCAATTACAATGCAAGCTAAATTAATTTTCGCGGATTTCACATTTCACCGTTAAACGACTTTGAAGGTTTGTGAATACCTACCGTTTTTTTCACTGAAGTACATTCGCGTTTACTTAGAGAAAGAGATTTCTTAATAACATGTGGTTTGGTTGAAATAAGGACATTTTTACAATGTTTCTAAATTATTTAAAAAATAACATCGATCTCGATGACAAGGTACCTATAATGTAATTAATTAATTTTAAAAAGTGAATTAAAACACGATTTAATTTTCTGCTTACAAGGTATGTTTTTGAAAATTTTTAGTGCATGAAAAGTTTTAAAATGAAAACCAAACTTAGTTCAAGAGAGCTGATCATTTACGCTTTGATATGGATTATAGCTAATATTATTTCATTGCATATATTGTACATATCGGAAACAGGTAAGTATATTTAATTTTTTTAAATTTTACTTAATGCCTTCAAGAGCTTTTATTGTGATATATATGGAAATAATTAAAAGAGATGTTATTGTGATACTTATTTAACATTTTATGAAAGTGTTAGTAACATAGGAATGATAACTTTTTTTACCTAATACAAAATAACTATCTTTATTATGTTTCGCAGAAATAATGCTAAATAACCCACATCTAAGCAATAAGTTGACATTTTTAAAACCCGGATGGAGTTTCTTATCCCGACTAAAAGACACGTATGACGATGAATGGAATCTTATCAAATATTCGAATAAAATGTCTTTGTTTTATTTAGTCGTACAGTTTATTGTAGCAGAAGTTATTCGAAAATCTGCACCATACTTATTGAAATACTGGTACACATTGTACAGCATGGTATTTATTATGTCTCATATGGGCTACAAATACCTTCTGTTTATCATGTCTCAACCACTGTTATACGCCAGCATTTTGTTTTCTGGTGGTCAAAAGACAGCTATATGGATTATCAGTATTTTGATATTAGTAATATTTAATAGACCAGAATTCCAATATTTCGCCTGCCACTTTTTCAACTTTGATGAAATGGGAATTTACTTGGTAATAATTTGTACACATTGGATCGAGTTAAGGTGCATAAGCTTTAGTATTGATTACATAGATAGAAACAAAAGAATTTCTGTAGACAAATCCTACATAGATAGCCTAGTCGACATGTTGAGCTACAATCTATATTTGCCTGTGCTATCTCCTGGGCCTGTTATGTTATACGAAGAATTTGAGATGAGTTTCTCTACACCTATCGAAAAACTATCTGTGAGACTGAAGACGCTGCTTAGAAATATGACATTTTGTTTTTTCTATATATTTGTAATGGAGCTCGCATTACATTATTTTTATTTTTATGCGATGCAGGAAGCTATGGAGGTAAGATTTCCATGGCACTTGTTGCCAGATGCATATTATGTAGTAGTAGTATTTAATTTACACCATTATGTGATCTAATCACTATTTACCCAACTTTTTATAATTTACAGTTAATCAGAATGTTGCCACCTGTAGCTTTGGCTGGAGCTGGCCTGTTTATGGGTCTTCAATATCATATGAAGTATATGATATCCTACGGCATTTCTGGGGCATTTTCTCAACTAGACAATATAGTATCACCACCAACTCCTAGATGTATTGCAAGCATTCATTCAATGCAAAGATTGTGGAGGCACTTTGATGTTGGACTTCATAATTATTTGCTGAAGTACGCATTTTTTTCAAATATAATTATATTTATTAAAAGAGGTACTAATAAGTGATAACTTAATATTTCATTGTTACAGGTATATATACATACCGAGCTTGAAACTTTTATCGACCTGCTACCACTTTCCTGAAATTGTAAATAAGCTGATTGCCTCTTTAGCTTCGTTTTTATTTGTATTTATGTGGCATGGTACTACATTTAATGTATTTGTGTGGATTTCCGTGAACTACGTAGGCGTCAATTTAGAAAGTATTTGTAAAACTATTTCTCAGACCGAAGTTTATCGCTGGTTCAAAAAGAATGTTCTTAAGACTGACGAGATGGAAACCAGATTTATTGGTGTACTTGGTGTGCCATTATTTATATCATCAGCTACCTCCAATTTTTACTTAATTGCAGGTCCAGATATAGGGAATTGGTTTGTCAAATGCTTATCTAAATTTAATTTTAGGAGTTGGAGTTCAATTTATATAGTTGTTTCAATTTACAGTTTTTGTGTAGTTTCTATAGCGCTTGAAGACGTTCCATCTAGAACGGATGTTAAAAGGAAAATTTTTAAGAAACAACAAGAAATGCCATCTCAACTGTGTCTCTTACATAAAAAAAAGCCTTTTGCTAAAACTGTAAAAAGAACTAAAACTAAGTCACGTTCCTGTTTCGGTAAATGAATATTATGGCAGGTTTTGCAAGGTACAATTTTCGGGGTAGTTAATAAGAGCTATTTACAATATAATAGCTCATCACAGTAATCCAAGTTGTACCTTTCCATTTTTGAAGTCACATTTCTTTTCATTACTCATACTCAGAAAGTAGGTCTGAAGTTGCCTACGGAGCGGCTTGAAAGTAATATTTTTCAGGCCTAGGGAGAATCGCTTTCAACTGACAGCTGTCAAATTAAGTATTAGAAAAACATGTTCCATGTTCCTATATAGCACTCTATTACATTGCGATGTAAAATGGAAATAATTAAATGAAATTATTAAATGATTACAGAATACTTTTTTAAATGACTTTATAATAATTTACTTTTAGCGATTTTTTTTAAAATAACATAGATTTTGCCAAAATATTTACCATTTTTTTCAACGATGAAAATGAAATATGATGGCTGAATGGCTGGCCAGCCACAGAAAAAAAAAAACATAATAGGCGTAGTGGCATTCCGATCTTCGTTTGTTTTTTCGAGTTGTAGAGTTTTGTAACTTTCGCATAGCAGTAATCAGTTCAGCTTATTCATGTTTTTATTTTTACTTTCTTTGTATTCGTAATGAAAAGCATAGTTTTTAGTGTTTACCTCGGGTGAAAGACAACTATTAGCTCCCTCGCTATGCTTGGTCGCCAAACCCCGTCTCGGGACTTAAATAAGTTGCTTTCAACCCTAAAGTAACAATATACTATTCTATGAAAGCGGTTTTAGTCCGCAAGTAATTATTAGGTGAAGTTATTATCCGATTCTGGGTTTCTTGTAAATACCTAGTTAAAAATTCCTATAAAGTAACACTGCAAAAATATTGGGAATGTTTAAATTTTTTTTAGATACCTACTTAAATAACGCCAAACAAAACCACACCACACACTAAAAATGCCTATGTCAGGTAAGGTTTCCCTAATCGAAGTGTCTATTGACACCATCCACGGAAAATTTACTCTAACACTAAATTCAGAAGTAGATTTGGTAGTAGTTATTTTTTTTCGATTCTTGTTGCATTTTTTTAATACATTAAGAATAGAGAAAAATATCATCATGTCTCACTTTCCGTGGATTCTAACATCGAATTTTCAGAGGATCCAAGCATCGAATTCCCGTGGATTCAAACATCAACTTTTCCGTGGATTCAAACATCGTATTCTCCGTGGATTCAAATATCAAATTTTCCGTGGATCCAAACATCGAATGCTCCGTGGATTCAAATATCAACTTTTCTGTGGATCCAAACATCGAATTCTCCGTGGATTCAAATATCAACGTGTATTAATTTTTCTTTACTCAAATATTAATAACTAGCTGTCCGCCCGGGACTTCGTTTCCGTGGGAATTTAGGAAAACCATGTAAGTACCCCTATGTTCATCACGGTTATTGTAGGATTCTAATGGTGAAAGAATTTTTCAAATCGGTCCAGACTGGACTGGACCGTCCAGTAGTTTCGGAGCCTAAACAATAAAATCTTTCCTCTTTATCTATACATATTATAAAGAGGAACGATTTGATTGTTTGTTTGTTTGTTTGCATCGAATAGGCTCCGAAACTACTGGACCGATTTGAAAAATTCTTTCACCATTAGAATCCTTCATTATTCGGGATGGACATAGGGTACATGATTTTCCCGAATTCCCACGGGAACGAAGTCCCGCGCGGGAAGCTAGTAAATATATATATTGGCTGTGCCTCCGCTGCCGGAGCCGGTAGCAGGGACGGGTGCCGGAGCCGGCAGATGGGACGAGTGCCGGAGCCGGCAATTAAGTGGAACAGGTGCCGGAGTCGGCAAAAAAATGATTAGATCGGCATTGTTTGCATCTGATATACGATATAAAAAATTATAAAACTTAAATGATAGGTATGTAGGTACTCAATTATGTGCTGCTATGTTATATGTTACCGGAAATGTATGAAACCTATAAAAAAACCTAAACTAACCTAACCGAGCGGAACTGCGACAACCGCTTAGTTAGAGCAACCACAGTCGTTTCTGGCACTTCGCCGGCCGCTGCCGCGGCACGCTCGCTCAGCTCGTGCGTTGAGGGTCGCAGTTATAACCTACTTGTCGCAGTTCCGTCTGTCGCAATTGAACAAAGAAGTCGAATGTAAGTAATACATTTCCGTTAGTTATTTAGGAATACTCGCAAATCCAATCTAAGATAATCACCAACGCATCAAAGACCCGGAAAAGATCACGAAATCCACTCATGTCAGCTGTCAAAAACGTCAAAAATTGAAACTGACAGTAACTTCCGGCAACCGTTCCAATTTTTCGTCGTTGCGGCTCCGGCAGCGGAAGCACTGCATTATATTTCTAGTAGTAGTAGAAGTTAATTTATCCTTTCGGAAAAATATATTTCTAGTATAGACTTACATCTTTAGTTGAAGGTTTTGGAACGCGGCCTCTTTGACATTGACAACTATCGATGACAAATATTACAATTGGAGGTTTTTTTTTTTTTTTTTTTTTTTTTTAATAATTATTTTCTGGCCTGGAAGCTAGTCCTTTTGGCCGTTACAATTGGAGGACATCACTTGTGTTGCCAGAATATTATTTTTGTGATCTTTTGTATAAGTTTTTGAACCTTTTGTGTAAAAATCGCCGAATTGCATTATTGTTCCAAATTATTTTAAAACTTAAATAAATAATCAGTTGACTAGCTTAGTGAACTTTTGTAAATTGTCTTTCATCATCATCAAAATTCTTTATTTTGCACGAGACGCTAAATAGGTGCAGCTGAAATGGACCCTTTGAAAAATTAAATATTTAAATTAGATTAGTTTAGCGCTCTCTGTATTGCTAACAACTACCTACGAAATAACTTAATTTGTGGTTTTATTTGTGAGACAAGTTCCCAAGAGACAAAATCACAATCGTATGGGTTAAGTAGGTATTTTGATACTTAATTCAAAGCCTCACGCTGCGCGTCAAAAATGTGAAATGAGATGAAACCATTTATTGCATTTTTATAATTTTATTTATTACCTACCAACTTCCACCGATTTTTATCACATTTTTGGTAGTAACATTTTTCGATCAACATTTTGTTTGAGGTTTCCAACACTTTTGGAGGATTGGGCAGTGGCAACACGATCCGTCTCTCGCCCGTCCCGGTTTTGTTTCAAATTAACATTTGAAACAATGTTTTTAAAAATTTCTAGTGAATTATAAAAATTTAAAATGAAAACGAAGATAAATTCGAAAGAGCTGATTATTTACGGTCTACTATGGACTCTAGCAAATTTATTTTCATTGTATAAACTCTATACATCACAGACAGGTAAATCAGATTTCTTTAATTCATTTTTCTTTTCCTGAAGTAA
The DNA here is from genome assembly GCA_949987775.1 of Aproaerema taeniolella. Classification (NCBI taxonomy): domain Eukaryota; kingdom Metazoa; phylum Arthropoda; class Insecta; order Lepidoptera; family Gelechiidae; genus Aproaerema; species Aproaerema taeniolella. The sequence continues at coordinate 13,229,318 of OX465247.1, read as the reverse complement.
TTAATATGTAAGTACTTAAACAATATACAAGACATAAAATTCGTCCATAAGGAATGAACTGCTCAGCCCTAGAGTTATTTCAGATTTAGTTAAAATTAGTAAATAAGAAAATTTGTAATGCAATTTAAAAGAGCAACCTCAGAGTTTCTTGCCTGTTCTTCTCTGAGGAAGACTGCACCTTTGCGAATAGGCGTAGAGTCAGTAGGGTCAAAAGAACGAATGCGTATGTATGTATTTAAATCGTTTAATGTATGTATTTCATTGTAATCTTGACTTGTTAAGTGGCATCCTGAATGTCCTATGAAATAAAGTTTTTTTCTATTCTAGAATAGAATATTCTCGGTAAAATTTTGATGTATGATAATCGTTTTGGTCATCGAGTTCGTATCTGTAAAACGGTGTTAACCTTCTTGTTACTCTTTACAGAAATATTGATAAATAACCCACATTTAACTAATGAGCTAAGAGATTTGGAGCCGGGATGGAGTTTCCTGTCGCGGCTAAAAGACACATCTGACACAGAATGGAGTAGTTGGAAATATTTTATAAAAATGTCCCTATTTTACTTAGTGCTGCAATTTTTTGTGACAGAAGCTATTCGTAATAGCGCACCATGTTTATTGAAATACTGGCACATAACATCCAGCATGACATTTGTCGTACTTCATATGGGATTCAGACAATTGTTACTTATAATAACCCAACCACTTTTATACGCTACCATTCTATTTTCGGGTGGTAGAAAGCGTGCGATATGGGTGACAAGTATTTTACTTTTAGTAACATACAATACTTTAAAATACAAGACATTTTTTTGGCACTTCTTGGACCATGATGACTTGTATGACGAGGAGGTTTACTTGATGTTGATTTGTATGCCCTGGATTGAATTGAGGTGCATAAGTTTTTGTATTGATTACATAGACAGATATAAAGAAATTTCTGCTGACCAATCTAACATAAACAGTTTAGTTGATATGTTGAGCTATATTTTGTATTTGCCTTTACTATATACTGGACCTGTGATATTATATGAAGAATTTGAGAAGAGTTTTTCTGTGCCTGTTGAAAAATTATCCGTAAGACTGAAGACATTTCTCAAGAATATGTCAATATATTTATTTTATACATTTATTTTGGATTTAGCATCACATTATTTCTATTTCTATGCAATGCAGGATAGTATGGAGGTAAGTGTTTCATTTTACATGGTATAGTCTTGTTAAATTGTATTCTGTGAAACTAGTATGTAATCCACTGTATTAATAAGTATTTTACTTTATTCATTTTTCAGTTAATCGAAATGACTTTTTTATTTTTTTCAGCTGATTAAAATGTTGCCACCCATAGCTCTTTCTGGAGGCGGCCTTTATATGGGTCTTCAATTTCACATGAAGTATGTGATAGCCTATGGCACTTCTAGTGCATTTGCTCAACTGGACAATATGGTAACCCCGCCAACTCCTAGATGTGTTGCGAGAATTCATGTCTATTCTCAAATGTGGAGGCATTTTGATGTTGGACTTTATAATTTTTTGCTAAAGTATGCAATTTATCAACAATTTCTATTCTAGTTTTTTAATAGGTACTTGATACTTATCAATTCTTACCATAATAACTTTTACTTTACAGGTACATTTATAGACCACGGTTTAAAATTGCATCAACCTACTACAACTTACCAAAGACTATAAATAAGATGATAGCATCTTTAGCTTCATTTGTATTTATATTTATGTGGCATGGTACTATAAATCATATATTTGTGTGGTCTCTTTTGAACTACCTAGGTATCACTTTGGAATATATCAGCAAAGCTATTTCTGAGACAAACATTTATCACTGGTTCAAAAAGGATGTGCTGAAGACCGAGGAAATGGAAACTAGGTTTATTGGTTTACTTTGTGGGCCATTATTAATGTTATCTGCGGTATCTAATTTCTACTTATTTGCCGGCACAAATGTAGGTGACTGGTTTTTTGAATGTTTATCCCAATCATCTTTTAGTTGGAGTTCTATATGCATTTATATATCAATATACTGTTGCTGTGTTGTTTCTATGGCACTAGAGGATGTACCATCTAGGACTGATGTTAAACGGAAACCTGTTGTGGTTAGGAATAAACAAGATTTATCAACACCATTGTGTTTCATGGGTAAACAAGAGCCCTCTACTGAAACTCTGAGAGGAGTTAAACCACAATAAATTCACGAATCAAGTTTTCGCTAATGATAAATACTTATTTACATTCAGGTAACTTTAGTCATATATATTTCTCCACTGAATAGTTAAGGATTGTACGGGTAACAGGATAGGACTATATATCTTTGTCATTGTCCTTAATTTTTGGAGATATTTTAATTAATGAAATTTGCTTAAAAAAATATGTATAGCGTTTTCTTAACAATGAAGAATTTTTTCAAAATCAATGAATGTAGACTTCTAACGTATAGTATATTTTCCTTTCCTGTGGCTGTAATCCTTAATACACTAAGTGCGTGACCCACAAAAAGTCCTATGTATTGATATTTTAATACAAAATGAAGATCTGTTTAAAAATAATTATACCTATAGAAAATGTTTTATGAAATTTTACTTTTTTATGTGTGAAGTGATATTGTTTTACTCAATGTTATTTTAGATAAGCTTATGAAATATCGAAAACAATGTTCTGTACATGAAGTTATTACGTGTGTGCACTCTATGCCGTTACAATAAAATTGGTTTTGCAACAAAAACGGGCGCAATTTGCAAGGGATTGTCTAGCAATTTGTAACCTGATGCACTGACATCGATACGTGTTTAGAAAATACCCAATAAAAAATAATAAAGATATTTTCTGTCTGCAAATAAAAAACAAATTATTCAAAAATGTTCCACTGGGCGGCGCTGTTAATGAACATGGAATATAATATTTTCTTTTTACCGTAATCAAATCAACTAATATCTGTAAATAAACAAATAAAACGACAATAAATCACGTAACTGGCTAAAATAAATAGCGAATTAAACTCGAAAAGTTCACTTCTGGTTCTGATCAAGTTTGATATACTTACAAAATTATGTTTACATTATTCATTGCAGAATTACTTAGATTTTTTAAAATTATCTCAAGGTCTATTGATCGACACTTCTGAGACGTAAAATCCGGAGCTGTCAGAAAATCTCCCATTATATGAAACTTTCATTTTTATAGATGTTTTAAAATATGGAGTTATTGAACTTATTTATCTATATACTTATATAAAAGAAAGTCGTGTTTGTGATCAAATTTGGTATGGAGGTAGCTGATACCCTGGATTAACACATAGGCTACATAATTTTCCGAAATTCCCACGGGAACAAAGTCCCGGGCGTAAAGCTAGTTTAAACTAAAAAAAATCAAATCAAGAAAAACATTTGTCAACAATTAAATTAATAAAGGTCTTATTCTAAATTCGCTTATCGCACGTCCTATTTACACGTTAAATAACCCGCCCTGTGCCGTACCAGGCGCAAAGGTGCCGATTCCGCGTTGAATAGCAAAGGGGTTTGAACCTCTTTGTATGGGAGCCTGGCATAGTGGTGACCATGATTTTTCGAAACTGTTTGAAAAAGTGACGCATCACGAAACCAGTGTATATCGATAGAGGATCTATAGACGGACAAAAAATGTTTAGGACATATAGTCCTAAAGCGTACAGGTTTCGAGATATTCCATGTTTAAGATCCCGTATGATACTCTGATTCAAGTAGCGTCGCGTTTTTTGAAAAATTCCAATATTTTCGGAAACTTGGTTACTACTATGCCAAAATGTTCAAACCCCTTAAATATTGGATTTTCTTTTTATTGGGTTTTTTGTGTATTGGGTTACTTTATAATATTAGTTAGCGAAACTTTAGGAGGTAAATCAGCCCACGAAACAGAATAACTTTTCCCAAGGAACAATAGGTCGAAATATGAAAAAAAACTCGCCTCCATACGATTTGAGCGATTATTCTAATATGAGTCTATTTTTTTTAAATAGTTTCTTTGGGAAAAGTTGTTCAGTTTCTTGGGAAGAATCAACTCAGATTTTGGCTACTTAACTAATTATAAGTCAGCCTATATAGATATTAAAGTAGTCTGTTTTAACTAAATTGTGAGAGAACATTAATGAAACAAAAAAAAACTGCCATAAATTTTAATTAATAACTGTATTCTTAAAAAGTTAAATGGCTACAAATTGATATGTGTGAGAACCTTTCAGCAAGAGATATGAATGTGTATGCATTGCTTCTATGAGATCATTTGGGTCTCCTGGAACTCCAGCAGTTTTGTGTATTTGAATTAGTTCTTTTCTTGTAAATACATCCTTGCCTAGCTGATGTGATCGCCTAGTCAATGCGTCTAGGAACTTTTTTAGCTGAAATTGAGAGCACAAATCATGTTAGATTTAAATATTATGATATTTACCAAATTTATCAACATCACAGATTAAACAAATAGTAATGTAATGTCGATCAATTCCAATTGTTATGTCAAAAAGTAATTTATACCTTCTTATACAGGGTGTAAAGGACAGCTTAGCAAATACTTAAATGGTGGAATCTACCCATAACTATCATTAGCTATAAGTAATTATTTTTTCCCGGAAACGTAACGTTAAGGAGTTTTCATTATTTACCTACTTTGGCGCCACGCAACTTATCGCGAAACCCCGCTCTGCGCACGATCCCCCCGCGCCTCGCTGCTATCGGAGGGGTCCCTTATTCGGCACTGCCCAATTGCCCAACAGAAAATCAGTCCTTAATTGGTACAAATTAGTCGGCAAAGGAGACAATTGGTCCCACTCCCGTTAATGAGCAATAAGGATTTTTGGCTTATTTCGACTCTGCCCAAAAAAAACTGCACAAACTAGCGAAGATCTGATTTCACCCAGATGTTGCCTTTAATTGATCCAAATTAGTCCCACAAAATTACAATTATTCGATGCGCAATGAAAGTTACCCGCATTTCTGGGTAAAATCAGATCTTCGCTAGGTGGTGCAGTTTTTTTGGGTATTTCGGCACTGCCCCAAAAAAATCCTTATTGCTCATTAACGGGAGGGGAACAATTGTTTCCTTTGCCGATTAATTCGGACCAATTGATGACTGATTGTCTGTCTAGTTGAAATCAAGATTTGACATTGGGCAGTGCCGAAATAAGGGACCCCTATCGGAGTGCGATGAACACTGATTGTTTTCGTGTTTTACGTTTTTATCTTCTTACCAGCCCATATACCTTTTTACGTTTTTATGATTTTTTTTTTTATTGCAAAATGAAGTGTAGTCGATTAAATAATAAAAAATGAAAGCAGAAAATATTAAAAAAACATGAAAAAAAATTGAAAATGTTCCGGAGAAAAATTCCACTGGAAAATTATTCAGAATGATTTTCTGAGTACACGGTTTCAGTTTTTGCTAAGCTGTCCTTTACATCCTGTATTAAGTTTTTTTTACAATTTTACAAAATAAATTAACTTTTATAGTAAGTTTATTTTTTTTTATTTGTCTCTTTCACAGACGGAAGAAAAAACTCACCACAAGAAAAAAATAAAAAAATTGTATCACCCCCGAAATTCGATAGCCATAATTTTTAAACGGCTGAATCAATTTTGATCAAATATAGCTAAGAACCATCTCGATTACGTCAAAAAACATCGAAAAAACCGCATCATCCATTCATTTAGGAGTTACAATTCCACATACAGACAAACAAATACACACGTCAAACTCTTTTTTTCGGCGGTAGAAAACCAAAGACCCCGTTGATTCAGAGACAGCATTACTAACCACATCGTTCGTATTTATTTTTCTTCATATACAGTTATATCAAACACTTGACAATGCATTTGACATCCTGCATTCTGAGGGTTATAAGTTGGAGCATGAGTATAGAGATAGGGTAGTACTTCAAAACCCTCACATCCCAATTATTGCATCCTATAGTATGTCTAGGAAGATTTGGCAGCTGGCACATTATGTTATTCTTTCACTCCAGTCCACGTGGTTGTTGTATTATTTCTTTAAAAAATATTTACTCACTTTGTTTCTGGAGCTGACTCCTGATCCATTGATTGACCGCGATAGTTGAATGTTTCCGAACTCGTCACTGAAGGTATCCATTAGACTGTGTTTCACTATGCTTATAACATCATTAGCGTCTTTAAACGTGGCTTCTTCTCTCAGTTCTGCTCTTGCTCTGGCCTGGAATTAAATTTATTAATTACTCTTCTTGCTAGAAATAGCTCCACCTAGGTCTTAGAGCTGTGTGGCGTTTACTCCACAGACAAGAGCGCTGCTCTTAAATTTAAGAAGAAAAATTATTCTTCATAGCGTCCATTAATAAAATTAGAAAAACGAATAAAATTAATCTGAGGCGAAGCTGACGAACTATGTCAGAGTTTTCAACCGTCAAATGACCCAATTTAGATTAACGACTGTAGTCTGTAGTCAATTGGCAGCCGAGCCCGGCGGTTTATTGTGCCCTCCAAACATGAACATGCTCGTGATAAATTGCTACTAAGGTCACCCATCAGGTTTCCTGTTATTATGTACGTTGCTTAACATCAATGACAGAGAACTATGAAAAAGAAAGATTGCATCTTTCGTTAGCTTCAAAAAGCCTATGTGGTGTCCGTGTTTTTATTAGCATCCAGTCTTTATGTCTGTGCCCTTGTCTAGATTAATAATTTTCTTGTTAATTCTTACTTTTTAATTATATAGCAGTATGCTTGGTAGCAGTGCAGCAGTGTAGCGCGGTTCGTATAAAGCTTAGGCCCGTAGTACAGAAGGAGACTCAAGTCTTGATCTACACTTAAGTATTGATTGTCTCTTTCTCTCACTATCAAAATGACAAAGACGACTGCTACTTACTAAGTATAGATCAGAGTCTGAGTCGCGTTCTGTAATACGGACCTAAGTCTCTATTCCGTTTCTTTACGTATGCGGTATGTCTCAATTCAATTGAAAACTGCTTTATTTAATTATAACCGTGTGGTGATCGGTTGAGAATAACACCACCCCATCTCTTTCCGTGGGTGTCGTAAGAGGCGACTAAGGGAACACAAATGAGACCTGCCTCCTAGTAATCCATCCCAGGCAACGACACTTCATTTTTTTCTGAATCTGAGGTGTCGTCCTATGGTCTCATGTGGTGTGGTAGGCTCTGTAAAGGGCCGTCTGGTTCGCGACCACCCTCCTACCGAAGTCCGACGCCAAACAGCTTGCTGTGTTCCGTCGGTGCGTGGGAGTACCAGTGCCTTTATAGGAATTTTCTGGGTTAACTCGCTCCATCGTCGACCTCATCTTTGACCTTATGGTCAAGATTGAGGTCAAGAGTTAACCCATCTTATAATAAAAAAAAATAACAACCAGGTGTTACTTAAAATAAGTCGGTTACATTAAATACATAGACATATTTGTTCATTCAGGATGTTACGTTAAAGATCTTAAATACATACATACATGTTCGTTATTTTGACTCTACGCCTATTCGCAAAGGTGCAGTCTTCCCCAGAGAAGAACAGGCAAGAAACTCCGAAGGTGCTCTTTTTAATCTCATCACAAATTTCCTTATTTTCTAATCTATACTAATATTATAAAGAGGAAATATTTGTTTGCATTGAATAGGCTCCGAAACTACTTGACCGATTTGAAAAATTCTTTCACCATTGGAATGCTACATTATCCCTGAGTAACATAGGTTACATAATTTTCCCGAATTCCTACGGGAACGAAGTCCCGGGCGGAATGCTAGTTTTAACTAAATCTGAAATAACTAGAGCTATGATATGATTATAATTACCTGTGTCAACCTTATACAAGCCTCAAGTTGTCGTGTAGTGATCGGGGTACCATCATTGCCGTCTTGGTGATTACTGCGTAACTCCAAATAGAAGTTTTGTAAAGTCGTAGCTGCTTCGGTACTGAGTTTTGGATGCACGTATCTTCTGGCATACGCAATGTATTTCCGAAGCAAGACTAGAGGTAACGTGTCTATCACTTCGCCGGGCTTTAGCCTTAGTCTTTTGCTGCAAATTTATAATTTTTCAGTAATTAATAGAATAGAACGACAGATATAAAATACAAGCAAACCAATACAAAAAAGTGACAAAAAAAACAACATATCTACAAGGTGTTAAAAAAAAAAAGATAATTCAAAATTAATTAAAATTTGCTTATTGCGCAGCTCTATTACAAATATGACAAGTTTGTCATATTAATTATATGAAACTTTCATTTTGAAAGATGTCAAACTATGCAACTGATTACTAGAGTTGCGCTTAAACTCGCGTTGCGACTATTTCACTTTTTAAATTAAATTTTGGAATTTCTTTTTTTTTGGGTTTTCTTGAAACACCTTGTATAATACATTGATCACGGATGAACCATGACACCATGACCAAGAGGCAGTAAGTACTTCATTAAGTTGTCCCTAAATAAGGGTTGGCTGAAAGAGTTTGCGCTCAGCAATAATGCCGCCTTTGTGCACATTTGTAATTGGTATATGCTCATGAAATTAAGGTCTCATTTCGGCTTCTATGCTGGACTAGGAGTGAAAGAAAAACTTAGAATGTGTCATCTGCCAATCATTCCCAGGCATACTGTAGAAGCCAGAGTGGGACGCGAGAGTTTCGCTGTATTGTGGGCGAAAGGTTTGACAACTTATCACCACAATACTCATAATCCATCTAAAACTCTAATGTGGCGTAAAGTGGTTCCAGAACCACATGATATTGTTACACACAGCGCTATCTATTGGATTTGCGCCGTACTAAGACCCTAACTTGGTATGTAATACATATTTAGTTCACGGTGCAACCCATAGATGGCTTGGATAAAGAACGCTGTAAACGCGTTCGTTTATAACGGCTTTATAAGCTTTATAATCTGTAGCGGGGGCTCTCGGCCTCTTTCGCTGCCAACCACCGAGCAATAAATCTAAATTCGATCCAATATTTTCATTTCCCGGGTCCGCCAGATGTTTACCCCGAAAGGGGTAGTGAATGTAAGGAGACTTTAAATTAGCTGACGAAACTTTAGGGGATGATTCTCCCCATAAAACTGAACAACTTTTTCTAAGTATCATACATGAAATTTTGAAGAAAAAAATTCGACTTCACAATGCAGTTGTTTTGAGAGGCGAAAATCTTTTTTTAATATTTCGATCTATATTCCTTGTTGGTTTTAAATTTTCGTTAACTAATTTAAATTTAAACTTTTATTCAATCGAATATTCTTGGAACCCATATTTGCTGAGGTCTAGACTCGCAGCTAAAAAGAAACAGGAAAATGTGGAGCATTTATACCTTAGAGAAACATCGTTATCGCTTTGGCTGGTTTCAAAACTGATGTTAGGGTCCTTTGACTTTTTTGTGCTTTTCCCTTTTTGTCCCGAATGCATTGCTAGAACATGTTCTGATAACATTGCATCTATTTTCTGAAACAATCGTGGAATAATAGATAGATATATCCGCCGTGTGGTGATCGGTTGAGAATAAAACCACACCATCTCTTTTCGTGGGTGTCGTAAGAGGCGACTAAGGAAACACAACTGAGACCTGCAGTAATCCATATTAGGCAACGACAAGTCAGTTTGTTTTCAATCTGAGGTGGCATCCTATGGTCTCACGCGGTGTGGTAGGCTCTGTAAAGGGCCATCTGGTTCGCGACCACCCTCCTTTTTCTTTATTATATTAATAATGGGTTTTATTAATATTTAGCTCAAGGGCAAAGATGCAGTCGAGCTACCGAAGTCCGACGCCAAATAGCTTGCTGTGTTCCGTCGGTGCGTAGGAGTACCAGTGCCTTTTGGTAGTAGCCTCCTAGCTAAAAGTTGCGGTGTGTTTATTATACCTATACTAGATTTCCGCCCGGGACTTCTGTCCCGTGGGAATTTGGGACAATTATGTAGCCTATGTGTTAATCCAGGGTGTCAGCTACCTCCATACCAAATTTTATTAAAATTGGTCCAGCCGACGAGCGTGAATGAAGAACAAAAATCCATACATACATACATCTATACTTACGAACTTTTGCGTTTATAATATTAGTAAGGATAAACCGGGAAGACTGAATCGAATATTTTCTTATGTTTCACCATAAGAAGATTCATAATTAACCTTACTTACCTCATCTGGTTGGTCTAACAAAATAAACACCAAATCGAATCTTGACAAGAGGGCTGAATTGAGCTTTAAATTTTCGGCTACTGTTTTTGCTCTGTAACAAACAATAAGTAAGGGTGAACCTAAATTTGCTGAAAGAAAATGTTAAACTTGTAAAATAACTGTAATTGCCGGGTTTTCGTTAAACTTGTAAAATAACTGTAATTGGTGATGCACCTGAAGTTATAACCGTGTTGTGATCGAGTTGACCTGTTATAACTGTGTAGTCAAAACTGTCTTAGTATCGATTGCACTTGTTTTATGATAGAGAGTGCCTGTTATAACTGTGTTAATATCAAGTGCATCTGCTATAACAGTGTTACTATCAAGTGAAAGTACATGTTATAAATGTGTTACTATCGAGTGTACCTGTTGTAACAGTGGTACCTGTATCATGAGCGAGTGCATCTGCTATAACTGTGTTATGATGGTGTGTACCTGTTACAACCGTGTTATAACTGTGTTAGTATCGAGTGTACCTGTTATAACTGCCCCCGGCCGGGTTGGCGGCGGCCAGCACTGTGGCCCGCGCGGCGAGACTACACACCACGCCTCCCTTCGCCACACTCACTCGCCTCTGCTCCATAGCTTCTAGCAAACTGCTGTGGTGCGCGGTCATCTGAACCAATTTTAGTAGTGTTACAAAAGTAGAGAGGTTACTGCAAACGACTTGACTTGATGTTTAACTTCAGGGCCCTGTTAAAATCATCAAGACCCCTTATCTTGTAGAGATCCCTCGGATACGTACTGAACGCTATTTTTATCTACCTACACTAATATTATAAAGAGGAAAGATTTGTATTTTTGTATGTAACGAATAAACTTAAAAACTACTGGACCGATTTCAAAAATTCTTTCACCATTAGAATGCTACATTGAGTAGCAAAGGCTAAATAATTTACCCGAATTCCCACGGGCACAAAGTCCCGAGCGGAATGCTAGTCTTTTATATTATCTTTTATATTGCACACTGCTAAGGAATATAATTCTCTGCCTATGTCTGTTTTTCTGAGCTTATACAATCCGATTATCTTTAAAGTTTGAGTGAATACTGTGAATAGGCTTCTTTTAAGTGAGCTTACTACATCCAGGATCGCATCTACTTCCTAAGCTAGATTGAGGTCAAAATCAGTGAAAGCAAGAAGAAGCCTTGGCCTAGAAGTAGGAAAGACATGACTAAACAAAAAAAGAGCGGCTTCCTTTGACTTTTTCCAGATCGTCGGTTTGTATCACAAATATTTAAGTCTTTGGTTGATGACCACGTACCGAAAAGCTTCACATTGAACTGACCTGTGAACTATATCTACACCGTAATGATACTTCTTTCATTACTACTTCCCATGGGAATTTCGGGAATGAATTCTATTGCTGAAAACTGCATTAAAATCCGTTGAGTAGTTTAAGAGATCTAAACAACCAGACAGCGGAAGCGACTTCAATTTTATACTATGTAAAGATATACCTATAATCAAGTATGTGGTGAACATGAATAACCGGTGTCAGTTGTCAAACCGCCAAATGGTCCCTGACTTGGGATTGTTTAACGTGCCTATTTTGGTCACCCATCAGATACCCTGCCCAATGTCCGTTGCGTTACTTCACTATTCGGTTCCGATCAGCGAATATACTATAGCGAGAGGGGTAGTCGGAAGGATAGAAAGTGGACAAAAGGGAGTATTTTATTTAGAGAAACAACTACGCTGTATTGAAGCCACCAGAGATCTGTCAAAACGTAAATAAAACAAGCCTTTACCGCCAAAAGGAAGCGAATTAATTTTGATTACAGAATATCTAGCAAAATGTATCCTAAGTAGACGGCTATCGCGATAGGTATACGACCTCTACAGTAGGTACTGTACTTCTCATAATACTCACTTTGTCCAATTCATCGACGCAGCAGACTCCTTTATCGGCGAGGACTAAAGCACCGGCTTCTAATGCGAAGTCTCCGCCCGCTTCTCTGCCCAATGCTACTGTCAACCCGCCAGCCGAAGCAGAGGCACCGCATACGTAGACCCCTACCAAAAATTGTTTAATTTATTCAGGTAATCACTAGCGTATAGTATAAATAGCTTTACAATATCTGTTATAACAATGTTTGTCTTTTTTTAAATAACATAAACATTGTGAATAACACAAAATAAAATAAAGAACCAAACGGTATTATAACAATAACAAGAGCGTTAAAACTACAGTAAGAACATCGTGCTAAAACATATGCACAGTGTAAGGGACAGCTTAGCAAAACCTGAAAACCTGATTTCAGACCATTATTTTGAATTTCATCGTAAAACACGAAAACCAGCAATGTGCATCTATAGCATCCTGATAAAAGCACGGCGCGGGGGTACGGATAACAAAATCTTAACGTTTCCGAGAAAAAAAACTAGTAGCCGATCATTTACTAGGTTCAGGGTAGATTCCTTCATTTAAGTATTTGCTAAGCTGTCCTAACACCTCTGTATTTACCTCTCGGAGCAGCCTGTGCAGCTGCTTGCAACAGCCGAGACTTCCCTAAACCAGGGTCCCCAACAACTAGCACATGAGGATTAGAGCGAGGTCCGTTTTCATACTCCGTGCCACCCAAAAGACCTAGGATAAGACCTGCTTTAACCGCCTCATGTCCGAAGATAGAAGGGCATAGAGAATGGACTAGCAGCCGGAATACGTCTTCTGAGGCGTGAATTTCCTGGAATTTGAAGTTGTTTTTGGAGATTATTATTATAAACAAATATGAGGCACTTGATTAACACTTTTTTTGAGGTTTTTGAGGCTAGGTATTCCAATAAATTAGATAATAGAAAAAAATAAAAGAAACAACACGTTATATTAAAAAAAAACCTAAAGCAAATCCAACCTAAAATCATTCGCAACGAGGATCTGAATTCAGGGTTTCAGTTTTGGCTATCCTCTCTTGTAATTCCAATATTTTTTATAAATCGATACGATAAAAACCACACAATATCCTAAGATTTATAATTACTAATTAACACCTTGGGCGAATAAAATCTACTAGCTTTTAACTAATGACTTTTAGCATGAATAAAGTAAACTATGTAACTCTCAAGACTTCCAACTATCCCAAAAGAAATCTCATCGATCTGTTATGACATGAAGGAAGGACAAACAAATAAATACACTCTTTCATATTCATGTTGTAAAAAAACATTAAACAAGGAGTAAGATTGACTAGGAAATGCACAGGACATACACTACGAATCATAAAAAATAAATGGGCCAAAGACGTCACTGTCTAATGGTAGAAAAAGGCGAGAAAGACAAAGGAAACCATGGATGAGATAAAGTAGCTGTAGGAGCATTAAGGAGGAAGAAAGCCAAGGACAAACAGCTTTGGAAGACGCTAGGCGAGGCCTTTGCCATAGGGCAATCAGGCCAAGATCGAAAAAACTAAATTATTCATGTTGTTTTCTGAATGAAAGCTTACTTTATTTATTTAAGGTTGACTAGTTAACAGATAATGTTGTCTCAAACCTGAATAGCGTAATAGTCCTTCAAAGTAAATGCCAGTGTTGGGTTGCTGAGGTTCCTCTGGCTATGTATTGAGACAGCTTGGATGTATAGTTGTAGGAGTCTAGCTGCTCTCTTACCGTCTTCACCTCCCTTGCTCTCGCCTCGAACCTGTAATTTAGGGAAAAATACTACCTATAGTTTTGGGGAGTTAATTCTCGCAGCACACACTTAGCTTTGTTTTTTAACTATGAATACAGGCCTTTAGGTATCTCTCTTTCAACCTCTCGGGTGGTTAATCAGTCCATGAAACTGAACAAGTTCCTCAAAGAATATAGGTCAAAATACGAAAAAAAATTTTTGATCTCCCATACAAAATGCGCTATATGCTGATGAAGTTAGTATGATTATATGGGAACTCAAAATTTTATTTTTTGTATTTTGACCTATGTTCCTTGGGAAAGTTGTTCAGTTTCATGGACTGATTAACCACCCGAGAGGTTGAAAGAGAGATACCTAAAGCCCTGTATAATATTTCTCTTTATTAGGTACTATGTTATATGTCTCTGTGCTAATCTGTTACTTTCTTTGCTATTTGTCTTTTATATTTTCCCTACTTCCTTGTTTGTTGTATTGTTTTAACTCTGTTGTTGCTTTTGTGATTGTCTCTTTCTGTAATGTCTCTTTGTAAGTGTGTACTGTGTTGGAAATTTGGTTATCTATCTATTTCATTCTTGATCAGGAAGATTGTTTCAGTCGTGATAAGTAGTTGTATATTTGTTTGTTCTTGTGATGTTTTGCATATGGATAGTTGGAGGGCTGAAGAGTAACATATATCTTCCCGAACAAAGTTGCGAGCGTAGTTACTTAGTATTAACATTTCTTTAGAGAAATGATACAGCGCTATAAGAAAAAACGGAAAAAACTGCAAAATTGAAATTTTGATTCAGATTTTTTAGTTGACCTTTTGTATGTGTCTATGAAATAAAGGTTATCACTGCAGATTTGTGCAATGACTTGAAAAATCAATAAGACGGACACCTCAGTCTTCTATTTTTTGACAAGATAACAAAGAGTGTTATAAACAATTGAGATTGGTTTATTTCGAAAGGGAATGCGAATATGACTTAATTTAAAAGAAAAATTAAGATTCTTTACTGTAGTACTCGTGTTAGCCTCTCCTCGCAGGCTGTAACTGAAAATAACACTAAAATTTAAAATTTTGAATCACCTCCGACATTCGATTGCTTATAACTTTTGAACGGCTGAACAGATTTTCATGAAACATGGCTAAGAACACTCGGGATAACATTATCTATGACACAAAAAAAACTAAACGAAAATCGGTTAATCCGTTTGGCAGCTACGATACCACAGACAGACACGTTAAACTTATAACACCCCTCTTTTTTGTCGGGGGTTAATTAGTGTTTTGCTTAGCTTTGGCGGCAAAAATTACGGTCTATTTTTGCAACAGACATACAATGCATATTTATTTTAGTTTCTATACAAGGTGTTTAAAAAAAAACAAAAAAAAGAAATTCCAAAATTTTATTTTAAAAGTGAAATAGTCGCAACTCTAGTAATCAGTTGCACGGTTTGACATTTGCAAAATGAAAGTTACATATAATTAATACGACATACTTGTCAATTTGTAATAGAGCTGTGCAATAAGCTTAATTTTAATTAATTTTGAAATTTTTTTTTTTTGAAACACCTTGTATAATTTATATTTTATTTTTTATTGATCAGATTCAATTATTTTATTTTACCTTTAATTTTCTAATCTATTATTTGATTTGTATTTTTTTATTTTTTTATTTTAAATGTTATCTTCTGGTAAATGAGTGTTTGCAAAAATAAACAATAACAATTACTATTATTATATCAATTTTAAATTATATTTACCTGTACTATGCCAGTAACAGATAGTACATCCCCAGGACATGCTGTGCCAACAAGATCGCCTTGCAGCTCTATTTCAACGCTCCTTGGAATAGTTCCTGATATACTCTGTAACAATAAAAGTACTTGTCCAATAATAGCAAAATAATATCTTTATATCCTCTTCATGAAAACTGTCGTTTCTAACAAAATGGCTAACGGGTCATCTATACATATTATAAGTTCAGTGATAGGGTTAGGGGAGGGTAATGAATAATGCGTCAACAAAGATGTATTTTAAGAGTACCCTTTCACCGCCACACTTTTTTTTAGAGTTCCGTACCCAAAGGGAAAAAACGGGACCCTATTACTAAGGCTCCGCTGTCCGTCTGTCCGTCCGTCTGTCACCAGGCTGTATCTCATGAACCGTGATAGTTAGACAGTTGAAATTTTCGCAGATGATGTATTTTTTGTGCTCTATAACAACAAATACTAAAAATCAGAATAAAATAAATATTTAAGGGGGCTCCCATTCAAAAAACCTGATATTTTTGCTCGACTCACACTTGACCGGTTTTATAGGTAATGAATGGTACGGAACCCTTCGTGCGCGAGTCCGACTCGCACTTGCCCGCTTTATTTCTGTCCCTGCACGCCACGCCATATGTTTGCGACGAATGCAAGCCACTATTTTGCTAGAGAAGTGCCTACTTTATATCGATATCTAGTTAAAACGCTTTTATTAAAAGATTTACTGCGCTAGGGGACAGAAATATCATAGAAATAGGCATGTAAAAGATGGACGCTTTAGACGCTTTTGGCGGTGAAAGGGTTAAAAAGCGTGTCAAAGGAGAAGTCTAAAAGTTAGAATTTTTGTGTGACATGATTTATGGACAGCATATTGAACTCCTTTGATACTACGGACCAGTATGTTTTTTGATGTATAAGTTGTATCTTATCATGTATATCAAGCCGTTATTTTTAGAAATTAGATATATCACACCCTCAAAACGTTAAGGGCTAATCCCGAAACATATTATAATTTTTAGAAGATTCTGAAAGTTATATCTTAATATTATTTCACTCGTTTTGTTTAAAATATGTATGTGTGCTTATTTTATCATTAATGATTTTTTTGTTTTAATATTAATTAAATAGAGCTTATTTTTCTCGTTTCTTTATGATCACAACTTAGTTTAGCTTTTTGGTATATTTTACTTAAGATATATTTTTGGTATAGTACCTCGTAATTAAATTCTTGAATATATCGCACCGTCATGGTGCGATATATTGAACAATTAATTATGAGATACTACTATTTTAAATTAACCTTTTTTGTAAGCAAGTACCCGCAATTGAATTTTTCGGTAAGTGAATTACGTTAATTCTTTTGAGAAACAAAATTCTTAAACCATAAGTAATTCATTTACGTTTTCCAGAAAAATCAAAAAGCATACACACTCATTAAAAAAAAAAAAATTCTTCCATACTTACTTGAGATTGAATTTCTTGAATTTTTGCTACTTGCCAATCTGTAGTGTTTGTATAAGGGGATGATTGCAGTGTCTCAAATCTAGATCCAGCCTTACAGCTCGGACAATAGTTTGGAGCTGAAATACACAAGCAGAATGAATTTGTAAAGACTTTGGTAAGTACAAATGGTTAATTGTTAAACTCACTGATAAAACCTGCTTATGGTCTAAAGACCGAAAATAAGAAAAAAATCTCTTATTGTCTCTCGGCAAAGTTCATGTTTCCGAAATTATAACAAAACAACAGTAATTAAGTAATTCAAATTATAGTAAACGATAAATCTAATAAGTAATGGACATAAAAATTAAAACAAAACAATAAAGTACATCAGTCTAAATCGAATCTAATAGAAATTTATATTAGAGTGCATTAAGAAAATCCATGATTGCTGAGATAAGACACAACATGAAATTAGAAGCATTAAATATCAATTAGGTACATATAAATCAATCCAAGTTTCTTATTTGCTGGAGATAAGGTTCAAATTAGAACGCACTTGGACACCTAACTTGGGCTACTGTAAGAATTTTAATTTTTTGGTTTGCTAGCGGTTGTAGAACCACTAAGAGGCTATATTTACAGGGTGTAAAGGACAGCTTAGCAAAAACTGAAACCCTGAATTCAGAAATTTTCATCCAGAAAATTTTCGAACTTTTTTCAAGTTTTTAAATACCTACCTATTTTCTGCTTTAAAATTAAATTATTTATTCAAAAACAATCCATTTTGCATTAATAAACAACAATAACAGCGTAAAACACGAAAAACAGCAATGTATATCGTATTCCGATAGCGGCGCAGCGCGGGGGGACTACGCGCGGAGCGCAGTTACGCGGTACGTTGCGTAGCGCTAAAGTAGATAAATAACGAAAACTCCTTAACTTGACATTTCTGGGAAAATATAATTACTTGTAGGCGATCATAGTTATGGGTAAATTCCACCACATAAGTATTTGCTAAGCCGTGCTTTACACCCTGTATATTACGACACAGTTATAGGTACACACTTTAAAAAGATTGCGAGGTGGAAGTGTGTACAAGGTGTTTCAAAAAAACCCAAAAAAATGAAATTCCAAAATTTAATTTTAAAAGTGAAATAATCGCAACTCTAGTAATCAGTTGCACGGTTTGACATTTTTCAAAATGAAAGTTTCATATAATTAATATGACATACTTGTCATATTCGTAATAGAGCTGTGCAATAAGCTGAATTTTAATTAATTTTGAATTATCTTTTTTTGGGTTTTTTTGAAACACCTTGTATACATTTCTAGTGCTATCCAATAATAAGGAAACCCAGCTTGCATAGAATTGCAGATTTTCTTTTGTATATAATACATGTGTACTAGCTGTTGACCTAGCGAGGTCTTACCTGTAAATACTCCTTGTGGCTGTACAATAGCTTGAACACTTTTGCAACTAGAACATTCAAACGCCATAGACGTGCAAATAAGACCCACACTCCCAACTCTGATTACTGTTCCTTTTATTGTCACTAATTTACCTGGAAATATAAAAATAATATTTTTACTGTAATTTTGAAAACCAAGCCGCGCATTAAAAGGTTGGATCTAAAAGTAATAAACTAAAAGTGTTATTCAGACCCCTTATATTCTATACAATGATCAAATCAAAAACCACAACACATGGTCCCAAACTCCATTGCTTATTACTGTGTTTCTACGTTAGAAAAATAATTAAAAGATACTAACCAAAATAATTGACTTTCAAATTGGCCAATGGGATGACTGGTTGATGATTCAATATCCTTACATTAATTTTTGACTCACATTTCAGACTCTGCAAATAAAAGTAAAATAAGTAGGAAATTGTCTACTTATGGTGGATTATTGGATAAACATAAAATATCATAAAAAGGGTTAATTTTTTTATTATTTTCCAATATAAACTATAGTTAAAATACTGAAAATAAAGTGGCAAGTTATATGAAGAAAAAAAAATCTTTAAATACTGCATTTAGCAAATGTAAAATGATTCCCATAAAACATTATATGTATGTATACATAATATACTACAAATAAATAAAGAGAACTAACATAAAATAGATCTCCAAAGGTTGCAATGTCATAGGAGCTTAAAAATAAAGACATATAAGACTCCACAAATCCTCACACAACAAAATGCGACTGTGAAAATAGAAAGTGTACAACTTTGGGGATAGTTGACAAGATTCCGAATTTTAGTAATACACAAGTCATCACAATAATTCTGAACCTTATAGTTGTACCTTTCCATTTTCAGTCTCAAATAATGATAGTAAGTACAACTAAATATAATAAAATATAAATTAGCTGCACCTCATGAAAACAGTATTCCAGTAAATGCAAGGTCGCCTCAGGTTTCTCAAATAAATCAGTGCTAAAAGTAGACCAGTTACTTGAGAAATCAGAGTCATTTAACAAACTCTGCATGTCCAAGGGAACACTCCGAGTTAAGTCAATCTTTTCCAAGTCAAATAAGCCTCTGTTCTTTTCTATAAATGTTGTGAAACATTTTATTCTATTGCTAATTTCAGGGTTTGATGATTGTTCTGAAATATAAAAAAAAAATTATTCACCAGACATAAGGACTATGCAATGCATGCATAGAATAATAAAAAAAGATTCTGTGAGTAAGTAATTATTTCTAAGAAAAATAATATAAATATCACAAATCTGCGGTGTAATAAACCACTTATTTATATTCATATTTCCATGGATATACTAATTACCTTAAAATAGTCTAATAATATGTAATATAATAAAAATGGCTTCTTCTGGGTGAGCTCGCTACATCCTCGACCGCATCTTTGCCCTGAGCTAGATTGTGGTCAAGGGCGAACCCATTCTTAATAAAAAAAATGACTTCAATTTTATTTACCTTCTGATGGAAAGTATAATTTCCAAATATTATTCCCATCATTGAGAGGGATGATTACGGGTGCTTGATTAGCTGGTGCTCTTGAAGAACCAGCTGTGCTGGAGTTTCTGACAGAACCTGAAGAGTTGTTCAAACTTTGTCGATCCGAAGCACTGGAGGCATTGTTTGAGTTGTTTCTGTAGCGGTTCCAGTTATTTTTATAGCGCCCTCTCCAGTTACGACGCATTTTAATGTGTACACCAGCTCTTGATTGGTTCAAAAGCTGCTTAGTTCTTTTAATTTATTTTTACCGATTTGTAGAATACACAGAACTCAGCCTCCCGCGTCGAAAACAAACTGTCAATGTCAAAACTGTCAAGTGTCAATGTCATTTTTTTTTAATTTTTTTTTTTAAATAATTATTTTCTGGCCTGGAAGCTAGTCCTTTTGGCCGTGTCAATGTCAAGCCAGTCAGTGTTACCAGCATTTTTCTAGGCCACGTTCCAAAAGTAAGAATTACACAAGACAAGAAAAAAAAATTGTGAATCCGCCCTTATTCCGACATGTACTAATTATCAACCATCCCTTTGCAATAATTAGTATCCTAATTTTGGTAAGTCAGTGGGCAAAGTGGATTACTGGCACAGACTTCCATTATTATTACTGTGTTTACTGGTCAGTAAAGTGAGTCACTCATTTCGATATGGGTTTGATATGGGTCAGAGTAATTTATCCAGTTACAGTTACGGTAGACTAAAGAAAAGTGTCGATATCGACTATGCCTCGCTGTGACTTCTCAATGCCGGAAGTCACAATACATAATAAAGAGGTCCGAAGAGCATTACAGAGTCTAGACGTGAATAAAGCGAGCGGTCCGGATGGGATACCTGCTAAAGTCCTGAGGCAATGTGGTCCTGAGTTGTCTCCCATACTGACACGCTTGTACCGTCTCTCTCTCAAGACTAAAACCGTACCTAAGTCCTGGAAGCTTGCTAACGTGCAACCAGTACCCAAGAAGGGCAGTCGTGCTGACCCCTGTAACTATCGTCCTATTGCCATCACTTCCATACTCTGTAAGGTTATGGAAAGAGTACTGAACAGCAAGCTGCTGACATACCTAGAAGCTAACGACCTGCTCAGTGATCATCAATATGGCTTTCGCCGGGGAAGATCAACTGGGGATCTTCTAGTGTATGTCACGCACTGCTGGGGCGAAGCCATCGAGAAACACGGTGAAGCTCTCGCCGTGTCACTTGATATCTCGAAGGCTTTTGACAGGGTTTGGTACGCAAGTCTGCTAAGCACGTTATTTGTGGGAATGCTTAATAATTACGTTACTAAATTTAACAACCTTATGGCTATTAATGCCGGAGTTCCTCAGGGGTCTGTTCTCTCTGCGACTCTTTTTCTGCTGCACATCAACGACATGCTTTTGCCTGGAGTGGTTGCGTACGCGGATGACAGCACAGTCATGGAGAGATATTTGTCTAGTGCAAGAGCTGGTGGGGATGAAATTCGGAATGAGAGGGAGGCAATGGTTGAGCGAGTAAACTCAACCTTGGGTCTTGTCTCTTAATGGGGTGACATGAACTTGGTGAGTTTCAACGCCACCAAAACCCAGGCGTGCCTGTTCTTCGCTAAAAGGAGTCCATTCAACTTGACTCCTACTTTCCGGAGTACATCTTTATCTATTACCGATGAGCTAGAACTCCTTGGCATGAAGTTGTCTGCCAACCTCAACTTTGGTACCTCCATCGAGTCTAAGGCTCAGACTGCGGCCAAAAAGCTGGGCAACCTTAACAAGGTTGTATTTATAAAAATATATGTCTGTGTATTTATATAAATTATTTATATATTATATGTATGTGTAGTTGTATTTTTATGTAGTTTATATTAGTATTTAGATTTCAGTGGTTAATTGTGCACGTCTGTCTTTATTTATTTTACGCCTCTCACTGTCCCAGGTCTGCTGGAAGAAATTTCTTAAAGAAATAAGCTGTGCCTTTTGTGTTCGTTTTTCTATTTGTCTGTAACATTTGTGATTTTTCCTGTGTACAATAAACTGTTAAATAAGGTTAAGCGATACTTCACGCCGGATCAACTTCTTACCCTTTATAAGGCGCAGGTCCGATCGTGCATGGAGTATTGTAGCCACCTTTGGGATGGTTCGGCCAAATACCAACTAGCCGCTCTGGACTCGGTGGATCGCAGAGCCAGGAGGCTTATTGGTGATAAAAAGCTGGTTAAGGATAAGCTACAAAGCCTAGCTCATAGACGCAAAGTAGCTTGCCTATGTGTTTTTTATAGGATGTACTTCGGAGAGTGTGCTCAGAGGCTACATGAGCTCATTCCGCCTGCCCCTTTTTTCCATCGGACGTCCAGACGCACTGCGGGGTACCACCCTTATCTTATCGAGATCCCTCGGATACGTACTGAGCGCTATTCTTCATCTTTTATATTGCGCACTGCCAGGGAGTGGAATGTATTTCCGAGTTCATATAACCCAAATATCTTTAAAGTACGAGTGAATAGGCTTCTTCTGGGTGAGCTCGCTACATCTTCGACCACATCTTTGCCCTAAGCTAGATTGTGGTCAGGAGCGAACCCATTTTTAATAAAAAAAAAAGATAATTTGAATGAAATAGGTACACCTATTGTAAAAATCCTGGTAGTAAAGTAGAATAGATACTTCCTTAACTTTCGATAGATGGAAATCTTTTATTTTATTTAACATATCTCAAGGGCCTTATTTCTTAGCTTGAGATCGATTTTCATCATCTTCAATGACCTCTACACTAACGGATTTTCACTGAAGGTATGAACCAGATAGACAGGTACTTACTTACCAAAAGACTGATGGATATACATACATATACTTAAGTAGATGAACCTCATATAGAGCTACCCTAAGCTCCATGGCCTCGCCGGGGTTTTTTCTGCCACTCCTTCCTTCAGAAGGAAGGACATAGTATTTTCATAAAAAAATCGGTCAGACGCATTATCTATAAAAAGGAGCAAATAAATCACGTTTGTTGTATGGGAGCCCCCTTATATAAATATTTTATTCTTATTTTTAGTATTTGTTGTTATAGCGGCAACAGACATACTTACTTACATCGTCTGTGAAAATTTCATCTAGCACAGTTCATGAGATACAGCATGGTGACACACGGACAGACGGACGGACAGCGGAATCTTAGTAATAGGGTCCCGTTTTTACCCTTTGGGTACGGAACCATAAAAACTAACGGTATTAAGTATTCTGGGCCTTAAACTTGCCTTTCTTCAGTGTTATTTCAACTAATTCGTGTTGTTGTCGGTCGCAAGTCCTAGTAGTTCCTTTCAGCACACTCGTTCTATTTATAACAGTTCGAGAATTTCAAGTTGCTTACAACTTTCCGTTGTAAGGCAAACAATCAAAAGTCGAAAAAAGATTTGCAGAAGTTTATTTATTTGATAAATTATTTACAAAACTTGGTAAGAACATATAACGTGAGACAAATTAAATATCTACTGGAGATAATTTATATTAAGGCTTTATACCTTGTCTGTTGTTATATTAAACAATTATAAATATTATAATGTATGCAATTTCCTGTTTTTATACATAGGTTGCTATAGTTTATCTGACATATTATCTGACAAGGTCTTCAAAACTTTGATTGGGAGATCTAGTTATTAAGTATTTTCGAATCGAAGCATTTTCAATACGACGGGGGAGTTGGGTGTTTTTTTGCTACCTAAAAAAGAAATTAAGGAAG
Source organism: Aproaerema taeniolella (assembly GCA_949987775.1). Classification (NCBI taxonomy): domain Eukaryota; kingdom Metazoa; phylum Arthropoda; class Insecta; order Lepidoptera; family Gelechiidae; genus Aproaerema; species Aproaerema taeniolella. Next base: position 13,205,644 of record OX465247.1, on the reverse strand, counting down.
TAGCTAGGTACCTTTTATTGAACGACTGCAATAAAATTAATACAATGGACGGAGCGATTCACTGTTTTTGTGATTTCGGAAACCGATTTTTATTTTTACACTTAGTTCATTATTGCCTTTGATATTGGAAGCATTCTGATTTGAACTTTGATTTTACAAGTACAATAATTGCGCCTTATTTATAAATTACAATTTCAGATTAAGTATTAGATAATACAACTTTTTTAAATCTCGTAAGTAAATAAATCAAGAACGCGTACAAATCTTTTCTTCGATATTATTTATTTCTACAACTTTGGCAGTGATAGGTACTTTAAATGTATTGTAGTAGGAAGCCTATTCGTTGATTTTCAAAGTATTTTACTCAGAAACCTGTACATATAATTATTATATATTGTAGAATTGATTATAAATTCATAATATAATCTACATGAGTACATAGTACACAAATAACGAGATCTAGCATTCCTATGGAAATAGATATAACATAATATAAGTAATTAACATCATGAATAGATCACTTAAAACAATAAAATTACAGTATGAGTACAAATGAGTAGTTACATTTAACTACATACTATACAGTCTTATTATACCCACATGATGGAAAATTAACTATTTAAGTACTAAGTTTAGGGGGAAATATTGCGTTGCGTTATACCGTTATGAAGTATCGGTCATCGGTAAAACGTTAGACGCAATCACATCCTTAGTTACTGTAAATAAGATCCAGTTTTATTGGTGGCCTAGCTAAGATATATACTTAATTACAGAAAAGACCCATTATTAATTCGTTGCAATACTTAAAGTGCGCCTTCCGTACTCTTTTAGCCGTGAGAAGTATTTCAGAAGTGTTGATTAACACTAAGCAAGTTTTGCCTTTGGCAAAATGTGTCTATGAGACTTCCAACAGGTACCCTGTAAATAATTGTGATCCTTTTAAACGTTGATAGATCTGATCGTATAGTTAAAGCTCAAAAAAACCAATCGAAAATTTTGAGGATTTTTTAAATTATTTACAGGAAACCTATTGTTTTAAAGTTATATTGCACATAGAAGTCCTTAATCGCGTCTTTAGGACACAGGGCTCGTTCATTCTCTTTTCCCTTCACCGCGGAAGTGGCCGAGAGGTTCTACAGATCTTGACCTAGGTGCTCTGTAAAAAAATATTGTGTTTAAAAATTGTGTTTAAAATTCTATCCAAGGATCAAGCTAAGTTACATTGTAATCTTGACTTATTTTAAGTAGCATCCTGAATGTCCTACACATAAAATAAAGATTATTCTATTCTCTATTCTACTCATCTTCGGAAATAGTTAAACTAAGTTAGATAATCATCTACGTATGCTATGGGCATGAACATTGTATGTAATGAAAAAAATCAATAAAAAAAAAATTGTTGCTTTTTCCAAACCTGGGGAACTAAGTACATCGATAAAAGAAGGAACCAAATCTAAATAATGACAAACATTTTGATTACATTACACCATCCATGCAGATATACATATGCATCTCTACATTACCTTCTTCTTGAAAGCGTCATTTCAATTTTTCCTTCTTTAACTTGTTTGAAAAGCGATATGGCCCCAGCATGGCTCAATCCACGTGTTGGCACATTGTTAACTGACAAGATCTCGTCACCTGAAATGATAAAAAAAAATTAAGCTACTTTGTAAACATGTATTTAATCATCTGCATGTCTCTACAACATACTTAAATAACAAAATATTTACCTTCAAAGATTGTACCCTTGTCTGCTGCTTGACCGTTTGGAAATACGGTCTTGACAAAAATTCCCATTTGTCCTTTGGGCGAATCGGTACCTCCGACTATACTGAAACCAAGGCTTTTATGGCCGTGTCCTTTCCAGAATTCCACTTTGTGAACTGAGCTATTCGAATAGTGGCCCTGACGACCCTCGTGGTATAACGAAGCGCTATATTCCTGATGCCTCGACATATGGGATCCATGATTGGACGAGCATCTTTGTGATCCTACTCTATTGAAAAATCTGCTTCGACTGCTGTTTCTTAATTGGTCTGGTATACTTTCGTAGGATCTGTTTTGGTAAAGTCTCGGCACGTGTTTAATGTAATGAGGCGAGTTTTCCTTCACTTCATTATTTGTATTCTCATTGCATACTAAATATTGAGCTACGACAGATTGGGTTCTAGTACTGTGAACCGATATCGGTCTGTAATTATTTGTTTGCATATTCCTTGGTGTCGGGAAGGATCTCATAGATATTTCAATATTTGTAATGTTCTGCAGGGAGCTAGAAGAGTGCGCATATCCGTGTCTTTCTAATAACTTTTCATCGTCACTTTTTTGATTAGATAAGATAGGTCCATTACTAACTTGAACACCTACTTCACATTTTCGGTTTTCAAAACCAGTGATTCGCGATTCGTAGTTATGTTTCTCTGGAGATTTTCCACTGGTATTGCTCGTACTGTAGGTGTTGAAGTGATCATCACTAGGAAAATGAGTTTCAATTGTTATTTGGTTGGATGATGACGGTTTGTGCACTGTCTGTGATATAATGTCTGGCGGAATATTCGTCACATTTGGTGTGACAGGGTTTGGTTCACATAATTGACTATTAATTATTCGACTTAAAGTAATAGGTGTTACTTCATCATGTGCCATTACGAGATCCACTTGATATCTTTGAAAGAAAGCTCCTTCTTCTCTATTTGCTTCCGTTGAACATGAGTTAACAATATGTTGAACTTCTTTTAAAGAAGACTGCCCTCGAAGCACTTTTCCGTTTACGTTAACAATTTCATCACCAATTCGTAGTCTTCCATCTCTGTGTGCTATCCCATCGAAATCTAATTTTACTACAATATATCTTATCTCGAAATTAGAGCCGCTGCTATCAAAGTCTACTCTGTGCTGTGCTAAGTAGACTCCCAAACTTTCGTCAAGCCTGTTTTTCAGAAGTCTTATCTTTCTAAATCGTTTTGTGCAAGGTCCTCTACCAAATATATCTGTTTCTGAGACTTGATGAGAGAGAGGGTCGGAAACTAATGAACAATTATCTAGATTCGGAGTTGACGAGTGTTCTGCTGGCAATAGCTGCGAGTTCAAAAATTTCAGTTTCCTATGTTGAACTCGATCGTCAAGAGTAGACGTCTTGTAAATGTAAGGAGTCTTTTTATTAAAATTTTTCTTTGGCAGTGGTGGGGGTTTTGCATCACAGTGCTCTAAAAATTTAAGGGAATTTTGACTATCATTGTATTTATTAGTGTTATTCATATTGTCTTTTTCATATTCATATGAGACTCCTTTATCGATAGGAAACAGAGCGCAGGGAGTAGAACTTCTTCTTGCGGGGACATGTACTCTGTTAACATTTATTTTGTGGTTAAAACTTAATTGCCTCGTAAAATTTCCAGGATTGAGATCAGAGTTGATATCAATCGGTTCTGCTCTTACAGACCCCGTAGATAATTGAGAGGAATACCCTGGTGGTGAATGATTACTATGCTCATCTGTAGGCCGCCCATCACTGTCATAGCCAGATTCATTTGAACTGACATAATTGCTTAAACGATGTTGTTGTAACATTTCACCAGTTTCAGCTCCGCGATGGATGCTCTGATTTGAAGATGTCAGTTCGCTTCTTAGGTCTCGTGTAGAACCAAGCACTGAACTGTAATCATATACTGGTAAACTATTTCTATTTCTTGGAATGAGCATCGGATCATAAGCCAAAGGCGCTCTTTGTGATATCATAGATGATCGCCGAGGAACATCTTCCATCCGCCGCATAGGACTAGGATACATGCTCCCATCAATCTCATTTATACTTCTTAAAGAACTTCTCGTGAAGTCATATTCACTTCTTAAAGCTTTATTAAGTGAAATATTGTCTTCGTGAATTGATATACTATCATTGCTTTGATATCGTTCTTCAGACCTTGAATTAGTAAGGAACAACCTCTCATTCCTTAGTTTAGGAGATTGTCGTCCTACTCTTTCTGAGAAGCTTTGTCTTACACAACTCGTTCTCTGTTGAGAAGCTATAGCTTCTTCTGGTAATACTGAAAGTTTAGATCTTAAAAACGCATAAGGAAAGTTTGGTTTTTTACTACTAACATTATTTGCTTGTCCATCCAAGTTTGGTATGTTATCGCAACTAATAGCTTTACTTGATGAATTTACAAATGTATCCTCTGATATTAATAGTTCATTTTTTGTGGGCGAGTTCTTATTAGAATTAACGGCATTCTGAAGGTCTATGTCATCAGAGGGATCATCTGCCTTAACATATGTCGATAAATGGGACGTAGAGCAGCTACGATAGAGCGAGGGTCCATTTGCTACTGGATAGATTTCAGATGTCTTTTGAGTATTCAAGGAATTAGATTTGAATGATGAGTTAAGCATTCCTGTAGAACCCATTCTGTGGAAAAAAGATTTGAACGGGCTTGGAGATCTATCTCTTGAACCACTTCTGATAGAGTCTGTGTCATTATCTCTTCTCAAGGAAGTAGATTCCGAACTGCTTCGACCCATTTTCCAGTTGTGTTTCTTTTTGTAGTGACCTGTTGTAGGCGTGGTAGGAGTTTCGGGAATTTTCTCGTTTGACGGCGTTTCTTCAGCTGTTTCTTTCGTTTCGGATTTTTTTAGCATGTCCAGCTTTTTCCCCATTCGGCGACCCCATGTGGCGAACACTGAAAAATAAGCAACCAAAAGTTTTAACACAAGATTTGGAAGATTTTAATTATTCAATAGCAGTCGAGTGTATGATTAACGTATGATTAAAAGTAAATTAATCACCTTTTTTCATCTCCCTTACGTCGTCCTCCATGACCATAGCTGGGAGAGCAGTAACGAGCGTATAGTCGCGATGGGGAGAGAGCGCGCGCGCACGTGGCGTGAGGTTTGCCACGGGGGCGGCGGCGCGGGCGTCTCTGCGCGGAGACGACGGCGCGGCGACGCACGTCCCGGTCACTTCCCTGCGCTTCGGCCCGCGGAAGAGGCGCATGATGACCGATCACGCAACCATCGTGCCGCACCGCACTCGCCGCCTGCTCTGAAATACAACCGATATCGGATTAAGGATATCAATGGGCAAGATGTAGCGGATATTCTAGATTTCTCAAATACTCGCAACGGACATTTATAAATTACATTTGCTATAAACACACATAATGAAAAGCTGAAATGCAGCAAAAGCTGAAACTTTACTGGGACTTAGGTGGTCAGCTAAATTAAAGAATATCAAACAGTTAACTTAAATGAACGACGACGTTCTGTAAGGATCATATAGGTGACTAGCTTTCCGCCCGCGGCTCCGCCCGCGTGGACTACAGGTTATATCGTGCCCAACTGTGGGATAAAATGTAGCCTATGTCCTTTCCCAGGCTCTAATCTATCTCTGTACCAAAATTCATCAAAATCGGTTCAGCGGTTTAGGCGTGAAAAGGTAACAGACAGACAGACAGACAGACAGAGTTACTTTCGCATTTATAATATTAGTAGGGAAGTAGGGATATGGAAAAAAAATGTTTTTCGCCTTTCCAGCCAACAAAATAAATTTTTATTTTGAAAAATTAAATAAATTAAAAATAAAGAGTAAAGAAAGCAAAGCTACACAGAGTCAACTCGAGTCGTTTTTTGTTCAAAATACCTAGGTAGGAAGATATAAAAGGACAAACAACTTTTGACTAAGTAGTAAAAGGATATGTTAACTACTTGTCTAGGAAAATAATTTGATTCACGTTATAATAGTTTAGTATTATTTTTATTTCCATTCACTAAAACATGTTATTTTTATAAAACTTAATGTTTTTATCCTACCGGATGCAATTTATTCGTAAATGAACTGTTTCATAACTCGCAGCTTTATAAGTTCACAAACCGGCAGTTAGTACCTGTCGTATTAATTAAATGTCAATATCCTGTCATTATAATAGCGAGTACGACCTTGATATTGTTGGAAAGTATGAATAAACCACTTACTATTATTACATTACGCTCGAGGCCATGTGCACTGCAGCGTAAGTAAATAAAGCCTATAAACATAATTGATCGGTAGTGTAATGTTCACTGATAAGTATCTGTTCTTACGACAACTCCTACTTTGCCTAGCAAAACTTGAGTCACTTCCAATAAAACTAAGCAACTGGATTAGCCTACTGCGTAATTTTTATAATGCGGTGCAACTTAATTGGATTTGAGTGGATGAACCACAGGAGGGAGAGGATGTGAACCGTTTTTACTATCATTATTCCAGTTTGATTGACACACGTACTATCATTAGCAGGGAAGATAAGCCGGCTTTCTAAATGCGTATTTAGTTGTTTGAGTGAGTCATGCGTCCAGTTTTAGCGGTCGAACAGGATCGCCGGAAATCCTCGCTCAGTCAGCAGTCTGCAGTCAGTATCTGTTTGAAGATGCAACCGGTCGACGGTACGAAAGCCGCTATCGAGGAGTTGTTTTTCACTTAAGTAAGTGGATGTAATAGCTGTTCCTGCGAGATATTCAAACTAATTTTAATGGCTGTCCGTTACAGGAAACATTAATGGATTAAGCCAGTCTTGTCTGATGTCTTATTGCATGAGCAGCGGCGAGACGACTCCGAAGGTTTATATCTTAGCGTCTCAAACGTCTGCAAGGATTATTCTGATTTGCCAAGAAAACAGTTCCGCGCAGAGAGTTAATGAGTTTTGCTAAGATAGTGGAACTGAAAGCTATTAATAACGGAAACTTTCGCTAATTACTAAGGTTTATTATTATTATTTATTATGTTTTAATGAGACATTGATACGGTTTCATTCAACTTGAAACTTAGTTTATGAGTACTAAAATTATTAATTAAAATTCAGGAATTTATCGAAAACAGCCTTCAAATCCAGAGCTTTCTCTTTTAATTGTCCACAAATCAAACATAAAATTAGGCAACATTATAAATTATTCAAGGGCTGACGAGATAGGTGGCGTGTCCGTAAAAGTAATAAAATTAAATAGATTCGAATATAGATCTTGGTGCGATAACGTTTATGACATATTTAAAGCGGACAAAATCTTTTAATTATATTAAAATTAAGATTCCCATGTCAAGTGCGACTAAAAGAGCTACAATATAAATTCTATCAAAGGTAATGAACTGTGGTTTACGTTGTTGGCTTGTGAAGGTTTGTAGCTTTTAGTAAAAAGAAATGAGTATTAAAGTAGAGAAATGAGTATTAAAGGACGATTTTGGGGCACTAAGATGTATGACCACATAGATAGAAAAGTAGATTCAAGATTTGTGGCAGGTCCAATTTAAACATTTTTGCAGTTTGATACCTAAAATGATACAGGAATGATTTCCTGTCATGACGAATGACCATCGATGTTTAGCAGTGTCTTTCGGCTGATAGAGAACAGGGCAGGGACTCCAATATGTTTATTTGATATGTAGGTGGGGACGTATATGGGCTTATAAAAAAGTTTCGGTTAGGACTATATTCTTTTAAATGAAACTAAACTAATTTCTGAAAAAATATTAAGTGCTCATTTTTCAAGCCCGGATTTATTTTATCATTCGTTGAATCTCCTCCGAACAGTACAAAACATATGCTCAGTTTACAAACGATCATGTTCGTTATAGCGTGTCATATTAAATGATGTGCAATGGCCATTACTCAACTATTGTAGTTGCTTCGCGTTTAACATGTAGTAAGACTGCATTCCAGTCCTATTAGCACATACAAAATGCAGGAATTGATGTTTTCCGTCCGATTTGAATTCAAGTGCGAAGACATTCACGAGTGTTTAGTAACAATTTTAGAGCCGTTTTAGGCTTGCAGCAAAAGTCTGCATCTTGGAAATAAAATAAAACGGTACATATGTAACCCTTCAATAAAATAAATCTGGTTGCAACATACCTAGTAAAAATGCAATTACATTCAGTAATTAGTTTGGCACTTTGTTACATTTCCATCAAATTGTATTACATAAATTGTGGGAAGAGACGGGAAGGCGCTGTCACACAACTTTTATACAGCATGTTTCTTGAAATGCCCAATAAAAAGAAAATCCAAAATTAAAAACAATTAGATCAATGCGCAGCTATATTTCAAGGATGTCAAGCATGTTACGGTAATTGCATTATACTTTTATTTTGAAAGATGCCAAACCATGTAACTGATTAAGGTCAGCCGGGTTAAGTGCCCCAACGGGGTAAGCGCGCCTACCTTTAAAATATCGAAAACTAAACAATTTATACAACTAACGCCATCTTAAATTCACGAACGACACTAAAATATAGTTCCAGATAACAATCTCAGATGGCTCTGTGCACCGTAACTTGACATATCCGCCATTTAAGTTTGAGTGTCATTTGCACGTGAGATCGGAGATGACTCGTGTTATAAATCCGACCAAATCTTTTAAAAGTTTTATGTTTTGCGGCAAACCAATGAGGTAAGTACAAAGTTTAGATGTTTTTCTTTAAATCTGTGAATGTATTTTACACCTAAATAGGATAATAAATGCTTTTTTTAACAATTTAAAATTATGTCCTCAAAATAATCAAGTGAGGGGAAAGTGCGCCTAAACTGTAGTAGTATGGCGCACTTGCCCCAAGCCAGAGTTCGGCAACCTTTTTGATTTTAGTGATGTTTCTATTTTTAACTTTGTATTTTGTTTGGAATGGTGACGTTGGATGGAAATCTTACACAGTTCACAAAGGTCCACAACGTAATAATTATTAACTTACACTATAATGCTTCTGTGCTGGACGAAAGAAAAACATTAAATGTTCCAGCTGCCGAATCTTTCTAGGCGTACTGTAAAAATGGATTTGAGGGTTGTATTTGCATTTTATTGTGGGCGAAAGGCTGATAGCCTATGACCACGTACATATATTTCAACTTAATATCCTTCACAATATTTATCGAATGTGGGATTAAGTAGTTCTATGACCACTTGATGCTTTGCCTACCCCAATATGTTATGTGCCTAAGTCTAAATAAAAAGGCAGATTTTTATTCTAATGAGCAATATAAGTAAGTTCCTAAGCGCCATGCACTCTAAGTCTGATTAACTTATAAGTTTCTAACTGCCGCACTTAGAGACGTCAATTAAATTAATTAATCATTTAACCAGATGTTGTCACATTCTGTCTTGTTGATGTAAACAAGGATAGCATGACATTTAATTACTTCTTAACTTTAATTGACGTCTCTGAGTACGGCAGTAAGTGCCGTCCACTAGAAACCAAAGAGCGTATTCCCAAAAGTGTATACTTGCATTATACACTTTTGGAAATACGCATTATACACTTATACACTGCATTATACACTTTTATCACATGCATCAATTGTTATGCATCAATGCATCATGCATCAATTTGTATCTTTTGAATTAATAAAAAATATAATAAATATGAAAATAAATTTGAGTTTTATTAAAAAATATTTACTAACGCACAAACTCCAAACATTTAAATTAAAAAACAGAACCACTTTGTAAAAGTAATTTAAAGGTACCCCTGATTAACCGTCTATGGCGCACTTGCCCCGAATTCAAAATGTTAGCCGTATTTCATTTAAAGACTATATAATAAAACAAGAAACTAGTGTGATGCTTTTAATTGTCCGTGTTCTATAGAGTAAAAATAATGTTTTTCTTGTAGCGCGGTACTTAAATGCATTTTTTATATGGGCGCACTTACCCCATTTCCAGGGGTAAGTGCGCCTACGTACATGTTTTGAAATTTCATCAAAAATATTGTCAAATTATTGATAGTTTTGATGGAATCAACATTCATTACAATAACAAAATACCAAACTCTCACATTTTATTAAATGTAGACTCAAATATCAATATTTAGAGAATTTATCACACATTAAAATCAACTATTCAGAAAGTATGGCGCACTTGCCCCGACTGACTTACTATTTCACTTTTGAATTTAATTTTGGATATTCTTTTATAGTGTACTAGCTTTCCGCCCGCGGCTCCGCCCGCGTGGACTACAGGTTATATCGTGCCCAACTGTGGGATAAAATGTAGCCTATGTCCTTTCCCAGGCTCTAATCTATCTCTGTACCAAAATTCATCAAAATCGGTTCAGCGGTTTAGGCGTGAAAAGGTAACAGACAGACAGACAGACAGACAGAGTTACTTTCGCATTTATAATATTATAGTAGGGATTTTTAATCATTCTGAAAGTTTCTCTGATTTCACTCAAATAATAAGAATTAAAGGGCTCCGTTTTAATAAAAAGGTTATTGAAATCAAAGAAGATAAAAAAACCCACATTCAATTCCCTACCACAGCATATTAACCATCGTGTTAACATTCGTGTTATACATTCATAATTAAGTCGAAAAACACTGTTGGCCGTCGATTGTAATTCTACATTAGGTAAATTAGGTATCTTACAATTTCGCCATGTTCCACATTAGAACTAATGACAACTAATGTAAAAAGCTTTGACGTGCGATAAAATCCTCGATAGGATTTATTCGGCAAAAACTTCCTTTTAGCGCTAGAAGAAATGCAGCGAGAGGCATGTTGTGGTAGAAATGTAGAGCTACAAATGACGATGATAGCTCAAACTCGGCACTGACACACTTTTGCGGCAATTTCTTAAGTTAACTATGTAGTTAATAAGTGGTACTTAGAAGTGCTTGCGCGCATAGCACTGACGAACTCGACGAATCTCCTGCGCAAGGATAATAGCTCGAAATATCCCTAGATTGCAACACACTTAACATTCTTAGCGGTCAGAGATTCCTAGCTACCATTCTCGAGCTTGATTTGTTTGCGCGCTGTGTAATTACGTTTTTCAAAGTGGCGTTAACGCTGCGAAGACGACATTGTGAACGCATAAATAGTTTACTAGCTACCGTATGTTTAATTGCTATTGAATAAACTTTTTTATTCGTAATTGCTTGCCTTGTAATAGCTTGAATGAGTCTTGAGAAAAAAGAAGTATGGTAGTCACCTACATGGATAATTTTTGGGCAGGTGTTTAAAATGATAATCACAATATTTTTATACTGACGTTTGCCTAGATCAGTCTTTCCCAACGTGGGCGATAACGCCCCCTTGTGGGCGCTGCAGGCGTAAAGGGGGGCGGTAAGAGACCCAGAAAAAAAAGGGGGCGTTGTGTAGGGCTTTGGGGTCGATTTATAATTTCATCTACCTAGCTAGGAAGACTCTTAGACACCGACTGAGCTCTCGACTCTCGACTACATCTTGTGAACATCAACTAATATTAATTAAGATATAGCTCAAACTCGGTTCGATATAATAGACCGCGGGCAATCATGTTTTAACAAGTTTTTGTTAAATAATCCGATTTGTACATTCCTGTATCAATCGGCTGGTTCTATAATACTTGTTCTTGCTTGTCGAGTACGATTGGGCGTCGAATGAGATAAACGAGTTTATGCACGTTTGTCTTATTCCTGTTGGTGCGTGCTGCTTATGCAATCCTATATAAACGACGTAAATTTATTTTATTTTCATTTGCGGTTTCGCGCATAATAGATAAGCAGTACTTCATTATAACACTTACGTATTTCTCAAAACAAAACAATGTCGGAAGTAAAAAAGAAGAGACGGCAATACTCTGCGGAATATATTAAATTCAGATTTATTGAAAATCCCACAAACCCGTCGTCGCCTTTGTGTCTTCTATGTCTAAAAACATTTTCGAACGAAGCAATGAAGCCTTCAAGACTGCAAGATCATTTGAATAAAATGCATCCAGATAAGAAAGACAAGAATGTAGCATATTTTCAAGACCTAGAGAAGAAGCATAATATTCAGCCAAGTGTATCAAAACTATTTTCGGCGGCTGCTAAGCAAGATGACGACGGACTTCGAGCTTCGTACAATATCTCTTTGTTAATTGCTCAAAAAGGCAAACCACACAACATCGGAGAAGAGTTAATTTTGCCAGCAATAAAGGAAGTAATAACTAATGTGCTTCATAAACCGGCCGCAGATATTATCCGAAAAATTCCTTTGAGTAATAATTCTGTGCAAAGACGAATTGATGAAATGGCTGAAAACATTGAAGAATCAATGTGCAATCATCTGAGGACTAGTCAATTCTCAATTCAGCTCGATAAGTCCACTTTACCAACTAATGAAGCGTTGTTGCTATCTTACGTGAGGTTTATTAAAGATGAGAAAATACGTGAAGAACTATTGTTTGCTAGAAATTTGGAGACAGATACAAAAGGCGAAACCATATTCAATACATTGGAAAAGTTTTGTGAAGAGAAAGAGATTCCTTTGAAAAATATTATATCAGTTGCTACGGATGGCGCTCCGGCTATGACAGGGCGCCATAAAGGCTTCATAGCGTACTTAAAAAATAAAATTCCAGATGTCCTTGCTATACATTGCGTTATTCATAGACAACATTTGGTTGCTAGAAACTTAAGTGAACTACTATTTCAATCACTGCAATATGTCATCAAAGCAGTCAATAAAATCCGTAGCAGCTCTTTGAATGATAGATTATTTCATCAGCTTTGTGTTACTAATGACGAAGATTTCAACCGTTTATTGCTTCATACTGAAGTTCGTTGGCTGTCAAGAGGCAATTGTCTGATTCGATTTTACAACCTGTTTGACTCTGTGATAGAGTTCTTGGAAACTAAAGATACAGAACTGCGCAACAAGCTCATAACATCAAAGAATGATATAGCTTACATGACAGACCTGTATAAATTGTTCAACGACATGAACCTCCAACTGCAAGGCGATGAACTAAATTTAATTAAAACAAAAAATGTCGTTGCTGCTTTCGCAGCCAAACTGCTTCTGCACAAAAAGAATATGAGCAGACGTGAGTTTCACAATTTTCCGAATTTATCAGTATCCTGCAGTAACGACGACTTGTTTGCCTACTGCCAACATTTGGAAAACCTCCACATTGACTTCACCGAACGATACCAGGACATTTTAAACTTGGAAATACCAGACTGGGTGTTGGATCCGTTTTCAAATGTCAACATAGCAATGTCACCTCAGCTGGAAGAAGAACTTATAGAATTGACAACAAACGAAGAAATAAAAATCAAGTTCAAAAATGGATATCAAGAATTTTGGCTTCAAACACCGATCCTGCAATTGTACCCTGGATTGTGGTCAATTGTTCAACGATTCTTGATAGCATTCCCATCGTCATATTTGTGTGAACGTGGTTTTAGTGCTGTGGCAACGCTGCTTACTAAAAAGAGAAATCGTTTGCGTGTTACCGAACGTGGCGACTTGCGGCTGTTTTTGAGTAAATTGGAACCTGATATCAACAAACTTATTGAACAGCATCAGATTCAACCTTCACATTAGTTTTTATATAAGAATTGATTATGTTTGTTTTATTTTCAATAAAAGATACTCTGTCCGAATACTATAAAGTTGCGTTTCAATAATCAGTTATAAGTACTTAGCGATTTTTAAGTATGTTTAAAAAGGGGGGCGTTAAAAAATAATTTATTCTTAAAGTGGGCAGTAGACAAAAAAAGGTTGGGAACCCCTGGCCTAGATCGACTAGGAATCAAAACCGTAACCAAATAAAGGAGACATTTCCGAAACAGTAGTCTCTGTTCACTTTTACAGGAATTTATGCGACACTGGTTTGGTTTATGATAATTATTCAAATGTAAAATTGTTACATTCTTTGAAATAATCATAAAAAATAGGATTACCGAGTATTACTTCTATAAGATACATAGACAGAGGTGTCCTTGGTGACATGGTGCATATAATAGCATGCTATGGTGCGTCTGAGGCTTGCGTTTGACGGCCATTGACATTCACTACAAGGCAGGTGCGCGCCGACTAATAGCTCGCTCACGAGTGCACTATAATGTAGAACGACGGTACGACGAAGACATTTTCAATTCGTCGCTTTGTGTTACTTTTACTTTGTAAAAATAATACTTTTAACGACAATGTTTGTAATGTTACATTCGGGTTTGTGCAATTCGATATTTAATTTTATTATTGTCTTTAACTGGAGTCCGTGACCCCTAGCAGTGTTTAAATTCTCTTTGCCTAGCAGGTTAGATGGCAGTAGCTCCACTGTAATGGTCAAGCGTATCCCAAGTAAGAAACCGAAAAAAAAAACGATAGAAAAAAGTCTTTCAAACAGCATGAATGGTTTAGTGGTAATTACATTATTTTTTAAATTTATTTTTTATTATGGGATGGGCTAACTCTCGACCAAGGTCATAGATGAGGTCGACGATGGAACGAGTTAACCCAGAAAATGCCAATTAAGGCACTGGTACTACCACGCACCGACGGAACACAGCAAGCTGTTTGGCATCGGACTTCGGTAAGAGGGTGGTCGCGAACCAGACGGCCCTTTACAGAGCCTACCACACCGCATGAGACCATAGGACGACACCTCAGATTCAAAACAAACTGAGGCGTCGTTGCCTAAGTTAGATTACTAGGAGGCAGGTCTCATTTGTGTTTCCTTAGTCGTTTCTTACGACACCCACGGAAAGAGATGGGAAAGAAAGAGAAAGAGTGGTGTTATCTCAACCGATCACCACTCGGTAATAAAAAAAATTATCTGTAAACCGATGGTTCTTTGTTTGATTCTTGATCGATACCATATCGTCCATGTCGATAAAAAACATCTGTCTAGTATAGGAGATATTTGTTCTTGGGTTGAATGTATTTTTGTCTGTTTTTGTACGTTTCAGAGGAGACTTTCTGAGTCCGAATCTATATCAAAATTCTCATCTCAAAACCATCTAAGGAGCTTATCGAAGGGATCACCAGGATCTAAAAGCGGGTGTAAACAGTAGTTGCTTTATAAATAAGACTATGAGTCACACTCACCTCATACCAACGCTCATGAGCTCTGCTGCGTCGCAAGCGCAGGCGCACGCAACGGGCGACGCTCGGCTGCAACAAGACGCAATCATTATAAAAACTTTATTACGTGCTGGCTGGCTTAGAAAATAAAATATTACTTTAATGTGGTATGAACACATTTGATGGTTGCTGTCTATTATAGACAGATTCTCGCAGATATAAATGTTTAGAAGTTAATTGGGTATCGTTATGCCAAGGTAAGGTTTTCCAAATTACGGATACGTTGATGGAAATGAATTCTGCCAACAATAAACAATTTTATAGTAAGTACATAGTATAATATTAACTCATTAGTACATCGCGTAAGTCAATACTACCTATTTAATATTAAAGTTTTACTAGTAAGATTTTTATTTTTATTTGGGTGACTCTTTTGGTAGCGAAATTTTAGGGTATGATTCTCCCCATGAAACTGAACAACTTTTCTCAAGAAACTATACGAAATTCTAAAACAAATCTTACAAAAGTCTATCAGCTGATCGCATACTTAAGTTAATGTAGAGGCAAATGTTTTTGAAAATATTTCGACTAATGTTCCTTGGGGAAAGCTGGTCAGTTTAGTGAGCTGATTCACGTCACGTCCTTAATTTTGGCTTACTAGTTAATATATGAATATTGGACATAATTGTGCATAAGACATATATCCCTGAATCTATGATTTTTTCGAACCGGGGCAAAAACCCTTCAGTGTTTGAGAAAAACTGTTAAAACTGACAAATCAGTAGCATTTTTTGTGACATATGTGAAAATAATAATCCTTAAATTTAAATGTTTTATTATCTATTAGCTAATAACTTTCATTTGTGACATAAAAAACTAACTTAAGTAGTATTTGTTCAAAACTAACTAGGCGTATGGAAATACAAAAGTTTGTTTTTCAACCATATTATATTAAAATTCGATTACTTGAAAACCTATGAGATTGTAGGAAAAGAGGTTTCACTTGTTCAATATTTCGAATTCTTGTCTCAAGGATTTGGCGTCCCCATGAAACTGCCACCCAGGGCAAGTGCCCCGGTTTGCCCCCCCTTAGATCTGGGGCTGACATAATAAAAAAATCTTCTACGAATCGAACTAAGAGTTAATTTCAAAGTTCAAGTTAATTGAAATAAATAAAAGTATTAAAACCCTTTTTATAACATGAAAGCATACTCTAAAATTAACAGTTATTTATTACGCAATGATTTTAAAACTCGAAAATTTTATCAGTTCCATCTCAAAAAAACCTGTCGAACTTCATTAAGGATTAAAAAGTCGATATGTCGCATTGCTTTTAAAGTTTTCGATGTTAAAAAGTCTAGTGGCGTCAAGGGATCGGAAACATAAAAATTCCATCACGTTGGTAATGTTTTATCGTCTCTATCGGAGGACAATGGGGCGGCTTCGAAAAATATCTAAGTAGAGGCTTGTGACCTCTCATGAACCACCATAGTGATACCTTCTTAAGAGTCAGGATTTAGATATGACTCCCCAGAAGCCTTTAAAGTAAGCTGAAAATAAGTTTGTTAAAAGTGTGAAAAATTTGGGCACTTCAGTTCTTTACATTACCTAAAATGTGTTTGTTTTTTCTCCATGTTTCACATATTTTCCACGGAGCGAACAAAACTAAGCAGTATCAACTTATTTTTCTTAAATGTTTTTATTAAAATTATATTATAAATATCTTTTTTCTCTTAAAACATAAAAACTTTTTACACAAATTTAAAATAGAGGTACTTGAGTACCTGCCTACTTGTAATTTATCTTTGTTTTAAAAAAAGTTTTCCGAAAAAATTAAAAGAACCCAAAACAACATTATTTCGTTATTTAAGTCTACTTAAAAACATTTCTGCAGCATTTTCATTGTTCCGGTAATCCCGGTATACCCTTCTTAATTGCTACAAAAATCGTTTAAAATAGGCCGTAAACGTTTCCATTTACACCGTTTTAATTAGCTGCGTTGGCTTATCCCAAACGGGCGATATCTCAGCTGGGTATGACAGGTAGGCAATGAGATGTGATTAACGCGAATACCGTTTATGGCAAAAACGGTGCGTACTGGCTTACTGTGGACGGCGAAGGGGATTTGAGCCGCTCTAATAAATGTACGTCACTTCAGTAAGTCCAACTTCGCGAAAACTGTGATTTGATCTAAGCTACTGTTAGGTTTTATAAGTATTTTTTACATTAATTAGCTTGAAAATAGAACTAAAAATGTACTGTTTCATCAACAAATACACACATACCGTAAGGAAACACATCCGCAGATCTTTTATAACATGTTTGGATTCATTTATGAGAATAAAAAAGCTTTATTGTTTTGGAGGTGCCAAAACAGCTTTTTTTCTACTTGAGGCAAAGCTCCCCGAATGGAGCTTTCCCGAGCGGCGTGATCAAATCGATCTTCCTGATTTCGACACCCTACGTACCCTGGTAATAGCTAAACTTGGTAACGCAGAGTCTAGCTGGTCAATCCTTTCACTACGGCAGTAAGTAATGGGGCATGTCCATGTCCAATCACCTGCTAGCGAGAGGACTTACTTGACGCAAACCAGAGGAACATTAGGGTCGCAGCCTTAATCTAGTCTAACCAACTGCCGACACGAAAGGAGAAGAAGCAAAGCTCTATAGTATTTATGTGTATGTAGTGAGAAGAATTTAGGCCTTTCCTACCGATCTACGAGTAGCTCCCAACCCAGCATTCTGTTACAAAAGTCTACATCTTTACGGTTTGCGCACACTCACCACCACATCAAAGCACATCAATCACTCAAAACAGTTTGGTTCAAAAGTTTGTCCTCCACATTTAACTGACCCAACAAAAACATCTTGTAAAAAAGAGTCTAGTCTCGATTGAAATGCTTTTTCAGGCTGTCATGAGCGTAATTAATTGCCCCAGGCCTCGTCAAATTTGAAAGTAACATAGAATATGAGGAAATCATAACATAGAATATACCTATACACTGTTTGCGTAGCTTAGTCAGTGCGACATGAATATTAAGCTCTTTTAATAGTACCTAGTTGAAGAAGGCATTGGCGTACTCCTTGATTATCGATATGTGATACGGTCATAAAGAAGTGTTAGAATTAGTAAAGGAAAAGCGAAGTTTGTTGAGAACCACAGAGAACTGTAGAGTTAAGATAATGGGCATTTGATACGACACGACTACTATAAAAAAACATAATAGAGAGAAAGATTGAAGAAAAGAGAGGCAGGGGTAGACCTAGGCGGAGCTATTTCGAGCAAATAAAAGAGAAGGTTGAGGTGATGTCGTATCGAGAGGTCAAATCACTAGCGGAGGATGTGGCGTTGTCTTTTCTTTACCGACAAGGGCACAGCTCTTAAATTTAAGAAAGAAAAATACTACGGTCATAGGTCATCTCACAAAACAAAACTATTTAAAAGGTGATCTTGCCTATGGTATTGGTCTCCAACCAGTGGTTCGCGGACTATTATTGGTCCCTGGCTGCTCTATAAGTGGTCCGCGAAGCTTTAAAACGATTTAAATTTGTTAAAAACTAGTATAATTAAAATCATTTGCGATACTTTTGACAGTTAAGAGTACGTTCCAGCACTTATGTTCAATACTTGATGGTCCTTGGCATGATAAGTGTTAACTGGTCCAGTCCCGCGGGTGTTCAAGAAGCGCGCAAAGGTTTAAAAAGGTTGAGAACCACCTCTAGCCACGGAAGTTTCCCTATAGGCCCTATAGCCACGGAAGCTTCCCAAAACATTACGGGGAATGATGATCGTTTGGCGGACTAATGGCGTGGTATTTTCCAAACTGTTTGCTAAATGTGCGCTCTAGATCTACTCGGTACCATTGGTTCCGCAGGACGGATATTTAGGACGAAACTGACCGGGTACTGATTCCATTACAAGGCTTCATTCATATTGCAATCGAGATAGAAGGCTTATTATTATGAGGTCGGTAGTTTTTTTTCCAACCGTAAGAAAGTTGCCTTGTTATTTTAATATTGGTGAATCAATGCGTTATTAGAAGGTTTATATCTTTTCTACGGTTAGAAAATAAACCGAGATTTGACAATATTAGTTTTGTATTTTTTTTACACTTGATAGGTACAGACGCTTCAGTGGTATCCGTGGGTTATATTTTTGATGAAAATAGCCCTCTGATTCCAAAAATATAAACTTTTTCATAATTCCTTACAGTCAAGGTTTCAACGCAAACGTTTCACATAATTCTTATACATACTTAACGTACAGTACAAAAAATATAATTATTAGATATCCCGCTTTTAATTCGAATTCAGAACTATTCGCACTTTATTTATTTTCGTTTTTTTTGTCTATTGTGTTAGTTTACGTCCATGGTCGGGGGTTAAAAATTAACAATAGGAGCACTGTAATAAGTAAATTAGTTCTTCCTTACTTCCTTACTCCTTACTAATATTATAAACGCGAAAGTTTGTAAGTATGGATGTATGGATGTATGGATGTATGGATGTTTGTTACTCTTTCACACTCAAACAGCTGGACCAATTTTGATACAATTTGGTATGGAGGTAGCTGACACTCTGGATTAACACATAGGCTACATAATTTTCCCACATTCCCACGGGAACGAAGTCCCGGGCAGAAAGCTAGTACATAATATTGAAGAGCTCCCAAAAGGCTTCGTAGGTTAGTAGGACAGTTATCTATTTATCTACAAAACGGCCAATGATAAGCAATGTCTACATATTTGACACATAATATCACGTATTCTTAGGCCTATGTGAGATAAATAGTAAGATAGTATATGTTTACATTTTAGTACCAGACGCGCATCTCCTTTCATTAGCTAAAAGGATACTCATGTTACACGTACTGTGTCGTAAGAAGTATTTGATTACCAGCATAGCTAACATGGCCTGCGACAAACTAGCGTGTCATACTACTAGACGACAACGGTGAAACTTTACTTTTATTGAGCGAGGGTACCGCGCGAAGGTTTGCTCGCCCTCTGGCGTTGTCATTTTGATACTTTTTTTGACATTTTGACACTTTTTTTTACATTTGATCTCGCTGTTTTCACATTGTGCTTGAGCTGCTGCTGTTGTTAATTGTCGGCACTCTTCAAGTAGTACAAGTTTCAATGTCCATTTTTTGTGTACTTACTACAATGTAAATTCAGAAATACTTACTTCGATGATGTCTTTTTTCACCGAAAACGAAATACATTTTTTCAACACATTTGCTCTTAAAGTGGGTTTTATGTAATTGTTTTAAGGTTAATAATGATATGTTTTACCCAGCCCGTGCGTAATAAAAATAAAACACTAGTACGTAATGTTTTTTTTTCTAAATTTCAGTAAAAAGATCAGATCCTATTTTTTATTTTAAATTAAATGTAAATATGTATTAAACTATTTGTAAATAAAAATATGATTCCACTAAATTATTTAAATTTATCAGAAAATTATCATTTATTTATGCTGAAACGGTGAAAATATATAGTTTAGTATTTTTTATTATTTGGCTGTATGGCATACTTGTCAATGTGAATCTCATTTTCAGATGTTTTCATTTGGTTTTCACAAACGGCATTTTTATTCATCAGATTGTGATAATATTGTCAGAAATACAACACAAAAAATGTCTTCTTCAAGTCTTCTTCTTATCGTGTAGGTGTATAGTCAAGTGTGTGGCGAACTTGGCTAACCCTGGTGTCAGAGTTTTCAAACCGCACAATGGCCTCTGACTTAGTTTTTACGACTGTAGTCAATCGACAACAGCCGGGACCGACAGCTTAACGTGCCCACCGAAGCACGGAAACGCTCGCGATAAATTGCCACTTTGGTCACCCATCAGGTTCCCTGCCTCTGTGTACGTTGCTTAACCTCACTGATCGGTTGAGATCAGCGAGAGCCACTGGGCTACAAGCGCTTCAAGTGCAGAACAGGAAACCTACGTGGGTACACCGCCAGAAATATTTACTCTCCGAGGCGCAACATGCAAGTGATAGTTTGTTGCCGCCAATATCAAAGGAAAGTTTCTATTTATTTCTTTCCTCGTAAATGTGTTGAAAAACGTCGTATGACACGCGTGCGCATTGGATATTACATTCTCGGCTCCGTTGAGCCCTCGCCTTCGGTTCGGGCTCTAAATTCGCCTCTAATGTAATATCAAATTTAGCACATTTGTATCATAATGTACTATTATTAACCTGCTAACAGAACTCTATAATAAGTAATGCCTGTTTATGTTTACCTATAACTACCCGCAGAAATTTATTGTGATTAATTAAAATTTGGAATTGACCACAGAATACAATCAACAATACCTACTCATATTACATAACAATAGAAGACTGGTGTGGCTATTGGCTATAGTCCTAATAAATATCATGAAGGTAAACACTTTAATAATAGTGCATTCAATTCGATAAAACTGTAAATTTAATTTACAATAGACCTAGAAATGAACATATAAACTTTGAGAGATGAATCTTTACGCTGAAATAATCTGGGATAAAAGTTTGAATTAGTTTTAAAGTTCTTCCTTGACAAACGAACTTGATTTATATATCTTTACAGCATACATAAAGCAAACGAAAGTAAAATAAAGCACGCTTTTAAAAAAGAAAATAAAAAGTTTCTGTGACACCGCCATCTTAAATCAATTTCTCAAGTTTATGGATGAATAAAATATGCGTTAAAAATTAAAGGATTGTGTGCTTTATGGGTAATTTGTCGCAAGAACAGTTACAAGCGATAAGGATGGTGTGGGCGGGCAGGCATCGCAGGCGCAGTCCGTAGGCGGCTGCCATTGACAAGAAATGCCCCTAAAAACTACCGCCACCTACACCCATGTGGTATTTACAATCAAAAATAAACTCGCCACAATAAAATCTCATAAAAGCAAACACTTCCACAAAGGCTTTTACAAGTCAAATAATGTCTAACAATTTGTAAACGACAGTGTCTTTTGTTAAAATAGTTTTCGGTTACGACCAGGAAATTGCTGAATGGGCTTACAATAGTTTCATTATCTCTTAATCTTTAGAAGATAAGGTTGAGTGAATGACTTTAATGGTTTTAGATATGTTTGAGTTATACTAGGCCTGTTTGATGGGGGTGAGCCCCATGTTAAAAATACTAGAGGATGTCCGGGACTTCGCTCCCATGGGAACTTCGTAAAATCCTTCCTTATTCCTCGCCTGTTATAAAGGACGCTGAATTATACCTTTGTGCCTAATTTCAGCGTTCTAAATGTAAGGGTTATGCTGGGCGTTGACGAGTCGAAAATTTTATATGAATAAATTTAGGTGGGTTGGGTCGACTAAGTTTTAAGAAAACAATTTTCTTATCAAGATGATCTTAACAAAGATGAAAGGACCGTAGAACAACAAGTTAATAACATTATAACAACAAAAATAAGTAAATAAACTAGGTTGCGACTCTAATGAAAGAAAGGTGCTTGTGTTCAGGGCGCCGATTCTGTAACTTCAGTTGTGTGTCGATGGAATGGAAACCATTTTATCTGTTCAGTTGACGAAATTGAGAACTATTTCATTTTTATATACTTGCTGACAACCACCTCGACCAGCAGCGCCACCGCCAACCGAACGTAAAGTTGCAAACTACCCAGCAACTGAAAATTCAGTTGGCG
Organism: Aproaerema taeniolella; assembly: GCA_949987775.1. Lineage (NCBI taxonomy): Eukaryota > Metazoa > Arthropoda > Insecta > Lepidoptera > Gelechiidae > Aproaerema > Aproaerema taeniolella. Next base: position 13,183,194 of record OX465247.1, on the reverse strand, counting down.
GTGGCGTCACCAGTCAAAGCAGCCGTCATTAGATGTATGAAATTTTGATAGTTATCAATTTCGCCACCTGAACGGATAAAACGGCAACCATTCCATCGACACACAACTGAAGTTACAGAATCGGGGCCCTGGTCTTAGTGTACCTTTTTTTTCTATTTGAATCTTTTTCAAAGGACCCATAATACAAAGAAAAACCGTAATTTAAGGGTAGTTTGCGATCCGTGTTTATTTTGTTACTGTTAGATTCACATCCGTTTGTTAATGCCTTACTCTGAGTTAGTTAACTACTCTGAGTTAGTTAATCCACGATTAAGAAGTTAATCAGACAAAACGTCAAACAAAAAGTATGAAAATGACATTGTCAAATCTCGGGTTAGCTGCTAATCGTCTGTTAAATAACTAACAGAGTATGGTGAAATTTGGTCTAATCATAACTGTTTAGCCTGTTAATTTTCCACAAAGAGATTATGTTCGACTAGCTCTATATTTTCACTTGCTACTTTAATAAGAGCTAGAGACTCATTATGTAGTTTTGGTCGCTCACCGGTCTTTTTAACAAGTTCCTGTTAATGAATTCTATCCTCATTTTTTGTGGGTGTGTTCATTGACTTTGAAGAAATGTCCATTTTTTCGTGATGCTTTACAGTCAAACGCACGATTTAGTGTTACATAGCAAGTAGATCGCATCATGGCTGGTTTTATTATCCGGAACTCGCGGTTATAATTTGTTCCACGTGCGATGTGCAGAGTGTTCACCAATTAGAGACGTATAAAGGCATCTAGAGAGGTATTAGAGCCATTATCTCAGAGCCGCCGGTCATGCTTCGCGGTCACGGTACAAGGCGCGGTTTTTGCTAAGGATTAAATTGAAAAAATGCTAAGTACACCTAAGATTTACGACTCATCTCCGCATATTTCACATTCGTCAAGTTTTAAGCATAAAATATTCAGAAATTCCCACAGATATCAGAATGATCGCTTTAAAATCCACAAATTACAGCATTACGTCAGTAAAAAAACGGGAAAATTATGCGATCATCATTGTTAAGTGAAGCTTACACTGCATTACATGGCAAGACATTATCGACAAGGTGTGTTTAGTTACCTAAAAAGCGTTGCGTGATTCGATTGTAATAACTAGTTGTACCTATTGAGTGAAAGCCATATTACTCAATCGACATAATTGATTCGGAAAAGAACTGTACCGGTGGCGCCATGTTGCTAGGCCTAGGAAGGAAACTAAAATTGTAATAACATTAATTCTAAAGAATATAATGAAAGACATTGTTTAAGATTCTCGCGGCTATTTTCACTAGTTTTAAACATATTGTTATTACAGGTTCTTAGAACGATTTTAGTTGATTATCGATTTTTGTCATCGATGTTTGTTCTGTTCAGCCGTGATTATGGTACTTGCAACAGCGCCGGAATATCGGATATTACTCATTTAAAACAAAAATCGTGGTAAGAACCCGTTACAATATATTTAAAACTATTATTAAAGACAGTTTAATGAAAAGAATCGCTAAACAATGAATACCTATCCTGATTCCGAATCTATACAAACATTGACATGAATGAAAATATTAATGATACGTATTCGTGACCGGTTTGGGTACTATGTCCCTACCCTTGTTTGATTAACTGTTGAAACTATGATTTAATTTTTATGTTTCAATGAAAACAATAGAGTAAGATGATTGGTCGCACCCTAAATTGCCTTGGTACTATCCATTGTATTGTCACAAGGATAATTTCAAACAATCTTGACGAACCTACAGCTTATAATATTATATTACAGAATTTCCTAAACTGAAACTATGTTTTCCTAATAGAGGATTATTAGGCAGTTTGATCGAAATCGAATCCAAAAAAAAACCTTTTTTTTTTAATTCGCTCTTGACCGTAATCAAGTTCGGGGGCAAGTTGTGTTCAAAGATCTGGAGGAATGAGCTCATGCAGCTCCTGACCATGAGCATACTCCATGAAGAACGTCTTGTAAAAAACCTTAGACATTTTTATTATTTTCATTGTGATGACATTAGGGAACACTTTCGTGTGTCTTACTGCTCTCCATCATTTATATGGATGAAGAAGATGTAATAACGTGTAATTTTCGGGCAGAAGAAACACCGCTCTTCTGAGTTCAGAAACAAGGCATCTTTCATTAGTAAAAATTAAAATTCCAATTAATACTTATCTCAGACAGAACCTGTTTGCTTCCGGAGTTACACCGAACCAGTTGGGCGCCCATAATTTGTTCTTTTTGAATACTTTTTGAGACGGTACGTCGGTTAGACCGTCATTTGTTATTGTGTAATCGAGGAGGAAGTAACACTACGGGCTATAAAGAGGTGAATGCTATTGTTTCTAGATGTTCAGTACATTAAAGGTAACAAGAAAATACCTGCCAGGAAAAGCTATTGAAACATATAATAGTAAACCCTATAGGTACATAGTACAGTTATTCTTATTAAAAGACGGCCGGTTTGGTCGAGTGTAGTGACGCTGCCTCTCGATCGACGGGTCCTGGGTTGGATTCCCAGTGGGGGCAAATATTCGTGTAAAAAACAGATTTTTCTTCTCGGATCATGGATGTCTTTGTGTATGACCCCACGATACTAGGGAAAACCTAAGTGTGGACCTTCGAGTGTGTAGAGTCTATTTTTATTAATGTTACTAAACATTTGTGTCACAATTTCCAACAACTATACCTACTTTTTTTCAATCTTTTATTTCTTGGTCATTAATCATAATATTTTCGTCTGCCTACTTTTTTATTTCTTATTTTGAGCAATACTCAAAACCATTTATAGCTTTTTTCTCTTAAAAGTTCGTAAATAAATGATGTATAAACAAACCTACAACGTTAACATCAAATCCAAATTTAAAAATAATTTGATCTTAAAATAAAAAAGAGAAAACAATTCATCAAAGTCCAAATAATTCCAACCGTAGTATCTGAATACCTTTACAATGCACTTATTAACTACAAGATAAAAGAGTCCTTTAATTAACAACAATGTATTTAATGACGTTTATCCAATAAGTGCACAAATTAATTTCCAAGTGATCTCTTTGATATGTCATGTTTTTGTAACAAAAAAACGACAGTGATAGTTATTTACTGGAATAAAAATACCGGTTGACTGGGTTATAGACCCATAAACAGTTTTATTGGATGTTGTGGTCAAACTATTTTGCCTCACGTCTTCTATAATACTTTATGAGTGCACTAGTCAAGGAGGGCACTAAGTGAGATGAGCTCGATAGTAAAAGAAGTCTAGTTAATATAAAGACTATTAATGTTGGATCTCGTACTGTGTTAATGAGCTAGTACTTTTTTCTAGAATTATTTTTAAAACGAGTCTATGCTCATTACTGGTAGTCGCAGAATAAATCGCGATGGAATAGCGGCTACATGGCAAAACGGGCTTTTTATTCCGAAGTTTAGCATTGAAATGTGCCTGCGATTTGTGGTCAAGTTGAACACTGCCTAATCGATCGTGTAATCGACGCCTCAGTGGATAGTATTATAACAGACACTTTGATTTCTTGTGATAAAGTTTGCAATGTCAAATTTAAAGGAAATGAGTTCATTTATTGTAATAACTATATACAAGGACAAAAATGCAATGTTTAACAAGGTATTTTAAATAATTTCTGCTGTGCTTTAGAATTATGGTAAAATAGTCAACAAATAAGGTAATATGGTGTGTTGCCGGAGTAGGCAGAACATCATGGGTTTCTAGAATCATCTCATTTCCCTCCGCCACCCAAGGTCCTACTGATCTTTCGGTCATAAGGATCGAATAGATTCTTGGGAGATGCGCGCACTACTTGCTCAGGGCTCTTTTACGCGACCAATTTCTTAAGCTCCCTACAAATTCAGATTAACCTCTTTGTTCTCTTGGAATCTCTGCTGTACGCTCTCCCCTTTATGGGGGGACTCGTCTATGGCATGTTACGACTGGGCGTCGTCCTCCTCATGCTTCTACTGGCTTCGCCTGTTGTTTTCTCTCATTTTACTAACCATTTGACGCTACGATTGACATACATTCTGAAGATTGTTAGATGAAAAATGATGCTTTGCCTAACCCAACAGGGATTATAGGCGTGAATGTTTGGATAGATGGTATGTTGGCATCTATACAAAAAAACTGAAAAATAATTTTGAGTTGCGCATTAGAAGGAAATAATGTAGACATTTGCGACCGACGTTAGCTTGTCCTCCCAGAGGCATAGCACAAAAACGAAATGTGTATTATAGTTCATTGAACGGAAAGATTTTCCTTATAAAAAAGAAATTCAGTCCTTAATCAGAGAACAGACAGATCCAATCCACTTGAATTTTAGAGCTGGCATGCAACTAGCAAAGCTTAAATAAGCCCGTCGTCGGGACAGTTAAAAGGTGTTGTTTTCATGTCGGTGCGGTGTTTAATTACGCATCTGTGTTGATGAATTGTGCAGATTAATCCTGATGGCATCCAGGCCAACGCGCGCGCATAGCCCATTGCGAATGGTCTCAATGAGCGCCTGTCTCAGCAAAAACATGACTGTTTGCTGATTAGCTCTTCTGAAACACATGCGATACAGTAGCGTTTTGATTCTATTAATAAAAGACTGAATTCGCTGTAATTATCTGAATTTTGGTCCAGTTGTGCTGTTGGAAAAGATGTGTACTCATAATACTCAATGCCCCAAATTAAAGGTCCACGTTTATTCTAATTTGAACCTTATTACCTGCAGACAAGAAACTTTCGGTAAATGCTTAACTAAGGGAATATGTATAGTCTACATATTTGTTTGCACTGTAATTAATAGAGGGAGGCTTAAGGTAAAGTTTACAAATGTAAGCTACTTAGTAGCAACCCTGCGTTTCTTCACTACATAGAATAAAACAAAGTCGCTTCCCGCTGTCTGTCTGTCTGTCCCTATGTATGCTTAGATCTTAAAAACTACGCAACGGATTTCGATGCAGTTTTTTGAATAGATAGAGTGATTCAAGAGGAAGGTTTATATGTATAATACATGCATAATATATTAGAGAAATACTGATAATTTTAGAGGATTCTAATGCGATGTCGTAAATAAACACATTTTTTGCGCTCACATTGCAAACGCTGGCTGAACCCTACGAGATAGATCAAAATAATGTACTACAGTGTTGTACACTTTGAAAAGGTCTATAAAAAATCCGCGATAGTATGTCTATCTCTTAGGGATAGCCCACAATAACCATTTTTTATTATTTACTTTTTACGAGAAATAATGACATATTTACGAAGCGATTTTAAGCAATACAGCATTAATCCTTATCCAATTAAGTACCTTAAATACATTGTGCATTTAATATAGATTAATAAGGGTCTGTACAGCACGTAATTTATTGGAATATTTTCGAAGATATGACAGATTTAAAATTCAGGGACCGACCGATTTTGATGAATTTTGGTACAGAGATAGATGAGACCTTGGGAAAGGGCATATTAGGCTACATTTTATCTCACAGTTGGGCACAATATAACTATAACCTGTAGTCCACGCGGGCGAAGCCGCAGACGGAAGGTTAGTATTTTTATAAAGTTTACTTAACTGTGTTTTTATTTATTATGTACGGCAATTATATTTAGCACTTCCAAAATTCTCAATTTTATCCAAATCTAGAGAACCATGCAAAAATGAAATGAAACTTAGCATAAACTCTTTTCGTTTTGCGCAATTAGATGCTAGGTCGATTATGGTAACTTTTAATTAAAATTTTGGACATTAGACATACATTTACCATTGATTGTAAAGTTATTTGGGAATTACATAATTGTTAATTTACTTACATACTGTATTTTCTTTGTATTTACACATAATTTTAGATTAACTCTGACGTGATATGATGAGTTGAGATAATAATTACAAACGACACTAGACACATATTCACACTTGAAACTCACTTTTAATTAAAAACCGAACTGAGAGATCAACCGATGTTATCAGATAGGCCATTAGTTTTTAATCACGAAATACTCTTTCAATAGCGATTTTATTTTTCTTCGTTTTTAGTATGAACACGACTGAAGATAAATAAGTTATTTATGAATTCTAACACGATAATCTGAACAATTGATGTTGATAATTGATTTAGGAAGTTTTTTACAACCCCGCATTCCTTTAAAATGAAGCAATTTTATTTGAACGATCTCTAGCATCTCTACTATATGAAGAACGTAATTGCTTGACAACAATAGTCAAAGCGAGGCGCATATGTCATTATTGTTCTTGCTATTGAATAAAAAGCTGGGATGCAGCGAGCAGGCTTAGAAATGGTAATCGCGGTCATCCCGACGTTTATTATTACTACATGAACATAAGAGTCGTTAAGCCTCCTAACACGAAAGTGCCAGTCACAGATGACCCTGATGGCATATCTTGTCGGCATATGCTATATCATTCCACACAAAATTACACACTTGTGCTCAGCGACCATTGAATTTTACACAAATTTTTACACACAACGCAATTAATATTAACATAATCTTTCTTGGACGTTCTCTTTGTGAGGTTATGAAATGAAATTCAACTTTGATAATTTTAAAGGATAAATGCAGTACCTAAATAGTTTATAACGTGTGTAATAAAAGTATGTTTATTTCATTAACAGCAGCTGTAGATTCCGTTTCTTTCGGTAACTCTTTTTATTATGTCAGAGTTTGGTGTAAAAATAACACGTGTTTTGACGGGTTAGCTGAACTGAACCCCATGAAAATGTATCTTGGGTTCTTCAAAGCTGAAATTTGTTCTCACTTTAGATACGGGTGAGATTTAAGAGCGGTTAATTTGAGGAGCGCTTATTCGTCGACGTATTTATGTTCTCAGTTTGATGTGAAGATATTTATTGCTTCTGTGATGTAGCTAAATATTTAACCGAAATTCTCGTTTTGCGATAATTTGATTTTGCTTAAGCGTGGACAAGGCTATTAAACAGTGTAAAATCAATTATATGTATACTTGGATAATTTTGTGAAGGGTGGTCTTTTATTTCAAGGACTGTTTATTTTATTTTTAAAGCTATTAATTGTATTTGTGTTGTGTGTAACTCGTTGTCTCATAGCATTACACAAAATTATGCATACAGGGCATCTAGAGTTTTTTATTGGTTTATCGAAAACTTTATTATAGTATTCACTTGTACCGGTTTCTTTAAAAATATCTGTGGTAGAGCAGTGTATTTTATGTGCAGAAAGAAGATTTATAAACTCAAATCAAAATCAATTTTCTAAACCATATGAATTCGTTAAGTTACAAAATGTCGCAATTTCATAAAGTTCAATGTCCTAAATTTTAAAATAAAAACCACTTGACACAAACTTTAAAACTACTGAAACTTAAGCTGAAAAAGTCGTCAAGAACTCCGGTACTTACTTCTAAGAAAAAAAATCTGCTCTATTTCAGTAAACAGAAACAGTCTCCGTGATGTTGAAGATAACTGAAAATCACATGGCAGATCACAACACTGGTATCGGCACTCGAGTCACAAAGTCACTTGAGGGTCGTTTGTTATCACTGGAATATAGAGACGTGCGGATCGATCCCGATGCGGGAATGTTTTGATATGGGCGGAGTGCGACGAGGGCTCAGAGCGAGCTTGAGCCGAGCGGAGGTGTCGGTGCGCGCAACGCGACTGCCGAGCCGAGCCTCTCGGTCCTCGCCGCGCTGTCCTCTCTACGCTACACCCGCTACACAATACAGCCCCGCACTCCGTACTACTACAATGATAACAATAAGATCACCCTGTACACGCCGCAACTGCATCCATTCATCGTTTTGTCATCTTTGTTCTCCGTCTTGAACCCACTTGTTCCGAACAAACCACATTCATCACGCTAACTGCAACATAAACGCAGATTTATCGCATTTCAGTAATTTATTGTAGCTCATTCAAAACCATGATTCATTACATGAATTAACATGGAATGTTACTATTTTGTTATCGTTGCGTGTTTGTAATGTGTATGTAAACAACGTTCAGTAGGAAACGGCGTCAATAAGATTATGGTAGGAAGTGTTCAATAAATTATGCTAGAATTTGAAATTATAATTTCGACACGTCCTCTCCGGCAGATTGGAAGTTCTTATTATAAATAGATGGTTGCCGCGCCAAAACTGGGCGCCTATTCCACTAATCAATGGCGGTAGAATGACAATGGTGGTCAAATTATCTGTTCAGTTGGCAAAATTGAGAACTATCTAAATTTCTTACACACGAGGACAGCCGCCCCAACTACCAGCGCCACTACCAATCGAGAGTTAAGTTGCAAACTACCTAGCAACTAAATATTCCCATTCAGTTGGCGGTGACAACAACGCCGTCATCAAAGTATAAAACTTCGTCACCTGCAGGCCGAGTACGATAGTGACAGCGCCGCGACAACACCGCGATCCTATGTCAAAGTGTCAACATTGATAACGCCATAGGGCGGGCAAGCCTTTGCGCGGGACCCTCGCGCAATCAAAGTGAAGTTTCAGCGTGAGCCGAGCGCGAGTTTGTCGTTATCGTGCTAAAGCTGCTGAACAGATAAAATGACCACCATTGTCATACCACCGCCATTGAGACGCCATTGATTAGTGGAATAGACGTCCCGGTGTAATGAAATATCTTAGGTTAGAGGCAAAATGTCTGTTATAAAGTAAACCTCATCCAATATCAAAGGTTACCTTGATTACTGTAGTTTCGTCTTTAACGCAGAAACTTTGTTTAACTTGAGAGGCGCCCCGAGATATAGCTTGTTAAATGACAAGTGCGTATCTTTGAGATTGCCTGCTCTCCTTTAACCTTTGTAAAATATTAAAATTTCGAATAACATTTTATGCAACCCATAAAAACTTCAATAAAAAGAGTACATTTGAGTGTATTCGGTTTAATTACGATCGTGTTTTTCAAAATTGAAGAGTCGGTGACCAAAATGGCGTGTGGATATGAAGTAAGTTAGCGTGAACAGTTTTGATTTAGTCTTAGATTTTAACTACAATAAGCGTAGTTGATTGAATTAGCTGATTAGCCATGGATACGGAGATTGCCATCTTTTAATAAATACCTATTAAAAATGCTTTTCTAAATTCACAACAAAGTTGAATTTAGTGGTTTTCTACTTACTTAACAGATTTACTATGAAAGTGAGGTAAATGGGGTCCACAGAACATTAATTTAAGGTTTTAAGGGTTCTCTACGTTTTGTAACGAAAAAGTTTTGGCAGATTTTCACTTCTCAACAAATTCTATACTTAACATAATTTCATTTTATCAACCAACACGCCCGATATATAATTAATTAAGCAAATGATGAAGCCAGGGTTTCTATGAAATTTGGTCCCACCTTCCAATACCTACCTGTGTACTTAACTATGTATTAGGTTTTATCGAGCTAAACAAAATTAATTCAGTGGAACGTTTCTTTATGTTGTTCATGTTTTGTTTTTATTCTTGTTGACACGTTTAATAAAGAATATCCCTAAATAGACTCAGATTAAGAACTTTGTGTCAAAATTACCTTTTGTTCAGCTTAAAAATACCTATCCATTGATGTATAATACATAGCTATTTGCCTGCGAAACTATTTCGCAGCATATTTTTAATTAGCAGAAATATATGCTGCCAAAATAGTTATCAAACGCTATTTTCGTTAAAGATTCCTTCAGGAATAAGTCCGCCTTTGCACATAGCTATGTTTCTTTTGTATTATTCTGTAAGAGTTTGCAATAAAGAGTTTACATACACACGTACATTTTGTTTGGTAAATGTTGTGTGCTCAATCTAACATTTTTTTTACTAGGTAGACAGAGCCTGGGGGTAATCAAATAAAATAAATATTAAATATATACCTATATGTTTTAAATTGAGCCTAACGGTAACGAATGTTGGACCGAAAAAGTGAATATTTAGAAATTCATCTTCTAAAAGCATAAATTTATTCGCATAATTTTAATTCGCTTAAAATTAGAAAAAGTATTATTTAACAAAACTGTTATTGCATTTAATTTTCAAATATTCAATTAATTTTTTTTTGGTTCTGTTTTTTTATTCCTAATTATATCTATAGAACTTAAACATAAATGAACTATTATCACAGAGTTGGTTTGGTATCAGTTTCGATATTTGGTATTTTTTCAGTAGGTAAGTAACTGTTTTCAGTAGGTAAGTAACTGATTTATTTGTTATGCTTTTTTATACAAACGCTAAATGAAAAATTTGTGGAAAAACTACATGCGCAACGGTTTAAGGCCATTCAATTTAATTGGAAAATAATACAAAGTCAAAAATTAAATAATATTTTGCAAAAATGTTTTCTGCGCCATAAAACTCTGCATATAATTTTTCGGGGAAAAGCCAGAACACCTAATTTCAGTAAACGTATAGATTGCCGCCATTCGCACGGTTTCCCGCCATACCTTTGCGAATTCACCGATTTGCACGTTTAGCGCGCTCTCACGTGCCTCCACACACGATGTACTATCGACTATCGACACTATCAATCACTATTATAGGAATTTCAGCGTTTCTTATTCTCTTGCTTTTACACTTATTCCCTACATTCTTTTTAGATTAAATTTCTTATCTAACTGTTATTTGTTCATGTTTTATTCATTTTAGTTTTTTTTGCACGGTTGCAAAATTGTTAAATAACATATGAATATAACGGTAACTCAGCAAATGAGCTAACATTTACAAGACGTGCAGTTAAAAAGAAAAAAGATTTCACGTTAATATAATTTAAAAAAATTAAATAAGTAAGCCGATGTGTAAATTTAGTGAAATTTTTAATTTATTTACAATGCATGTTAATTTACAATGTTGTGTTTTGCCTGTCGAAGACAAAAGAAGAAGCGGAAATATAACAAGTATTCAAAGCTGAAGTTAATAAATTGTAACGTAAGCTATGATAGTAATTTAAATAAATCCAATCTAATGCTTAATTGCTCATTAAACTTAATTATTTTTTATTGAAACTATCAGGATATCTATAAAATATATTTATCGGTTTCGTCATTTCCTCTCATCCGGCATTCGTATACGTATTATGGGAAACTAGTAGTTAGTTCTTTATCAGAAAGTGAGTAAACGTTTTGCGAAACATTTCCTGTACAAAAAGACTAACTGAATACCTATTAACTTCATTGACGGATTGCCAAGATTCATTTATTGCCTAGTAATATTGTATTCTGTTTTGGCCACACCATAGTATACTTAAGATTTGCTTAAATGATAATCACTGAATTAAATCAGTAGAGAAATCACAATAAAAATACAAAAAAATAATTCATTTTCAATTTTTTAAGAAAGTAAGAATGATGCCAATCAAAAGGCCACAAAGGCAGCTGAATCCGTCTCCCCTCTGAATACTTATACATTTGTTTAATTACTTACAAAAGCAGTGGTTGACCAACTCGTAGCGCATCAACCTTGCTCCGGTACGCGCCATATTACTAGCATCGTACACTGAGTGGCGATGCGCACAAGCGCATAACTATCGGTAATACATTTATTATAACATGCATGCTGTTTTTAAGTTGAGCTGCGAATCTGATCGTTGCCATCACAGGTTCAACTGTGACAGCTTATAATCGTGACGCTTCAGGAAAAGGTTCCTTTTATAAGTTTTATAATGTAAACAAGGAAAAAAAAAGGATTTTTATGAAATTTTCACGTGAAAAAAATGTCGGTGAAAAATGTCCTTTAGTTTATTAATAAATTCTACAAATTTACATGTATCAAATAACTTAATGGTTTCACATGTTAATTGTATAAACATGCATAAATGTCAAGAATACATTTATTAATCATTCTAGGTATTACATAATTCATTTAATTTGAACTATCTATAGTTCCGCAATAGTACAGAATGCTTGCTCAAACAGCAACTTAGTTAGTTTTCTTTTAAAAATTTCGATTGTTTCATTGTTTTTTTATTTATAATAGACATGCAAACTCGTTAAAGGCGTGTCTTCAAGTGCACAGTTGTTTAAATGTTTGTTTGTCGTAGTATGTGAATGTACAGTAGAATAATTATAACTAGGTGTATCGTTTATTGGTATATGTGCGAACAAAAGTTTATTAATTGCATCAAAAAAATTAAGAAAACATTCGTAAATGTATATAGCCTAAGTTTTATTTGATTTTGTGTTTTTTTTGTAATTAAATAAGATAAAGCTGATTGAGATTTTTTACCAATGAAATATTTTTTACAAGTTATTACAGTTTAAAATAAATACACTGTCAGTTGACAATATTCTTTTGGAAACTAAAGAATAAGAAAAGAAAAAGCAATTCTTCTTTCTTTATCTATAATAACTTTATAATAAAAGAAAACAACCATTGTCGCCGTTTACCTATAGCTTTAATGTTCTCCATTCTTGATTTTGAATGATAATGATATTGATTGAATGATAATTATGAGTTCATTCACGAGCAATGTGTTCTATTTAATATTAGTTTCAAATATTATTTAGTCTAGAAATGTAAAATGTCCTGTTAAACATTTATATTCAGCTAGACATCATGAAAGCATTTACCGACACTGTCTCATGGGAACCAATCAATCATTTTATGTAGCAAAGAATACACAACATGAATATGAATATTAAAATAAAAAACTATACCCACGTCGATTAAAAAAAATATATGAAGTCCTAACTTTCTTTTTATTAATAAACACTTTTGTAACAAATCTTTGGCGCTCTGTTGTGTCATGAAATATTTCATCATGTGCCCTAAAATTGAGGAATTTTCAGTTGTAAATATTTATTTGATCATGCGATTTATTTTTGTTATTTTTTCAATGTTTGAATTTTATTGTTTCTACATTTCTTAAAACAAATGACGATCAAATCAAACTAAATGTATTTTGTGAAAGCCGCATTTTTTCTTGGAACATGAAACTCTATTTCCTTAGCAATTAGTTTCAAATTCTCTGCAGGAAATGTTAACCACATTACGAAAATAGCCCAAGAATTCAGTTTGTAAGTAATTAGGGTTATATCAGGTAGTAATCAGTTTTATCAGGTTGCCAAACGCACAGTAAACAGCTTCCGATGAGAATGGGGCAATTGCGGAGGCGAACATTTTAGTCTTGCAACACTGATGATATCCTGTGCCTAATAATAATGGGAGGTTCATATAGAAATCTATACTTATTGTAGGTAGCTGTTTATGGTTCCAATCAATGGAAACACGTTCCAATTTCATACGTGGACCAGTTAATATTCTTGATGTGCTCTTCCGATACTTTGGTAGACTTGCCGACTAAACGGAAATTGTCTTTTTCCACTCGGGCGCATTAATTGGTATAACTACTTTTTTAATTAACAGAGTTAATTGATTTTAAGAAATAGTCATCTTACAATGTTAGAAGCTTTTTCAAAATATTTTTCAAAATAGTAGTTTAAAACCTGATAGCTGTCCTCAAAATGGTTTCAAAAACATTAAATATTTGGTGACTTCAAATTAGTTAGCAAAAATGAATCAGCCCACGAAACTGAATAATTTTCCCTAAGAGATATATGGTCAAATTAAGAAAAAAAAATGCTAATTCTTTCTTTTATTCATTCAATCAATCATGAATGAATGATCTTTATTGCAATAAATGTGGTTTTACAGATACCATTTGCATCTTTGAATGGGAAGTCGAAATTTTTATTAAGAATTTCATAAAGGTTCCTTAAGGAAAGTTTTTTAGTTTCATGGGGAGAACAACCTTCTAAAGTTACGTTACCTAATTTAAATTAACTCCACATGATTTATTAAGTTACCGCTCTATTTTTGTCGTAAGAATGTTTTCTAGAATGCCATATAAATGATGCGCAAAGGCAATAATCTCCTTGTCATGCATCCAATTAATGGAGCATATAATCGAGTATAAGGCTTGTTTTGCGTCAGAGGTACGTTATACAGTTCATATTCATGCGTCGATGGTAATTCAATTTGCCTTTAATAGAAGTCTATTATGGGTTTTACAGACTTCTTAAAGTTAGTAAGTTAGTACAGTTTATAGTAGGTACCTATTTAAATTACGTTCAGGTTATTTTGTAGCATTATATGTGTTGATGTTTGGCTTAAGATTGCTAAAACTCACATGTCTGGTCCTTGTTTTCATCGCCTTACTAATGTGAATCCTTTCGAGTGGGTAGAGCGAAACCATTCTCTATAGTAAATAAAACCGGCCAATTGTGAGCCGGACTCGCGCACCAAGGTTCCGTACAAACCCGTGTTTATGAGGAAAGGGGTAGTAAGTTTAAAATTATTAAAAATATTTTTATTATATATTATGATGTAACTCAAAATTTACGGTTTTCGCAATTTTTCATTTATCTGTGCAATAAGACGTTGCTCCAAATTTAAAGATTCTGAGTTCATGGGAAGTACCCTCTAGGTTTAGACACCCTTGCGAGTGACGAAAATTTGCGGCATAAACGGCTGTATCTTTTGATTGCGTTGGCTTATAGAAGTTTTATTTTTTCAGAGCTCCAAGGGACAGTAGACCTGAGTATTTGATATAATTCTAGCTAGATACCTCCACGCGTTCCTGAGAAAAAGGGTCTTGACAGACAGACAAACGGACGGACGGACGGAAAGTGATCCTATAAGGGTTCCGTTTTTTCTTTCGAGGTACGGAACCCTAAAAGTGGAAATGGGCGATCGTTTGATGCAATTTTACACACATGTGAGGTGGCGATCTGGGAAAGACAATAAATAAAAGCTAAGTAAATTAAGCTCATAAATTTTAAAGTATTTAGTTGTGTCTTCAGATTTAGGTATAAAAATATTGGAAATTTTGTTATTACTATAAAACTTACACTTTCAAGATAACGAAATATTTATCGTTAAGAAAATCGACCTAAATATCCACGAGATGGTTTAATTAGATAATTTATAAGAAACGTAAGATCATTGAAAACTAAGAACTTAGTGCGATCTTATCAAAGAGTTCGTTAATTTAACATGTGCGCAACACATTTCATACATACCTACTTTACAGCAAGATTCAACGGTTACACATTATTATTTTATGAATGAAATCATAGTTGAGTGACCGTTAAGTAATTAGGCACATTATAATACGAGTGTGCTGTTTTTTTTAATATTTATATTAAGTACATTATTGCTACAGATAGGTTTCCGTAATATACACGTCAACAGTTCTAGGGATATTGTACGGTTTTTCATGTGTACAACAAATAGATCTGTATGAAGAGCTATAAAACATACTTAAGATACATGGAGGAATAAAACTTTCAGAATGAGCAAGTTCTATAGTTAAATTTTCGATTCTTTTAAATAATCATGAATTTTCACAGTGAAAAATTATTTATTTAGTTCAGAAACACTTTTTTCGCCGACTGTATCTGGTACAAATGACTTTTATTCCGACGAAATTGGCTGTTGTAATTTAATTGAAAATCAGGTGCGTCCACCACGGGGGCAAGATACATCGGGGGCGTAACAAACAGACCTAAAATTTTATATAGATCGTTTCTTCCTGTGAATATCAACGGATTAAATCACGTTATTCAATGAAAAATAATATTTTGCATTTAAAAAAAGAATTTTACATACTAAAAGGCCCACACTAAGATAAAGATTTAAGGTTTTATAATTTATGTAAGTACATACAACAACACATGGTTACTCCACTTTGACCTTAATAAGCTCGCGCTTACTGCGCTCGTCATAGTGACCGTTTTCGTATTGCAACTGTTTAACCAGTGTACTTTTTTCAATATGATGCCACATCTCTTGTCACGATATCAAATAGTGACACTGTATAAAACGAATTCCTTTAAAGCCGTACATAATTAAATAGAAATTTGCCTGGAATCCAGGAATACCAGGTATCACAGCCTGGGAGTCAGAGCAGGTGCTCGAAAGTCAGGACTGAAGTGGGATTCCAGAGCCGTCAAAAAACTAGGGTTTACGAGGACAGCTCACAATTAACCGGCTGAAAAATGTCACCCGACATCCTCGACAAAACGAACTAGCCACCTGTGTGTACCACTTATAATGACTGCTCTTAACGAGTATTTCAGCTTTATCCGTTTAAAATTACTCAATACTCGACTTGTTGAGATGAGTATTTTAATGCTTTTTTTCAACCGACTTCAAAAAAGGAGGAGGTTCTCAATTCGACTGTATCAACTGTATGTTTTTATTTTCTGTATGTTTGTTACGCTTACGCGATAACTCCGCCAACTGTTGGCCGATAATCCCGTGTGGTGATCGGTTGAGAATAACACCGCACCCCATTTCTTTCCGTGGGTGTCGTAAGAGGCGACTAAGGTAACACAAATGAGACCTGCCTTAATCCACCCCAGGTAACGACACCTTAATTTGTTCTGAATCCGAGGTGTCGTCCTATGGTCTCATGTGGTGTGGTAGGCTCTGTGAAGGGCCGTCTGACACCAAACCGCTTGCTGTGTTCCGTCGGTGCGTGGGAGTACTAGTGCCTTAATTGGCATTTTCTGGGTTAACTCGCTCCATCGTCGACCTCATCTATGACCTTGGTCAAGATTGAGGTCAAGAGTTAACACTTCTTATAATATAAAAAAAATTTCTTTTTTTTTTAAACAGTGTACTCCTGAAATGGTCACATATTATTTTTATGGAAAATGAGTCGGCGCTTTAAAAAAAACAAAGAATACGAAAAAATACTTACAAACCAGATCATCATCTAAATAAACGAATTATGTTTTCGTTTGTAGAAAGTTATCTGCTAATAGGCATTGTAGGCCGCGAAAAATAGGAAAAATGAGGAAATAAATCATGTAGTTTCAAAAGTTGCAGGATTATGTAAGGGTAGCTCCCCTGAAATGTCACTTAATGAAGTCCTCTCGATCATAGGTGCATCAGGGTGTTCTTTTTTCAATTTTTTGCTCATAGCTTGAATTTAGTAGGTAGATAGGTAGATTGTAGTTAAAAGACTTCAACAGAGGATTTACCTCTACACAATCCTGAAACTATTGGAACTTTATAAATTTATTCCTTTTTTGACACTAGTTATCTACTTTGTGCGAACTATTGTTGGGATTGAAGTCAGTGACTCATACGTTTTTAACGTGGAAAATTATTGGTACATTGTATTGGAGTTATCTCGCTCAGTTTCAATGTAAGTTGGTAACATGCTTGTCAATAAAAAATCTTCAACGCAATAAATAATAGAAACATTAAAAATTAGGACCCTAAAGTCTCAACTGTAGAAATCTCAAAATATATATTTTTTTAAACTTTAGTATTTTTCATATTCATAAAAAAAATTACACGGGGCCGTATACAAGGCTTTAGGTAAATCTCTTTCAACCCCTCGGGTGGTATGAAAAAAAATTTTGATCTCCCATACAAACTTCATCAGCATATAGCGCATGTTGTATGGGAGATCAAAATTTTTTTTTCGTAGGTATTTTGACCTATGTTCCTTGGGGAAGTTGTTCAGTTTCATGGACGGATTAACCACCCGAGAGGTTGAAAGAGATTTACTTAAAAGCCCTGTATATGTCTGGATGTTTATTTTAGATAAACATTTAAAATAAAAATTGTGAGTTGAGTTTAGGCCCTATTCTGACCTATTTATTTATCACTAGTATTCCTTCGTTCCCGTGGGAATTCGGGAAAATGATGTAGCCTATGTCTATCGGGGATATTGTAGCTTTCTAATGGTGAAATAATTTTTCAAATGGGTCCAGTAGTTTTGGAGCCTATTCAATGCAAACAAACAAACAATCAAATCTTTCCTTTTATAATATGTATATAGATTATCACATTCTCGAGAAAATGAATTACTGAATGTTAGGCTCACCGCACGGCTCGATAACGATGCAATATTTTCGTACACACAGATCACGTGCCAGAGCCACGCACGCTCCTTTCATAGCAATTTTCTCGTATTTCCTACACAGCTGACATCCGTGACGATGCCATATGACGTTGACAAATCGAGAGGCGAACGCAATGGGACGTTGAGTCCTTTGACGTTTCATTATACTGGAGTCGAGACGTCGTCGTCGGGATGTTGGCAGTCTTCCCGATTTTTGCGTGTCCTGATTTTTAAGCAAAGAAGTTAATCTGTCCCTTGCGGGGTAATTAGCTAATGTGTTCCTGCATTGAATAGATTTGAATAGTAAATCTACATCAATTTAATATAGTCAGTAGAAACAACACCAATATTGTGTGGTATTGCGTGTGTGTCTTGGGCAAAGGTTATTTGGTACATGATAATTTCACAAGAGTCAATTAATGAAAATGTACTACTTTACAATTTTAAAACAAGGGAGGCATGTGCCCTTTGGCGGGCACGTTATGTGAGCTGGCTTTTTAGAGAACAATTTATTGATAGACTCTGTATCAGATTACAAAAAATAAATTATGCTCATTAGCCGTTCATACTTGACTTTTTTTAATTTATTTTTTTCATGATATTAGTGGGCAAACAAACTTACAAGTATCCTAACACCATATGACCAATAGTCGTCCATAGATAAAGCAACACCCCCCCACGCCCTCACCTCCTTAGTGAGGCTATATCTTACTACGTCTATAGGTAAATTATCTTAATCATCTTCTGTTAATCCAATCATGGAAAAGTTATTAAAAGCGCAAAAGAGCGAAAGTGAGGAAAACAATCCACGATAATTCGAGGTCTTCTTTGCATTCCATCATGTCATGAAATTAGATTAGAATGTCAGATATTTTTGCTAATCCGCGTACTCTATTATTACAAGACTAATTGAACACTTAGCTATATGCGTGACAAGAGGTACTTAATCAAAGTAGAACTACCGTCTTTAAAATCACAATCACTTATCTGTAAGAAAGTACTATGACCTTTTTTAGGTTCTTTGCAGGGTAGGAAGTTCGAACCGAGCTGTTGTACTCACATTAGACATACTGACTTTAATAAAAGGAAATTACAGCTTCGTAAAAAAGACTTGCCAACCTATAGAATTAGAATCTCTTTTAGTTATCGCATAAGCATGGTGTTTAGCGTGACTTTGTCAATGGCCGAACTGTGTTCTTCGCAAACTCAAACTTCATTCATCATTCATTTAATTTTATAATATTGGCTCTATAGGTTGCTCTTACAACTAAACAGAAAAAAAGTAGAAAAGAATTGTACATAGTTTTAAAATTGTAAGCAAGTAAGTTACACATAATGTTTGAGGAAAATATCTGGTCGGGTAAATACCTCATGATTTAGAAAATCATGATCCAAGAAAATAAGGCTGTCTTCCGAAGTCTGTAACCAATCCTGTTATTTTCTCTGGGTAATAAACCTTCAAAACACTCCATCATATCCATTTACTTTTTCTAACCTAACCTCTATACATAATTGTTATCCAACGTCTGTTTACATTCATGAAAAAATTGTGCACCATCGTGCATTGTCGTTGTACACAAATATGTTGTTTACTGAAGCGGATTTTTAGATTATTATCTTGGTAGTAGAATTTTCTAATAAATATAAAATAGTAAAAGAAAAGCAAGGGAAATTAAGTGAATATTCTCAGATTGGTCTATTCATCGATGAAAACTCCTCCATCTTTCACTTCCCACAAATTGTTAATATGTAGTAAAACAAAACTTTCTCACTTTTCATTCTTAGGTAAATACTCATACAACATTCACTTCCTGTAAAATGATATGCTTAGAGATTTTAATAAATTCATTATAATGTCTATGATGACCCTACTTGCGTCAACTGAATGGCGTTATGGTTTAGATTCTAGCCGCTAGAAGGATAGAACTGGATGCAACTATTCAACAGAATCAATGCAATAAAGTATTGAGAATCCAGTGCATTTTTCGGCTTACTGAGTCCAGCGTCAAGTGTAGTAAGATCCATGTTGGTGTAGGTCTTGGTCTGCTCTTATACTTAGCCGTCATATTGTAAATAATGTCAAACTAAGTACAGTGCTTCTATATTCTTAATGTCTCTCGGCAAACAGTGTCTGTCTCGTTATTGTCGTTTAAAAATCAAGTTACTAATGCGAAATATGAAATTTACCGAACAACAATAAGAAAAATTAAATTAAAAATTAAAACCCCCCCCCCCGCAAAAAAGTAAAGCGGACATTTAAAAAGTAAAAAATAATACCTTTCGTTGAGCCATCAAATTCATTTCAGAAATACCTATATATATATTTTAATTATCGAAATCGATGGATGGCACGATAGGGTTTGCTCATTAAAATGGCGCTATAATGTCGCGTCGGGGTACCGCTTTAGTGAATCAGTGAATAGTCAATCAAATGAAGGGTCTGATTCACTAAAGCGGTACCCCGACGCGACATTATAGCGCCATTTTAATGAGCAAACCCTATCGTGCCATCCATCGATTTCGATAATTAAAATATATATATAGGTATTTCTGAAATGAATTTGATGGCTCAACGAAAGGTATTATTTTTTACTTTTTAAATGTCCGCTTTACTTTTTTGCGGGGGGGGGTTTTTTAAATTTTTAATTTAATTTTTATTTCAAAATTTTTAACTTATTTTCAAAATAATTAAGAGTGTACTAGTGTGCTGGATATCCTGGCCGCAGCATCAGCTCACGGTGTTGCCACCATTGCATTGTATGCAGAATCAAATACTGATCAAAACGAGTCCAAACACGACATATCTGCTATTATTTTTTCAAGGATGTGCTAGTGTTCTGGATATCCTGGCCGCAGCATCAGCTCACCGTGTTGCCACCATTGCATTGTATGCAGAATCAAATACTGAACAAAACGAGTCCAAACACGACATATCTGCTATTATTTTTTAAGAGTGTGCTAGTGTTCTGGATATCCTGGCTGCAGCATCAGAGCAAGAGTTCCATAACCCTGCATAGTTATTAAGCATACATGAGTATTTCAAGTTTTAGGTCACATGTATGTTTGAAAGTAAAGTAAATACACATTAAGAGTCTAAGAACCCTACCGCAGCTAACAAAAGAGCTGATGACCTTGAAACGGCTGAACCGATTTTGATAAAACGTATCTAAGAACCATCGCCAAAAACCCTGCTTATAATTAAAAAAAACCGCATCCAAATCGGTTCACCCGTTTGAGAGCTACGGTGCCACAGACAGACACACAGACACACACACACACACACACATAGCGGTCAAACTTATAACACCCCTCTTTTTGCGTCGGGGGTTAAAAATAGATACACTGTATGCCACTAGATCGCGCGTCACGCGTTTGTTTACGCCGCTTGCGATAGCAATCGTGAACACCAGGTGTACATTTGGCGCGCGAAAGCTTAATATTGATAAACTTGAAATTTTTTTAGTAAATCTTGTAGGTACGTAAAAAAGAAAAAAAATATATATTTATATTATGTTAGGCTATAAAGTGTCATATCTTCCGTTACTCTTGTTTCCGTATCTATTGTTTATTCCATCGATAGTGGCAAAATGCAAAAATTCCTTCTAATCTGTAAACAAAACACTCAGTAGTCAATTGTAGCCAATATAAACATACATTTATTGTATGGATTGATTGCGAGTGGAAGTAACATACATTTGCATGTAAAATGAACGCGTGGGAGAAACGATGGAATATTAAACGCTAATTAGTGGGGATTCTTATGTAAATTATCACTAGCTATCAAGTTAGCACCATCAACAAATTAGCAATCGAGGAGTTTTGAGGATGTCCCGTTAAAACAATATTGATTTAAAGGTAAGATATAATTTAAGGGGACTTTTTGTTCATGGGTATTTCGGGAAAGAATTATACACATAAAACTTCCTCTTGAATCGCGCCAAAATCTGTTGAGTAGTTTTTGAGTTTATCGCTTTCAGACAGACAGATAAACAGACAGAGGCAACGGGGGACTTCGTTTTATAGTATGAGTATGATAATATGATATGACTGATCTAAACTCCATATAGATTCGCATTTGTAACTTTATAACAGAGTATGAAAATATCTTCTGATATTATGACATGATGCGACATTGAAAAGCTGGTCGCGACCCACGGCTCACGTAACGTCCCCGTAAGGCACGCAGGAAGGGCCACTGACTCAGCGACCTCCTCCGCCCGCGTGCCGCGTTGCCTTTCACGACCATCAATACCTTCCGATAAGTCCAGTGGCGTTTAAACTGTTAGGCGTCCTGTTTTTTTAAATTAGGAATCTCGTTAAAATATGTGTTTGGCAAGTCCATATAATTTTTTTCAATGTTTCAGAAAAAAGGATCCCATCAAAAACAATACTTGTCAAAAAAACCAAGTCTCGCAACTCAGTTGTTCTGCGGTAAAAAGTTGTGAGATCCATGTAATACCAAGTCGGTTATTAATTTATTCAGTCTCTACTTAAGCGACTTTCTGTCTTAATACGTCCAGTCTCTAAGACCACGATCGTGGTCCATAACAATTGAAAATCAATTGTGTCTGGAATCTCCGTACTCGAAGCATTAAGTTGTTACGTAATAATTAACAGCATCTTATAGTGATGCATATCAATATTAAAATTCTTTAATGTTTTATATAAATAAATCGAGACTTGGCCATCGCACTAAATAATTGAATTTACATGTGTTTTCAGGCGATTGAATTTACACTTGTTTTCAGGCGATGGCCAAGTCTCAATATATTTATATAAAACATTAAAGAATTTAAATATTGATATGCGTCACTATAAGATGCTGTTAATTATTACGTAACAACTTAATGCTTCGAGTACGGAGATTCAAGACACAATTGATTTTCAATTGTTATGGACCACGATCGTGGTCTTAGAGACTGGACGTATTAAGACAGAAAGTCGCTTAAGTAGAGACTGAATAAATTAATAACCGACTTGGTATTACATGGATCTCACAACTTTTTACCGCAGAACAACTGAGTTGCGAGACTTGGTTTTTTTGACAAGTATTGTTTTTGATGGGATCTCATTTCTTTTTGTATTTTGTAGACAGTTCTACTTTTTTCCTTTTTTATTTATAATTTGATTTAAATTTAATTTAAATTATTTATTCGAACAACGTCCAAATTGTAATCAAATAATATCAGTAAACCAATGAGAGTAGCCTTTAGTCGTCAAACTAATATAGCAATCGAAATTATCAATGAAAATCGCAAACTTATAGGTAAGAATTCTGGGCACATCCGAACAGCATTGGGTCGCTCGCGCGTATGAGCGCGGCTGCTGCTCGCTCGGCGACATTCACCTTTCCGCGCTCCCCGCCACTGTCCCCGCCCCGCACCCTCGCGCTAGCACCGCGCAGCGCGTAGTAACGGCCCGCGTTCACTCGCTAGCATCACAGCGCGTGGTATAATAATTAATTTACAACCTTACGCACTGGTAATAAGTACGAATACGCACGTAGGTACGTTTTTTGCATTAAATAATTTAATTTACACGTGTTTTCATGACGGGAATACCCATTTTTTGCTCGATTTGGCAGGGGCACTACCATGCGCCTATATTTATATGGGACTAGCTTAAACCCGCCGCTTCGCACGCAATAATAATAACTGCCGTAAAACATCGTTACGAATAAAGCCAATATTGAAAAATTTAACTGAAGACTTGGCTGTATGGGCTTAATTTTCTTTGCGGTCTTTTCTAGATTTTTTAGTTTTTCCTTCATTCATACACCAAACACTACTTATATTCCAAATTTGAAGCTTCTAGGTCTGCTAGAAGTGCCTTAGAATTTTGATGATCGGTGAGTCAGTGAGTGACAAAATTAAGAAATTTGACCCGTTATAATTCTTAAAATACTGGTTCAAATTGAATGAAATTTGAAATATACCGTGTCTTTACAATGCCTGCATGGTAACTGAAATTTCAGTCTTCTAGTTTTATCCACAACGAAGTTACAGGGGGTCGAAAATGGTCTGAATTGCTTCGAGAAAAGGATGGTACGGCCGTGACGCTTTTTTGCTCGACTTGGTGGGGGCACTGCCGTGCCCCCAGATTTTACCAAGCAGGGTAGTCGATATATTTATTTTGTAAATCTACTTCCAATTCCAATGTTTCCGAGCATCTGATATCAATAGATCTCTCTCTTGCGCTATTCCAGGTGAGACTGAGAGTGACTGGTAACATACAAATATAATGTATGACAAGCAAACAAATATCGTTCGTATGTCGTATGTTGGTTGTAGACTTACAGATTTAGGGCTCACCAGCGCAATGCTCTTGTCCTGATTTTATCGTATTAGTTAATTAAATTACAAATCTGTTTAAGGCTTCACACAATGTGGAGCAATGATCTAGCAAATATCGTGGGATATCGTGGGAAGCTGTTGGATGCTGGGTGTATAGGACCTTTGTCCAGCAACAGAAGTTTTTCGGCCTCTAGGTGAATTTTCTTATTTTATATAATAGAAAATAATTATTCTCTAAGTAATTCTGCCACACTGACAGGACGAACTTTGAGAACTTCTGCTTCAAGCCTTTAAAAGCACAGTGCTATGACGCAATGTCTACTTGCACCTATCGAACCGTATTTGGCTACAGGTGTATGCTAATACAGGTTTATTGTTACGTATGCTTAGATCATAGACGAACTAAAGAATTAATCGCGCGGTAGTATGAGGGCTTAATAATTCATGAACGTTTCCCATACTCGGAAATTTCAATGTCTGTTGGTTACATCTGCACATATCATTAGTCTTCAGTTTTCATAGTAGGCATGTTCCTCGCACATAAGGGAGGCCTAGCGTGAATTTTCACTTGCTTTGCTATGAATCAAGTAAACTTATTTTGCTGCCTCTATAAATCTATGATTTGTGTATTGTATGAGTCGTGCCATTACCTTCTTCAATGCGTCACCGATTTGGTCCAAATATGTTTTGTGTGGTTTGGTCATTATTATACCTACTACAATCATCTTATATAATGCTGTATTTTAAGACTTTGAATTATTTATGTTTTGGTTTGATATCAACGGCGCCAACAATAGGCGAAGATTTTTTTATTTTTTTATTAAGAATGATTTCGCTCTTGGCAGATTCCCAAATGGGCAGCATTTGGGAAGCTGCGTCATATCTTTTCATCGCCACTCCCGCAGTGTCTAAAGACCAAGGTCTTTAATCAATGCGTCCTACCAGTCATGACCCACGGAGCCGAAACGTGGAACATGACAGTGAGGTTGGCCCACCGATTGCACGTCGCTCAGCGAGCAATGGAACGCTCCATGCTCGGGATCTCGCTAAGAGATAGAATCCGAAACGAGGTTATCTGACAGAAAACCGGAGTGATGGATGTTATCCAAAAGTGTAGCAAGCTGAAGTGGCAGTGGGCTGGCCAAGTCTGTCGCAGAACCGACGAGCGTGGAGTAGACAGGTTCTCGAATGGAGACCACGTCTTGGCAAACGTAGTGTAGGATGCCCCCCAGCCAGATGGTCAGATGACCTAAAGAAGATAGCGGGTAGTGGCTGGATGAAAACAGCGGAGGATCGTGCAAAGTAGCGCACCTTGGGGGAGGCCTATGTTCAGCAGTGGACTGCAATAGGCTAATATGATGGGTTCGCTCTTGACCACAATCTAGCTCAGGGCAAAGATGCGGTCGAGGATGTAGCGAGCTCACCCAGAAGAAGCCTATTCACTCGTACTTTAAAGATATTCGGGTTGTATGAGCTCGGAAATACAGACGCCGGAGAGAGTTGAGGGTTTATTTGAGTTATGTTTTCGTGCGATTATTTCTCACGAGTGAAGTTCTGCTTCTAAATAGATAAATACGCATAAGGCATGAAAAAATAGTTTTCAACACATTTGCTCATGAAGTGGGTCATAAGACATTGTTTTAAGGTTCATAATGATATGTTTTACCCAGCCCGTGCGTTATAATAATAAAACACTAGTGCGTAATGGTTTTTTTTCTAAATTTCAGCAAAGAGATCAGATCTTATTTTATTTAAAATTAAGTGTAAATATTAAACTATTTGTAAATAAAAATATAATTCCACTAAATTATTTAAATTTAACAGAAAATTATCATTCATTTATGCTAAAACGGTGAAAATATATAGTTCCGTATTTTTTATTCTTTGGCTGTACTTGTCAAGCGAAAAAAGAAAAAATAATCGTGCCTCTTTTCAGATGTTTTCACTTGGTTTTCACAAACGGCATTTGTATTCATCAGATTGTGATTATTGTCAGAAATACAACACAAAGAATTTCTTCTTTAGGCGCAGAACAGGAAACGTACAGGAAACACCGCCAGAAATACTTTCCGAGGTGCAACATGTAAGTGATAGCTTGTTGCCGCCAATATCAAAGGAAGGTTTATATTTATTTCTTTCCTCGCAAATATGTTGAAAAACGTCTTATGACACGCGTGCGCATTGGATATTACATTCTCGGCTCCGTTGAGTCCTCGCCGACGCCTGTAATGTAATATCCAACTTAGCACCTCGTATCATAATGTTCTATTATTCTGTGCAAACATACAATTACTTACACAAAACACAGTTCGAAATTCGATTGTTAATAAAATCAACCGGACCTGACATAGAATTGCCGTGTACAAATTAGCACGTGAACCAAGTGCAGTTTGTTGCACTCTTCGCTGTGTTGCCAACTGCGAATGCAATTATTGGACTTTGTCAACGGAATAGGCATTTGCAATTTTTGTCTTTTCTCTATTATGATAGTGATTGCTTAAAGCTATGATTACTTGACCTGCCAAATTCTAAAAGAATTGCTAATCAAAGATTAATTACCCAATTTTTTTAGTATAGGTACGTAACCTTTTCAAAATTACACTGAACCAGACGATATAGAGCAGGGGTGGCCAACCGGTCGATCGCGACTGTTAGTCCAGTCGATCGTGGCAAGGCAAAAAAATAAAAAATATTTCAGATTTAAGTTTTTTCTCTTAATATAATAAATAATAAATTTAATTTTTCACATTTTCTCTTGATACACCCTTGCCCACTTCAACTGCCTCTCCCTCTCACTTAAGTTAGCTGGAAGAAAACTCATTTCTTGAGTTAAGCTCGCCGTTGTATATGTCCTTTCTCTTCTGTAATCTGTATGTATATGTGTGTAGAATAAAGAGAAAAAAAATACTAGATGATTGTGTATTGAACTACGCTGTTTCATTTAAGATTTCAAGAAGTATGAAATTGGCAGATCGCACAGGGTTTCGTTAGTAAACAGGAGATCTTGGGTGTAATCAAGTTGGCCACACCTGATATAGAGCTACCGGTGATGCTATTTCCACCCCTCCTTTCCTTGAAATTTTTTATCTAAATATCACTATAGCTGTCCTTATCACTTTGAACTTAGTTTCTGTCTTTAAGAGGTTAAAGAGTTTCCCAAAAGACAACAGTCGCACAATGCTGGCAATTCTCTCGTCCGCGTTGTGCTATGACACGAGCGCGACAGTGCACCACTTGGCAGATATAATAAACATTAAAGTGGACTTTCTACGGCGATGATTCTCTCCAATTAACGGAATGATTGTCGGCCTGACGCTGACGGCCGGAGAGCATCTTTGTGTGCGCACGCGACTCACTTTACTCTTGTTACGATTCATGCGATTTTTTATAATGACACCGGTAGGAAACTGTGGTTCCGCCTGCGACGTCCATTAACAAGTCGGCAGGTTAATGTTCGCTTGGTACAGTCGGTTACAGAGTTACTCAAACTCCTGTAGGATAAGGATAAGTTGTTCACGTAGGCAGCTGTTTTTAAAATTACTTTTTTTTAATGGTTGATTTTATTTTAACTTCAGGGGAATTACATTACATAAAGTTATGTTTATTTAAAAATAATTAACTAAAAAGAGTGACTATAGGGTGACTGAGTACGGTAAGTACAATATGTAACGTTTCTTTGCAGTACACGTCAAGTTTGACACTTTGGACTTTGGACCGGCCTTGCATTGTATGGCGCGCAGTATAAATCAGAGCTCAGCTTAAACTGGTGGTGGTCACGGGTGTAAAGCGTGACCTGCTCTTGACTGTACCTATCAGGAAAGAATACACTATTTGCTTGTACTCGTGCGATGTTGCTCCGATGAAAGAATAACTGAAAGAGTCTTCAAAAGGTTGAAACTTATCAGGTTTTTTAGTCAAAAAGGTTAATCAGAGTGAAGCTATCAAATATTTGACTATTCTCTCGACTGTACCTGAATAAATCGATGTAACCAAACCCCATACGTAAACCAAGTTCGTAACTGTTACGAAACTTACGATAACAAAAGCATCACACATTGAAGATTCTGCAATCGACGATGGATATGTCACCGGAAAAAAGTATTGTTACAATTTATAATCTAGCGACATTACGATTTGCCCAGTAAAATTACAAGCATATGAAATTTTAAAGGCCGTTTGCATGAAATTCCGATAAGTCAGGTTAGGCTTTTTTAGGTTCAGTTAGGTTCCATTATTATTATAAAAAAACTCTGTCAATGTGAATAAATTGAGACAGTTTATAAAGTACCTAGTTTTGTAAACTAGATCAATAATCTTACTTAGTAAAATTACAATATTACGGATTTGATAATGTTACGGTGACTGATATATCACTAATACATGAAAATGCGTAATTTTAAACAAGCTAACCTAACCAGTTTTTTTTAAATTGTAAGATGGGTTAACTCTTGACCTCAATCTTGACCATAAGGTCAAAGATGAGATTGGCGATGGAGCGAGTTAACCCAGAAAATGCCTAGAAAGTCACTGATACTTCCACGCACGACGGAACACAGCAAGCGAACCAGACGGCCCTTTACAGAGCCTATCACTCCGCATGAGACTATAGGACGACACCTCAGATTCAGAAAAAAATGAAGTGTCGTTGCCTGGGATGGATTACTAGGAGGCAGGTCTCATTTGTGTTTCCTTAGTCGCCTATTACGACAACCACGGAAAGAGATGGGGCGGTGTTATTCTCAACTGATCACCACACGATCACCACCAGTCTTTGAGTATCCACCAGTTAATAAAATAAAGCAAAATTTGAAAAAAACTTATGTTTGTCATGTGGAAATAATATGAAAATGATTAGGCTTGAATGGGCCTTTTTATAATTCGAACGCCACGGCATTTCAAAATTTGAATTACCATTGCCCTCTATGTTCTCAGCTTCTAGTATTACTATTACATATAGGATGCAATGGTAATACAATTTTGCCGTGCCGTTTTCGAATTATAAAAAGGCCTATTAGGTTTAATATTATATGACAGAACGTG
Organism: Aproaerema taeniolella; assembly: GCA_949987775.1. Classification (NCBI taxonomy): domain Eukaryota; kingdom Metazoa; phylum Arthropoda; class Insecta; order Lepidoptera; family Gelechiidae; genus Aproaerema; species Aproaerema taeniolella. Next base: position 13,154,010 of record OX465247.1, on the reverse strand, counting down.
ACAGAAGAAACGAGGTGATTGTAAGTAATTAGACGTACAATAGTAGATTGTTACACAAGGATGTTATTGATACTTCCACCCGAGGTAAACACTCTGCTTTTCGTCCTCCACGCGAGGCAAATAAAACAATTGTCAGTAAAGGAAAAATAAGATTTATTAATTTAATTTTTGCAAATTAGACAAAACCCGCCGTTCTATTTTTAAAATCGAAACATGAACGCGACATTTAATGAAGATTTTATTCCAACTATTTGTAGAGGCAGATCTTGTTACAATTTCAAATTTACTTACATCCCTGTTTTGATTTATAGGTGTGTTATAGTCTACTTACATCCCTGTTTTTGGGGAGCTAAGAAGTCTTTTCCGAGCATGGAGAATGAAAATAATATGTATTTCAATGGCTAGAAACACGACAACAATGAAAACAGAAGTGGGATCACAGCACAAACGTATAAAAACAAAGAAAGTTTTGATATCAATAATATGAATTCTTTCACTGTTTCGTAATCAAAAAGATAATCTCAGATTTACGAATAACTCTACACAACGTGTTACAATGTGGACTGTCAAGTCACCGCCTAGTGTTGATGACGTGGTATTCTTGTTAATCGAACAATATAATGATTTTACAAAATGTATTCTACATGCGTATGGTTGTGGCATTTGGTTATTTGAAGCACAGCGCTTTCACTTATTTGTATGCGAGTGTCGTAGTCATATAAACACCAAATAGCTCCCTGTCTTTACAAATGACAGCTTTGCTAGTTTTTGATTTCCTTTAGTTAAAAATTCCGAAACAACGTCCTTACTACCATTAAAAATGTGAAAGTATGTTTGCTTGTTTGTGCTTCCTTTAAGTTGTAACGAAGCAACATATCGTTTATTTTTATTTTGAAGTGATAGCTAGAAGCCTGAGAGTGGCATTGCTTACTTTTCCACGTGAACAAAGTCGCGGGTGGACAGCTAGTTTTAAGACAAATAGGTAAAGTAGAGACACCTTAAACTATTATGTACTTATCTCCAGATGCAAATTTCTTCTTTAAGCATCTCTCAGTGCGCCTCATCAGAGCAACGAGAGGCCTTCTACCACCTCATAATGAAATTGTAACAATATTACTTCAAAGTTACTTGTAGAGCGTTGTCATTTTTTCTCTTATAGCTTTGTCTCTGTTTCTCTTAAAGTAGGGTTACCTTAATATAGTTTTAATACCTATATGGTGTCTAGTGGTAGTCAGGGTAAGAGGGGTAACGCTGCTTGCCTCTGATCAGATTTTTATTTATTTATTGTAAGATGGTTTAACTCTTGACCTCAATCTTGACCATAAAGGCCAAAGATGAGGTCGAAGATGGAGCGAGTTAACCCAGAAAGTGCCTATAAAGGCACTGGTACTCCCACGCACCGACGGAACACAGCAAGCTGTTTGGCGTCGAACTTCGGTAGGATGGTGGTCGCGAACCAGACGGCCCTTTACAGAGCCTACCACACCGCATGAGACCATAGGACGACACCTCAGATTCAGAAAAAAATGAAGTGTCGTTGCCTGGGATGGATTACTAGGAGGCAGGTCTCATTTGTGTTTCCTTAGTCGCCTCTTACGACAGCCACGGAAAGAGATGGGGTGGTGTTATTCTCAACCGATCACCGATCACACACATCTAATGCGCTTGATGAGCTATTTTATATTGATATAACTTTCTTTTATATTTGTGTCTAGGATTACTGATCTAGGATTTTTTACAAAATGAATAGATTTGTACGCACTAAGAGAATTTCCAGATAGGGAAATATGCCATGAGAAAATGTATAAAATTGGATGACATAACTGCTCAATTCATTATCTAGCCAACCCTAGAAAAATACACAAACAGTGCCAGTGTTATTTGGCAAAACGACCAGCCTATATGTTTTATGTTATGATATTACTAGGCGAGCTCCACATTTTCCCTTACTATTATGGCGAATGCTATTTCTTTTGTACGTTTTCGTTTGATTTTATATTCAGGCACGTTTATATGCGGGTCAAACGTATTATCGAATAGTAGTGCATACAAATGTTTGACCCGTGGAATGGTGGTAGGATTTAGAAAGGAAATAGGGTTTTTGTTACGAACATTTTGAAGCATTCGTTTGATTTTAAAATAAGTATAAACAGAAAAAGGGACATAGTACACCGTTTATTTAAAAATAAATGTTTTTAGATTCATAAATTGTGTTGATTAAAGATTGTACGCTATAATGTAATAGGTACTTAGAATATCCGTCGGTACGCTATAATTTATTTAAAGTGTCTCATAACTTTACGTTGAATGAATAATATAAAAAATTTACTTGCATAAAATTATGTCACATATTAGAGGAACAGTTTTTGATGCAAACGCGAGTTGTTTAATGTATGAATCAAATGAAATAGTCAAGACCCACCTAGTCAATAATTCTCCGATAAGTTCATATCCCTATATATAAGATTAGAAACATTTTATTCGTCCTTAACAATATGTAATATTATACAACGTTCTTATACAATGCATACTTGCTGTCTATAATAGACAACAAACAGATTTTCAGCTGTGCCTAGAGATATTATTTTTCTCGCGCGTATCTAATAATAGGTTACTGTACTATCATAAACTAGTACTATCATATTCTTAAGCGTGGTCAAGACATACCTATAAAAAAAGGTTAAAAAACTAACAAGGTAATCGGGTTCCAAGAACTATATTTGATGGTATATATGGTCTGTCAAACTTCAATTCAGCTATAATGAGGAGATATCGGTACTACCATTCCATGACTCAATGGCTGGAATGCCACGGTTTCCGGACTCTCTTCCCGTTTCACTTAATTTAACAATCCAATAAATACCTACTAGAATTTATTCTTCTTGGAAGGATAGGTTTACATTAACATTAACATTAACATTTTATTCGAGAAATAAATAAAATTATGTAAGTATACTTATTATGAACTTTAAAAATGTCTAATATAATAGGTAACGAGGGGAAAGTTGGAGGAAGTGCAGAAAAAAAATCCCTTTAATCACTCCTCAAAGTTCCACTGACTAAAAGTCAACCCTATATTTTTTTCTGAAGTGAGAAGAAATTCACTAACTTACGGGTACTTTATTTCCAGTGCTTAGTTGCATGTTATAAGTATTCTGTGGTCTAATCTTTGGTAGCAATAGCACGCCTTAGCTACAAAAGCTAACTATTGTACATTCATGCATATTTCACTGGCGTTTAGGTCATTTTACAACGTCAACGGGTTCAGTAGCCGTCGAGGAACTGGAACGACCTCGAAGGACGGCGGCGGCGTTGCGCTTGCGCCGACGCATTGTGAGTTGCGCGATATCCGCATAGCTCACTATCGTGACCACGTTTAGTAGATTTCTACTGAATTTTTATAGAGCTGTTTGGGTAATTAAAAATTACTAATAAGGTGCATCTATTTTCGGAATAACACGGCTAACAATATGTTACTGTATATTCTGTGTGGTTTGTAGATATATTTTCTTTTCCAGAAAACTTGAGAGAAGTCGGAAGCGGTTTTCAAGTTTTATGTCATCCACTTAGCATTGCATACTGATTTTTAAAGTGCTATTTTCTTATTGTGGTTCGGCAAATTCCGTATTTCGAATAAATAAGATAATTTTCAAATAACAAGAATGAGACAGAAACCGAGAGGCATTCTGCAAATAGAACCACTGTACTCTCATGAATTGAACCTCGCGCGATTTATGCACACCCGCGTGTGCAGGATTTGTATCGCACGCGCGACGGGTAAATTTACTTAGTTAGGTTGTAGGTCTAAGATCTAATTAATAACCTAATTAACTTCATTAACTCTGCTAAACCACTAAAGACTTTTGGCACCAGCATAGCAATCAACATCATTTTGAGTGGTAATTATCGATACCGGCGGTGTATATGTATAATCGAGGTCCTAGATCACCATGCCAATAGGTCTGCCACGCATGACGATTACAGCAATTTTCCATGAGTAACAGTGCGCAACCCTAGACCCAATTTTAAAGCAGGTGTATATAAATCAAAACTATGGTATAAGTCTAGGAACCACACCAATAACTATATGTTAGTTTTTTTTTAAACAGTAAGGTGGAATCTCAGTGGTCTACGGACAAACCATACTGCGGTTTATGATAGATCACTAGATTAAAAAATATTTTTCGACAAAAAAGAAAACCACATTCTGTGGTCGAAACTGGATTGAAGGATGTGGCGAACTGCTAGGAACGAATAAGTACTTAATATTACTTCTGGACATACGTTGAAATATGGTCACCTAGTTCCTCGACTCGCGGTCGGTCGTTGGCTGACCGGCGGGTCTCTAATTAACTAATGCGATACGCAGAATGGCCAAGTATTATGCTTGATTAGACTTGGCAAAACTATAGACGTAAACAGAAACTATAGACGTAAAGGTGTATACAATTATTTTATATACGTAGTTTCATTATAATGCTAGGCAACGGCTTTTTATTGAAGATTATTGTGGGGCTGTGAAATTTTGATCTTAGACTTATCTCGTTCTAAGATAAATAAGTGAAAAATAAAATAACAAGTCCGCCATGTTGGGCGGTCTGCCATACCTATTGGATTTATAGAATGACGTCACTTAGGTAATCATGCATTGTCATCCAAATTAAACGCGTATGCCTTTTCGGTCAATGATTTAACCAGTTATGAAAATGGACCAAAGGACTGCAACTGCATTAAAAAAAATTCAGTTGCAAGATTTGATCCGACCAAATCGTAAGTTAGAATAAGTTTGTAAAATTGCTGACCGCGGAGTAGTCGAATTCGACTTTCATATCTCAATCTCAAAAGGTTTTGTCTGAACCGTTACCAAGTGGCAATATGTGCTGTACTTATAAACCAAATAATACAGTCGGGACGGGCTTATATGTATCTGAAAAGACTAAAGATATTTAATAAAGTATATTTTCGAAATGTACCATTATTAAATTTATAATTCAATTAGAAGCTTAATAAGTTTTTGAGTTCGTTAACTCTCACCATGAGGTCTTTTGGTATTCGCAATTGTTTACACAAATCGGTATGAAGCATCAGATAAAAACAAAATTCTAATCTCCGTATTTAGTTCTACCTCAAATATTAGTTCAAAAATGTCAAAGTCTAAAAGGGTTAAACACTAAAATCGAATTTGCATTTTAGTCTCCAACGCAATTAACAGCAAGCAAAGGTTAACATCAACATTTAAAAGGTTTCAACAATTTTGAATATTATAGAAATGTACCTATTAACATAAACATAAATGTGAGAATTCGGCAACGTGGTAGGTGTTTTTACCAGAAAGGACAAAATTTCGTAAGTCTGTTGCTTAATAACGATTAAGTTTAATATCAAGGATATCTTGCCCTCAAAATTGTATGCTTAGTAGCTCGTTTTAACGCCTACATTAAAGGATATAAATTACCTTGCTGAATGTGGAAAGAGTTTCGGAGTTTAGGACATCTCAAACATTCAACAACAACATCAAACACTTATAATTTCGAACAGATTGGCTCAACAAGCCTACAGTGACATTAATGCGAGCAACTGGACCTTCATACGAGCCGCGACAAACGTCACGCCTCACGCCACTCAGATGACAGTGAAACTTCACTTTGATTACGCGAGGACACCGTGTAGTTTACACCCAGGATTTACGATCCTAAGTGAATACCACAAGTTTAAAGTGTAGAGTATAGAGGTAGACTAGGTTTGCACCTAGGCTTTAGGAGTTTAGGCATAGACATAGAAAAAATAAGTTAAATACCACTAGACTGGCTGTTGTCAAATCAAAAACGAGACCATTTGATTTTCGCCATTTTGGCGCTGTAAGCGGCAGCGGCAGAAAACCGAACTCGACGTAGTGAGGCCAAAAGTCGATTAGTCGATGTATTCCCAGCGGGGTGGGCAGGCAATCAGCTCAAGTTTTACTTTGCCTTAGTGCTTAGTACTTTGCCTTGGCAATCAGCTCAAGTTGTACTTTTAATAAGTGAGGACACGCGAAACACGTCAGTGAACGTTACAGTAAATAAAAATGTCCCATGAGTCTCATGACTCAAATAACTCATGACTCAAACTAAAGAAATAAGCTTTATCTTTTGCGTTAGTTTCAAAAAACAATAATATTTAAAGCTGTGTTACTTTATAAAAAGTTAAAGTATGTAATTTTTCAAAACTGGTACTCTTTTTTCAGTTTTGAAATATTATTCAATAGTTCATAAAGCCTACTACTATCCCTTAGCGGGGATCGTGACATGTTTCTAGTAACCCTTATGTATAACCTTTACCTTGAACATTTTCTTCAAATATTGTAGGAACACTACCAAATTTTAACAATTTCCTTCTTCCTAAGAAACAGTTAGGGTCAAAATGCTTCGAACATATTTCGTGGCTTTTCTTTGATGTCCAATTCTTCGAAACATTCATATTTTGAAGCCATTTTTTTTTAACAAAATAAAAACGGTTTTGTTTGCCATTGTACGTAACATTAAGTAATATTTTACACTAATATACCTATAACATGTTTCTATCGACATTGTTTTTGTCGACTGTCTTTGGAAGCACTAGTGAAATAAAGCAGGCGAATCAAGCGAAATTGAAAATGCGAAAATTTTATCTTTTATAGTCATTTTAACATTACTATATATATACTTAGAAAAAGAGGAATGTCTTCCCGACAATTTCTAATCATTTAAAGTAGAATTAAGACGTTTTAAAACAACATTTTTCAATAAAACAGTTTGTAAAAAAACATACTTGTACATTGACCGATTATCTCCTTTTTTCTGTTTATATTTACAAACCAAGCATATTCTCATGGTTACAAAATTGAATATTAATAAAACTTTATACAAAAATTCACTTAATCTTTAAAATTTTAACAAAATTTTCATATATTTCAAATTGTTTACAATTTACTGCGTCAAGTTCCGTTCAATTTGTCACTTTCAATGCGTCCTAAAGAGAAATGCTGTAATTTATAGAGGACTGCCAGTCCATACACTTTATGTCAGTGAGTTTAGGTCACTAAATCCTAGGTGCAATTTTAGAGTATCAAGGCGTTGCGTCGAGGATTCTAAGTCCTTAGGGTTAGAATCCTAGGCGAACGCAACAACGTAGGTAGAGAGGAAAGATGAAAGAGAAAAGATGAACTGAAGTATAGCACTGATGATTTATTGGGTAAGGGGAACACAAGCGAGTAAACTATCTAAACTACGGCTCGTGGTATACTAGACAGACTAAAAACAGAATCTTATATATATAAAAGAAAGTCGTGTTTGTTACAACACTTATAACACAAGATCGGCTGGACTGATTTTGATCAAATTTGGTATGGAGGTAGCTGATACCCTGGATTAACACATAGGCTACCTAATTTTCCGAAATTCCCACGGGAACGAAGTCCCGGGCGTAAAGCTAGTTAATAATAAAAATGTGACATCACGGGGCGAAGTGTAGATCCAAGTTCCGTTGAGGTCCAGTCGCTTAGATTTCAATTAAAGTTCTGACGGGATCCCAAATCTCGTCGCCGTCTTTGTAGCGCCACTGGCGAGACGTGATGGAGAAAGGACGTGTAGTAAACGCTATAAGAAGAAAATAGTTAGATTTAGAACTTTAACACTGACTTTAAGAAGTAGATTCAAGATTTTTAAAAGAACATCCAGTCCCTGGGCCAAGCTGTGACCCAGGGAAGGTCTAAGGTAACCTGGTGGTGTTCTCACTTCCGAGCACCAGGATAAAAAGTGATTTTCAAATTAAAAACGTATCCTAGTAAACAATGCGTTCCCGAAAATCACGACTTCAAATTTGAAGTTCAAATGAAAAAGAAGTCAAGACTGACAACAGTAAGTGGCCAGTCCAAGAAAAACAATAAGAATCTCTGTGCGAGCATCATTCCATGTCATTGGTTTAGACAGAACAACGACATAGAATGATGCCGTATAACCAAAAACATAGAATTCGATGTCCACAGATAGGCTATAGGTAATAGACAGAACGATGACATGACAGCTGCGACAATGCAAGATGTAAACAAAGAGTGTAAACGAAGAGATAAAATTAAATTATATTAAACTAGCATTCCACTCGGGACTTCATTCCCGTTGGAATTCGGGAAAATCATGTACCCTATGTTCATCGCAGATAATGTACGATTCTAATGGCGAAAGAATTTTTAATTCGGTCCAGTAATTTCGGAGCCTATTCAATACAAACAAACAAACAAATCTTTCCTCTTTATAATATGTATAGATATAGTTAGATTAAGGGTTTCAAAAGCAAACTCTACAACCGTGCAAAGGCTTGTTCGCCCTTAAAACGCTAGTGTTTATATTCTGTTTGGTTCGCCCTTTGGCATTGTCATTTCGACACTCTTTTCACATTTTGATCACGTTGTTTTCAAGCTGTGCTCGAACAGTAAAAGTCACGAAAGTCGACCAAAATAGTACTTCCACGCTGGACTGGGACTGAAAGAAAAACTTAGAATATGCGAGCCGCCAACTCTTTCCAGGTATACTGTAGAAACCGGTTAGTAAGAGACAAGGGTTTTGATATATCGTGGGCGAAAACCCGACAACTATCAGAATATCACCACAGTATTCATGTTTCATCTATAAACCCTAAAAATGTATGTTAAATGTGACGTCGTGCAAGTGGTACTAGAACCACGCGGTTCTCTACCTACCCCAACATATATGTAAAAAAGTAAAATAAGCCTGTAAAAAATAATACACCAAATTAATGTTACCAAAGTGAAGTTTTGGACAACAATAGGGTGTATAGTTCCTCTATGTTGTATTTTGTTTATTCACCACAAGCAAGTAACATGTAATGTTGTATTGTTCAGCTATTTTACACCACAGGCAATCAGGAAGAGGTTCCTCGTATTTGTGTAGCAATAACGAATCCTGATTTATATGGCAGCCATGCCTTTGTAAAATTCATTGTTTAATAAATTATGTTTTGTTGTAAATAGGAATTTACATTACTTACGGTAATTTTACCGTTACATTTACAAGTCTCTTAACGATACGAAAACAGGAGGTATATTTTTAAATATTTAAGAAAATAGAAGACTAACATATTTAAAGCTTCCAGTGCGAATTTGACAATATCTTACCATATATCGTTACATGAATTTTTATTTATTTATAAAATTAGCAGAATTTTAAGAGGAATTCAAAACATTATTTTTCTACTTTATTCTTTAGTAGTACATAATATAATTGTTTAAATCAAAACGTTATTATTCAATAACTTAACAGTAATTATGTCATTAGTCATTGTGTGTATATTTCATATATTTGCTAGGTATATTTTTTTTGTAGAAACGCAAAAAAATCCCATCAATTCAGCAATTAGGGGCCAAAAGTTTTAACTGTGATTGAATGGTCTCGGCTATTGCGCAGTTAAGTAAAATACGGTACAGTCAACTAGAAAAACTTTAACTTTTTATTTATTTTTAAAAAAATATTTAGAAGAAATAAATGCCTCAATAAGAAACAGCAGGACATAGATACTTTCTAAAAAAAATAATTTTAATGTTTCATCCTAAGAGATATACAACAGTGAGATCTATTATATTCTATATAGATGGATGAAAGAAAATGAACATAGAAGATTTAGTAGAGAATACTATGTGGTGGAATGAAATTCTCCAATTGCTAATGATTTTATCGGCTCGAAGTTCTATTGAGTCTAATGCAGCAAGTTAATATTTATTGAGTCAATCTAGACATGACTGCAGGTGGTCAATGCATATATGCAACCACTAAGAGTTTAGAACATTATTCGCCTACATGAATAAAAAATATTTTCATGAATACAGGGACTTATAGAAACACTGATTAAAAAATTACCGTACAATATCTTTTTCGTTCAACTGTACCTGAGTGGATCCATCTTCATTTGTCACTGAATTACTGTCTTTGTTGTACTTACATTCTATAAATACATAAATCTTTACGTGTGTTTGTATTGGTTTAATGTTTCACGGTTTTCATAAAAAAAACAGAAGATGGGGTTTTTCGGATCTTATAAATTATTTTTTCATATAAATAAACGTCACGTCAGACAAAATACGATGATTGATACAAAGTCAACAGTGACAATCACTTTGACAGTGATAGGGCCAAATTGTTACATAAGTTTATATCATAGCATAGCTAGCACGGCCCGCGACAAACTCCCGCGTCACGTCACTCTTATGATGGTAAAACTTCACTTTTATTGCGCTACGTCACCGTCTCTGTCGTTGACATTTCGACACTTTTTTGACACTTGACCGTTTTACGTTGTGCTTGTGCTGCAGGCGTAATTGGTAAATTGTGCGTAAGTAAAAAGATCCTTTAAGTTAAACGTGTATGGGTCAACCGCTATGTTCACCAACCTTTTTGTATTGGCTATACTGCAAGTTAACTGTTCACGACATCTTATAGCTAGGGTCCTATTGGGCATCGTTGTATGGAGACCTGGCCAATTTTGCGTCGAGCAATGCCACTTGGCATGGCTATTCTACAGGTCAAACTGAGCTGAGAAAGCCCGTTAGCCAACCTTGACTCCGCGACAGGGGGGAGGGGGAGGGGGTTAAAGTACCGAACTCCCGGCGTTTAGAAAAAAAAATCTAGTGGATGTAATTGAGGTACAAAGTCAAGTTTGGTGTCGTTTTCGGATAAATCGAAGATGGCCAATTCATTGGCCATCTCATTTTTGTATGTTTTCATAGAAAAAAAAAATAAAAAATGTATAAAACTCTGCATTCCAAGTGTTAAAAAAATATAAACAAACCCCAACATTTTCAGATTTTTATATGGAAGATGGTGAACAAAAAATACTCACTAATGGCTCTTTAAATGTAGATTACAAAACCATTAACATCAAATAACTTATTACCTAATGGTAATGTAAAAAAAATAGAAAACTTATTGCGGTATTCAAATATCTCAATCCCGGCGCTCGGGAAAAAATATATCTAGTGGATGTTATTGAGGGAGAAAGTCAAATTTGGTGTCGTTTTCGGATAAATCGAAGACGACAAATTTATTGGCCATCTCATTTTTGTATGCTTCTATAGAAAAAAATAAAAATAGCTACAATTGTGCATTCCAAGTTTAAAAAACTATAAAAAAATCCCTTTATTATCAGATTTTTATATGGAAGATAGGAAAAAAACTCAGTTAAAGCTCTTTAAACTTAATTACAAAAACAAACAACACAATTATCTTTTTACCTATTATTAATGTAACAAAAATATATTATACTTATGTACGACCATGTTCAGCGCCATAGTACGAAAAGAGCTAAAAATGCAATTAATCATTTGAATGTGTCGATTTACATATCATATAGGGTGAAATAGAAATAATTGCGACTCTTGAAAGGAAAAACTGACTAAGCGCCACATGGCTAAATTTACAGGAAAACAGTTTAACTTTTGCTTAAAAAAATAGGTACATAAATTATTTATTCTTTCAAGTCATTTTTTTCCTTTCAAGCGTCAATCTCCATCCTTCGAACCATGAACGTACTCATGAAAACAAATATTTTCTTCAAAAATCAAAGCTGTGACAAATTTCCATTACCTGTTACAATGATAACACAGAAAAAATACCACTAAAGCAGATTCTTACACAAAGTAATAAAAAAAAAGGAATTTTTTGACCTGTGTAAAACGGTGAGGATTTGAACGAAAAAAAATATTTGCAGCCACCACCACATTTGCACAATTCCGTGCATTTCAACTGCCGTTTAAAACAGTTACATCTTGTGCCACTAGATTTAACGCACCTACATCTTATAAGTTCTAGGCACGCCTGAGCAGCTATGGCGTTTTGGGTCCAAGGTGGCAATCAAGTTTCGTTGTCAGGTTCTTTTTGCCAGCCAAATTCAGAAGGGCAAGGTATGGTTTGCTGTTTTATAAGGCATTGCCCCCAAACGTGCACGCCCTGAAAAACTGCCCTTAATACCTATATATGTTCTTTGAGAGCAGCTTCTGTGGGAGGTTTTTCAATTAGCCTGTCCTTTTTAATACTTTCAACATTCATTCACCGTCTCTGATGGGCACGACCTGTCAAAAGTAATATTAATTAATATAAATTTAATTTTTTTTTGTCATGAAATATTTGTTGTATTCCTTACCTATCATACATAGTGATGATGAATTTTTGAATTTCAGGGTCTGCTCTCTCATAATCTCCTTCATAAAGGAATTTCAATTGTGCAAGTGTGGTGGTAGCTGCAAATATTTCTTTTTCATTCAAATCCTCACCGTTTTACACAAGTCAAAATTTTTTTTTTTTCTGCTTTAGTGGTAGGTATTTTTGCTGTGTTATCAATGTAACAGGTAATGGAAATTCGTCACAGCTTTGATTTTTGAAGAAATTTATTTGTTTTCATGAGTACGTTCATGGTTCGAAGGATGGAGATTACTTGAAAGAATAAATAATTTATGTACCTATTTTTTTAAGCAAAAGTTAAACTGTTTTCCTGTAAATTTAGCCCTGTGGCGCTTAGTCAGTTTTTCCTTTCAAGAGTCGCAATTATTTCTATTTCACCCTATATTATATGTAAATCGACACATTCAAATGATTAATTGCATTTTTAGCTTTTTTCGTACTATGGCGCTGAACATGGTCGTACATAAGTATAATATATTTTTGTTACATTAATAATAGGTAAAAAGATAATTGTGTGGTTTGTTTTTGTAATTATATTTAAAGAGCTTTAACTGAGTTTTTTTTCCTATCTTCCATATAAAAATCTGATAATAAAGGAATTTTTTTATATTTTTTTTAACTTGGAATGCACAATTGTAGCTATTTTTATTTTTTTCTATAGAAGCATACAAAAATGAGATGGCCAATTTTGTCGTCTTCGATTTATCCGAAAACGACACCAAATTTGACTTTCTACCTCAATAACATCCACTAGATATATTTTTTCCCGAGCGCCGGGATTGAGATATTTGAATACCACAATAAGTTTTCTATTTTTTTTACATTACCATTAGGTAATAAGTTATTTGATGTTAATGTTTTTGTAATCTACATTTAAAGAGCCTTTAGTGAGTATTTTTTGTTCACCATCTTCCATATAAAAATCTGAAAATATTGGGGTTTGTTTATATTTTTTTAACACTTGGAATGCAGAGTTTTATGCATTTTTATTTTTTTTCTATGAAAACATACAAAAATGAGATGGCCAATGAATTGACCATCTTCGATTTATCCAAAAACGACACCAAACTTGACTTTGTACCTCAATTACATCCACTAGATTTTTTTTCTAAACGCCGGGAGTTCGGTACTTTAACCCCCTCCCCGGAACCACGGAACCAAGGTTGGCTAACGGGCTTTCTCAGCTCAGTTTGACCTGTAGAGTAGCCATGCCAAGTGGCATTGCTCGACGCAATTTTGGCACACTTTTCCCAATAGGACCCTAGCTATTACAAACGATAGAAATTACGCAAATAATACTTAATCCGTCGCTAACATCGCGCGAGGGTTTAATAAAGCCTCTGAAGGAGAAATTGACTTTTTACTTTCAAACATACAGAACCATAGAACTTTAATTACAGAAGCCGCTCCGTGGCACTGGATGAGTCATTATGCTACCAAAGGTATTTTATGAGTTTAAATTTTAATTGGAGTATAGGAAACCTAAAGTGATTGTCTAACTATTGCTGAAATATTTTACTTGTGTATCTCTGTGCAGATAAACTCGATAGAGTTACAACTACCTGTTTCTCATGTAAGTGACACTGTATTTTCTCTTTAATGGGAAACAAATGTCTTTAAACCGAAAATAAATCATAAAATGATATAATTTATGATGTCATAATCCATTACTTCAAATAAAAAGTATAAAAGGGTTTTAGTAAATTTTATCTTATGGATTTATTCTCTATATTGTGTGACTTATAATCAGCCAGCGAAATTATACAGGATATGAATGAGCTCACCAATCTGATCAAGTTTCCACTAGGATAGAATTTTCCCAAATCAATTTGTAGGTATCAAAGAAATTTCTATTAACAGCCGTTCATCTAATATTTTTGCTCGCTTAAGGTGGCAAAGTGCGGTTGAATTGAATGTAATTGAAAACAATTTGTCCAAGCTTGCGTTTTTGTACTATTAGTCCAATAACGGGTTATATTTTTTTTCGTGTATGTGCTGCGTGGTTTCTAGCATACTAAGTAGAATGGAATTCATTGTTGCCGAGGAAGATAACTGAGGTCAATACACGTGAAAAACTTGCACTAAAAAGGAAAACAAAAAAATTTCACGTCAACCATTCTGCAAAGCATCGGTGAGTATGTTTACCTCATATGTATGTACTTTTATGTTTCCATCAACTTATGGACGTACATAGTGTATCAATTAGGTTTACCACCTGACATTATATTGTATCTTTAGACCTCACAAAACGTCATCATTTGTTCAATCTGAACAATTACGTTCAATCCAAGACAACATTAAGGAGTAATTGAAATGTGTCTTCTAAGAACAGCTTCCGTTCCCATAAGAAATGCGATAAAAGGTCCAGAAGGCTTCATTTTGAAGCTGTGAGGTAATACGGTCTCGGCGTATCCGCCCGAGTCGGTAATTGGTCATTCACTTCGCGAGGCTATATTCTTGAATCACTCGTTCAGTTCTGCTTGTTACCTGTCTTTTTATTCTTTAGAATTACAATTTATTGGCATGAAATATGGCCATGGTATTGGGAACTGATTTCCGCAGATCAAGGTATGTTTTTTGTGGTTTGACAAAAAGTTTTGGAATAGTGTTTAATGTTCAATGTTAATGGCGACTCTGTCATGTAGCTGCGACATTTGGCCAGTAATGATTTTTTGAAGAGGCCAACTAAAAATAATATAGGTGACTGCCACTTTGCAAACAGGCGTACAGTTAGAAAACAACAAAAATGGTAGCCGTTTTTAAGTGACTTTAAACCGTACCAAATAAGTTATTTTTTGACTTTTTGATTGAAAACTTGGAAGTTAGTATTATACCTTTATGTAAAGGTTGTCATTTTCTTCCGCATTCGATTTCCATCAATCAGTTTAAAAATGAAGCCCTTTGATCGCTCTCACGATGTATGGGAAACGTCTTGTGTCGCCCATTAATATTTCCGATTGGTCTATCTTCTTTCCTTCTCTTCGTCATAGAAATTTATCGAATTAAGTAAAAAGTAACATAAATGGAAGAGTATGGTAATTTAATTTTTAGGTTATTTTTAATTTAGCGATAGTAAGCCAAAAACTAACTATTTAAAAGTCTGAACCCGATACTTCGGAGCATTTTCGACAAGACTATAATAACTATCACTGTCTTCTATGATGTACTGACATCTGACGTTTTGAAAGATCAATACTATAAAACTGGCCAACAGCGTGTCGAGCCAGGCGTATTGTGGGGTTCCGTTGATGAAAAATACATTCAACAACGTAACCCTATACTACGCGGTTCACTAACATCGATTATTGCGAGTCTTGCGACCGTGAATTTTGCCTATTTGTTTTTATAATTAGATATAGTTAGGTGTATGTTTGTGGTTAGCAATGTATGAAAAACGTCAAAGTTTATGTACATTATTCTCATGATATCATGTAAGTTTCTTTGTGTTAAATAATAAAAATAAAAAACTTACTGTACGATGTGTGTCAAGTATGCAACGGATATTGCTTTGATGACTGTAGTGTAATGCTAATGATTGATAACGCGATATTGAATTAGTGTTTAACACACTCCATTAGACTTGCTTCTAATGCTGATGGATATTTGGATTAAGTAGTTTGAAAATTAAACTTTATTTACAATATTTATTTTTATTTATTTATAAAACTTAATGCACTAATGTACAATGGCGGACTTAATGTCTGAAGGCATTATCTACCAGTCAACCTTAGGGTGATTAGTAGAGGATCATGGCAGGTGCATACCTCAAGGGAGGAGAGACTAAACAGAAATATACTCATTCATAATTATATACCTAATATGTAAAAATACAATATATATACATAGAATATATAAAATACAATACAATGTATACAGAAACGGACTTTTCATTAAAGAAAAGAATAATGCATTTTCTCGATTTTTTACGGTTCTCGCCGGTTTTTGCGATGTTTTTCTTATCGTGTAGGTAAAGTCAAGTGTGTGGCAACCTTGGCTAGCCCTGGTATTAGAGTTTTTAAACCGCCAAATGGCCTCTGTTTTTGTGGTATCCCCCATATGCCTCATTCTACTCACGAAATGTAATACGTATTGTTCAGGAAAGTTTGGATGAAAAATAAAGAGTCAAAATACATAAGTGGTGTGCTTGACAATTTTCGATGAAATTTCAGACAAGTTAAAAACTAAAAATTAATTTCATTAATAATAAATTTATTTCATTAATTTTTGTATTAACTAGCAGTCCCAAGCACTCTGCTAAGCAATGAGCTCTCCTTCTTATGCAGGTTATCTATTTCCGAATGGACAACCGCGTGTCCTATCACCATTACCCACAGTCATGAAGCACTCAAGGCTACTGATGATATTTTCGCGGATAAATTCGGGCCCAAAATAATTTTATAAAAATTAAAACAAATGGTTTATTTCACACACACACTCATTACTATTCCTTATTTAATTAATTAGTTTTTCCTACAAATAACATTAAATTTATTTGTAGAAAAAAAAAACACTCCGTATTTTCAAATATGTTTTATGAGATAACCATATCCATTCAGGTGGCGAAATTCAGAACTTTCGAAAACACATAACACTTGATGATAACCGCCCCGATCAGCAGCGCCACCAAACTACCTAGCAACGTAGCAACTTAACATTCAATTAGCAAAATGGCGCCCCCCAGTCAAGGAAGCTGTCATCAAATAGCTGGTTTAGATAGTTCAAAATTTCGCCAGCCGAACGGATGAAGTGGTGACTATTATCATTCCACTGTCATTGGGCCTTTTTATAATTCGAAAACGGCACGGGAAAATTGTGTTACCATTGCCTCCTAAGTAATAGTAATACTAGAAGCTGAGAACATAGAGGGTAATGGTAATTCAAATTTCGAAGTGCCGTGCCGCGCCGTTCGAATTATAAAAAGGCCCATTGAGAGTCCTTGTTGGTTAGTGGATTAGCCCTTGAAATAACTTTGTCAACAAAAACGTAGAGTTGTTGACTGCTACTTTGAACCAATTTAAATTTATCTATCTTGACCTATTCTCAGATATTCAAACAAATGCAACGTAGGCGATATTATAATAATGCTATTCATAAACTCTCAAGGCAGACATTGTTTGAATAAGTTATTTTGCTCTGCAATCGACAACACCTGACTCTATCAAACTTTATGAGGGATAAATACATTCCGATAGATACTTTATGTTAAGCAGCGCCCAGACAAATTGCTTGTGTAAAAGACTTTGTTGTTACAAGAACGTTGATCAGTAGAATGTTAAGTGCTGATGTTCTTCTTTATATTTATAGAATGTTTAAGGAAATACGAGCGGCATTACTTGAAATGTATCATAAACTAAAAAGAACGATAAATGGCTAAAAAAAATAAACCTATTAGTACCTTCCGTATTTTAACCTACATACAGTCACGCCTAATCATTCCTGTTGGGATAGGCAGAGAAACATGTGGTTGTAAACCACTTGGCGCTACTTTTGACATAAGTAGTTAAAGAAGTAATTAATAGGTTGTCAACCTTTCACCTACGTTACAGCAAAATCTTGCATATCAGTTACCGACTTCTACAGTGTGCTCGCTGTTGCCGGACATTTGGGATTGTGTATAACTTAGTTAAAGAAAATACTGTGAAGATTACTTATGGATATGCCAGAATAGACTGAAAGACAGTAAATTAATTGACTGAACCACTCTAAATTTTCGTTCAAAACTTAATTATTCTTCTCAAATAGTGCAGTGATCACAATCAATAGTCGTCATCAGAGATAATTAATAAGAAATCAATACAACAATCCCGTGTAAAGTATACGGTAGAAGTCAGTAGTAATTGATAGTACGGCAACTATAATAGTCGCAGTTACACAGAGGGAGTGAGAAAAACGCACCGTATGTAGAACATTTAATCATTACCATAAAAAGACATGGCTCGATCAGATAGGGCAGCACGTCCAGTGATTAAGCCATACTTTTCTAACTAACATCTGCTAAAGTTGTTCTTAGAGGAGATATGTCTACTATAAGTGCTATTCTTGAAACGGTTTAAATTTTTCAAACGTGTAAACGTGATGTTCATGACGACTTTTCTGTCACCAGAATTGTTTAAAATGTTCTGCCTGTCATGTAAAAGCAGCTTAGGTAGAAAATCAGCACGAGACATGTAAATGTAGTACAGACTTAGATGTTTTAATTTCGTAGTAAGTACCTGCTACAGGAAACAAAATAATTGGCTTTATTTAAATAAAACAGATTATCCCCAAGATACCGTATATATACCTATACATAAGGCAACCAACGCGCGCCACTAAAGAAATCCACTGGAGCTCGACTACATAGATTTATTCCGATACCCATCTCTTATTTTTGAAAAATCGTGCGCGCGGATCTAATAGTCGCTTCTGAAGAGATGCATCGGAGTTAGGTGACGTGCGTTGGTTGCTTACATATGGTATCAATTATCTGTGATTAAATAGAACGAAAGTTAGACTTAAACTAGTTCTTTATAACAAAAATATCTAAGTCTGTGCATAGTACAGTCTGGCTTGATTGTGTACACAATAAAACTATTGTTTTATTGTTTTAATTTTCTTTCTTTGCTAAGGCCCTATTACATTCTATCGATTCAATAGTCATCCCAAACTCTGAGATCGTCAACAATGCGCTAGTAAGATATCGAAGAAGTGCAATTAAACCGCAGAACCTGTTACAGATGTACTTAGACGATACACTTAACAACTATTCAGCGCGAATAAGGTCCTTATCGGCTTTACATTATACTCCTAAGGCAGTTGTCCAACAGTTAGCGTGTGATGAGTTGATGAGGGACTTCGGAGTTCAAAGCACGACGGATTTTTTTTATAAAATAGAGAAAATAGAAATAAGCAATGTGTTTGGCTTCTCAAACAATCAATTTGACGCTTCATCATGCGAGCATCTGCCTCAGCTCACATGATGAATCGCTGCAAAAATTCGATTGTTTTTCTTTATCGTGGTTTTCGAGTACTTAGAGTCCGTTCCCTCAATAATTTATTGTTCTAATATTCTTATCTCCTGGTGATAAGGTTAAAATTAGAATGAACTTGAGCATTGATGTAAATAATGATTTATTTAGTAACAACTACACATCACCAGCTACATTTGCATCACCAGTTATTTGACTTTAAGCCATGATAATTGATTTTTCTCTGTGACTACGAATTGAAATCTTCCATATAAGCAGCATTTTCATGACATTCTCATCAAAATCGACTGCTGAGAGACAGTAAATCATTCACATACCCATTTCTACCCATAGTAAAGTTCCAAAATCTACCTTCTAATTATTTTGTTGTCGTATCGATTTTGCTTTTCAAAACATTTGTGGACCAGTACTCGGCCATACGTACTGCACTATCTGTGACTTTGTACATGTCCTTATTTGGGAGTACAGGAATTAGGACTCTCAGACATGTCTGGGAGTAGCCCATAGTCTGCAGAGAGGCACAATATTCGCATCTGTCATTCGCCACCCGCGCTGTACCCCCACTTGCACAAGAGGAGATTATGGATGCTGAGGGGCATCTCTCCTTCCATAGTCCGAGTCGGGTTTGGGATGCTTCGACCTTATACTTATAGAACAATATGGATACCAGATGTAGAGAATAGTTTTACCTGAAGTTAAAGTGGGCAATGAATAGTTAAGGTAGGATCCGTACTTTAGGGTTGCTGTTGATGTGTCGGGTAATTGAGAGACTACGGTTTTAAAAACTATTTTTAAAATTATGTTGTTTTGTGCTCGGTGAAATAAACTTATTACTTTAATTTATTTTTATTACTTAACCTAAGCTTTTGTAGCTTAGTAGATTAAAAAATACTATAAATTACATAAATCAATGTAGTGCAACACCGTGCCATGTGATTTTCATAAAATTAAATTTCTGCGTCCGTTTTTAAGCTCGAAAATACTCAACTTTTAGCACAAAATTTCACAATTGACTAACAAATCCCAAGGATGAACCACGAGAACAATAAACAGCAATATTTAATGGTGTTTCTAACTCGCTCAATAACAACATTGTCTTTGCTCGGCGGGCATTAATTATTAAATCAAATCAAAACAAGGATTGCCACGTTTAATTTTCCAGATGGCTACTGATCCGAGACGTGAGATATTCCTCTGACAAGATAAAGTTAAGTACAGTCACGAGAAATAACATAGAAAAGCACCTTCTAATTCAAATTGATGTAGCAAAATTTGATCGCATTGAAACTACTTATGTTATTATAAGCTGTTTATGTAAGAAGATTTAGGTATTATTTTTTGTTTTTATGATTTAGGTAAGCAATTTCGAACAAATTGTTACTAACATATTTTATGAATGGTAATGGATAAGATTTTTAGAAAATGTAACAATCATAGCAAACTTCATACTTATCACACTTAATGTTTGTTTGTTGTTTGTGATTTCTTCACGCTCAAAATTTTCGATATTTGGTATGAAGTTGGTTAATCAATACATAGGATACATAATTTTCCTAAATTCCCACGGGAACGAAGTCCCAGGCGCAAAGTTATTGTATACCGGGTGAAAAAGAACCTCCTAGCTATATTCAAAATCCTAAAAATTTAAAAATCTTTTAAATATTTTTTTCAATGGGAATAGTTCATTTTTTGCCTAAACGTAGACATTACTCCTACACCAGGCACGCGAGGGGTGCAGGTAGCACTCGGGGGGGTGCGCCCGAGTGGTGTCTACGTTTAGGAAAAAAAAATCACCCCCCCCAAAAAAAAAGGTGTTCAGTAAGTGATACTGGTTCAGGATTTTCAATAAAGCTTGGAGGTTCTTTTTCAACCTGTATACAAGGTGTTTCAAAAAACCCAAAAAAAAGAAATTCCACAATTTAATTTTAAAAGTGAATGAGTCACAACTCTAGTAATCAGTTGTACGGTTTGACATCTACAAAATGAAAGTTTCATATAATTAATATGACATACTTGTCATATTTGTAATAGAGCTGTGCAATAAGCAAAATTTTAATTAATTTAGAAAATTTTTTTTTGGGTTTTTTTGAAACACCTTGTATTACTTAATACTCAAGACTGTACTTATACAAATCAATTTGTTTATCCGTTACATAGTAATTAACATAGTATCACAAGTAGAAGTTTCTTCGAAATCTGCTCTTTCAATTTGTAGGCAGGCTTCGCGTTGTCTTTCGCGGAATACTATAAGCAGCGTTCACGGGAAGACATAAACCATAGAATTTTAAACTAGAAGGTGACGACAAACAGAAACGAGTATTAAGCTTGAACTTCCGACCTCATCGCCGTTTCATTGCCTTCTTATATCTGATCTTTACTTTCCGTCTTTAATCTTCAATCGTTCAATCAATTTAAAAATAGTCATCAATTAAATGGATTAATTTGTTAAGGCTAATTTATTTTAAAATATTTCATGTTTTACTCCTTCACGAAAAAACTACTGTAGGTACGGACTTTGATGAAACTTTGCAGCAATATAGCTTTGACATTAGAATGACACATAAGCTAGATAATTTTCTCAAATTGTCACTGAGCAGAAACCTAGTCAGCTACATTTTACTAAAATGAGTGAACAACTGCGAAAGGGTGATATCGCTTTTTTGCGCTGGCAAAAATTATACTGTCATATTTTTCAAAGCTAAAGAACATGAAAATTCTATCCTCAAAACCTAGTCTTGTAAGGTACTGTCTCATAACAAAAAGTATCAATCATCCAATGGTTAACACGAGTCAACGCTTCTTATTATAAGTATCTAAGGCAAAGTAGCGTTCAAGGGAAGACGTAACATGATTACACACTACTTAAACGCACTCTAAATACTACCGAGGACGTCGTATGGTAGGTACATAATATGCATTTACCGAACGAGTTATTATAACTTAATAACCACTTGTTTTCTACGTAACTGTTATGGCTACACTTGATTGTATAGCCAGTGTTTTTTAAGATCCAATTTTATATTTAAATCATGTTACACATTGACTCGTTGATTGTGATCCACTGAAACTGTTTAATCACCTAGAAAAATGTCACCCTTTTTGCCTTATTTGCCTCGTTTATTTTTGTGTGCCGAGTACATTGAAGTATTATGTACTAGCGTAGTAGTAGTAATAGCTCAATGGCCGAGTATGGACATTCTTTTCGCATATCGATAGTTCTGTAATCTATGAGATTGACATGGATCGACCACGTGACTTTTCAATTATTTCTGGTAATTCCATACATTTTAAACTTTCGATTTTATTCATCGCTGAAAGAATTACTTATTTCCTTGACTTCTGAACACTATTTAGTGTGATACAAGTGTGAAAAAGTTCGACGAAATATTGTTCATCAACTTCATAATAACAATCGCAACACGTCCACAGTTGGACATAGAACCTATAACCACGACCTACACATTGGTCCAGCAAAAATCCGCATCCAATGCCAGCTTATTGTTTAACATCTAACTTTTATTGTTACCATCGAGTCAATAGTTTGAAGACTCGTACCAACCAAATACGTAAATATGTAGAGAAGCCCGCACATCAGGTTGCCCCATTTTTATTGCAAACCCATTTATTGTAACAACACAAAGTGCACTCTTGTGGTAACCTGATGTGCAGGTCTCTGTACATTGATCGGTTCTATATAAACACGTCGTCACATAGAAGTGCCGCGCCAACTTTGTTTAGGCATTTGAAATCTATGTAACCAAAGAAATAGAAGTCCTTATGCCAGGATAAGTGCATGTATTCTAGCAACAGGTTGCGGCGGGATCGGGGGCGCATTCCCGATTCGTTCCCTGTTGTTTTTGCAGCTAGGCACTCGCTAATGGGTACAGGTTTAGCTTTCGCGACGCCCGAGGTGCTCCTGTGATGTCCTCCGTTGTCCTGGGACGTATGGGATAGACTGGCGGTTAAATTGTAACTATTCATCATAAATAACTAAATTGAAATCGTAAAAAGGAGCTGGAAGGGGAAATTTCGGAAATTAAATTAAGGGTCCGACAGTTAAATTCATCTTTCAATCAATTTGAAAAGTTATCATCCAATTTCACTAAAGTTAAAGTTGTGTAAATATCATACTGTCACTCTCTGTATAGTTGGCATAAACAATAACAACATTACATTTAGAGACTTTAAGTTAATAAACGTTTCTGCAAATGAGCGTATTACCCTGATAAATAATAAATGGTATACATTTTTAGTTTTCGCCACTAAAATTAATTTATTTTAAGTAAAAATCAATTGAAATAATCAATATTTTAGGTAAAATTTAGTTTAAACTATACTTACTGGCTGTTGATAACACCAAAACTGCATTACAGTTATTTAGAGAAACCAACGCCAAAACACATTCTTTCGTAAAAATAAACTGAAGAGAAAGTAATAAACTCGCTCCATTATTAAAATTTTACTCTTTCCATAGTCAACTAATGTTTAAACAGCTCATTAAAAAAATAGAGAAGTTAGAGGCAGTTAATTTTTTTTTAATATTTAGAAGACATCTAGGAATTGACGAAAATACTCATGTTAAATTGTCATTATGTTCACCCATGAGATTCCCTTCGTTTGCGTACGTTTTTTAATCTGATCTGTCTCTTTTCTATGTCCGAACCGAACGTTTTTGTTTTAAAGCAAGGATCAACGCGAACTCTAAACCGCTAGTCTATATCTGAAACAATTTAAGTGGTCTCCTGCAGGTGGCGAGCCTGTGCGTTACTCTACTAGGTAATTATTGGTTCCACAAAAAAGGCTATGGGGGCTTCTGTCTTTACCGCCCCGACTGGTTTACAGTTAAGGCTTGCTTTGCTATTTTGTAAACTATTCCAGCTATTCCATCGCTTAATTAGGACAGGAATATCTGCTTTTTTCAGAGGAATGTGTGGTAGTTGTACGAAGATATAGTTTTTTTTTTCATGAAACATCTAGCAAACGTTCCTCGGCTTGGCTTTTAGCTAATGCGGATGCGGCTATGATTATTGTTCTTAGTTCTGCATATGTGTGCGTACCCTTTATGCTGGTTTTGATTTGACTTCGTTTTTTTTTTGTTTCTTAAGTTATTTTTCTTGTGTTTTTTCTTGATGAAGTCATAAAGGCATTCAGATTTTTATGTACCTAATTCAATTGTTGCTGTCGTCTTATTTCCCATATACATACTGTTCCAAATAATTTTATCGTGCTCTAATTTATATCCTTATTAGAATCCAACATTTTGACGATATTTCAATTTCTTGAATCTGAATCGTATTTTATTTTGTGGTCAGGTAAAGATATGCGTTACTGATTACTGATATAAATAAAGGTAAAATACTTCAATTATTATTATCACGACACCTTGTAAGTCATAAACTGTGAGAATCTTGAATGAAAAGTTAATCGTATGCCAATAAACAAGGTTATTAATCACCATATTTTGTCATTCATTTTTGAATTAAATCTAAAAATAGAAGTCGTTTTACGAAGTATCCACCTTATACATTCAAATTAAGTGAATGGCTGCATTTTTTATAAGACCAACATCCATCACACTTTAATTTACAATGACCACTTTGAAATATGAACGCCTTTCTTTTTTTTTTGTTATGTAAGTAACGAAATTTACGATGCTTTTGTCAATATATTTTTAATACAGCCGATGACTATGAGTTTTTTGATGGATGTCTCCTCTTTTATTCAGTCAAAATAAACAAATTACTATAAAATGTATAGAAAGTTGTCGTTTCGTGTAATTACATCCATTAAAATCCGTGCTAATATAAGTAACTGTCTGTCTGCTACGGATTTAAGTCTAAACTACTCAACCGATGTTTGATAAAATTTTGTGTGGATAGAGACTACAATTCATCACGAATTTTTGTAATAAATTTAATTAGTAAAAGGTCTGCAGTTAGGAGTATTAAAGCATAATACACCATGACTTTTAGAAATATGAGAAACTACTTAAACTTCGCCAACATTTTGATCATATTTTGATATTGCTTTTTTTGATGAAGAGAAATGACTTTCCAGATCAGTGTGTTCAATCAGTCTGAGCATTACTTTTCAATTTTTTCTAAGTTTCACCAGTTGAACACTTTAATTTCTTTTAGGCCCTCAAAAAAATCGCACTTTCATTCCATAAGCTCGTAACCAGTTGCACTCGCTGATATTTAGTAAGACTAAGCAACGTACAAATAGGTGACCAAAGTGGTAATTTATCACGACTGTTTCAGAGAGCACATTAAGCCTCAGATTGACTACAGTCTTTAGCGATAAATATCGCTCACAAAATCTTAACGAAATTAAAGCAACAAAAATATGAAATAACTAATTTTAATTTAGATAAAAAATAGAAGAAATTTTCGATAACAGTAAAGTGGATTTTCAAATAATTAATTTCCAAAATAACATTATAAAAAAATTATCTGTAAATAAACCAAAAGACGTGAAATAAACCGAGGAACTAAAATTGCACAGAAAATAAAAATAAGGGAAATGAAATGTGTAGCTAAAATAATTTAGACACAGACAGTTAGGCTACCTACATGCATGTATGTGGCGACTGCTGGTTTACACTTAGATTAAGAAATTCAGATTAAGTGTATTTAAAAACGGTTAGTATTTAAATACACTGTTCTTAAAAAAATATGACTTAGCGGATTTTCCGGTGCGTGATCGTCTGGAGACTAACGCTGAAACGCAGGTAAACCCGTTAAGGGTTGGTTAGGTTAGGTTAGGTTAGAACTGCGACCCCCAACGCACGAGCCGAGCGAGCGAAGCGAGCGTACCGCGGCAGCGGCCAGCGAAGTGCCAGAAAAGACTTTGGTTGCGTTAAACGGTAAGCACAACAACAACTTAACCCACAACATAACCTCAAGTCAATCAGAATAAGGTATGATGAACTCTAACCTCGGGTTTAACTGACTCGCTTCGGGAAAACGCGTTTTGTCTTGCAGAAACTAGTTTTAACTGATATTTGATTCAGAGATTAGTCAATTCTAGTATTAACAAAGGCATTAAGTAAAAACTAGTTCTAACTAGGAAAAACGCGTTCTATCTACTAACTAGTTTTAACTGTAACATATAGACATCAACGCGGTCTAGGGATATTGCACGATTTTTCATACAAAAGAGGCCTGTTTGAGAAGCTATAATAGCATACTCGAGATACATGGAGGGCTATAATTTTCAGACGAGCAAGTGCTAATCTAGAATTTTCAATTCTAGTCAATAAATTTTGTTTTACTTGAAATTTGTGAAAACGAAATTTGCTTTTTGTATGAAAATGGTCGAATTTATGCAATTCTTTTTTTCATTTTCGTCACGTTTTCACAAATTTCAAGTAAAACAAAATTTATTGACTAGAATTGAAAATTTCAAGTTTAACACTTGCTCGTCTGAAAATTATAGCCCTCCATGTATCTCGAGTATGCTATTATAGCTTCTCAAACAGACCTCCTACCGAAGTCCGACGCCAAACAGCTTGCTGTGTTCCGTCTGTGCGTAGGAGTACCAGTGCCTTAATAGGCATTTTCTGGGTTAACTCGCTCCATTGTCGACCTTATCTATGACTTTGGTCAAGATTGAGGTCAAGAGTTAACCCATCTTATAATTTAAAAAAAAAAACACTTTTGTATGAAAAATCCTGCAATATCCCTGGACCGCGTTGATGTATGTACTTATGATAAGGAAGGAAGCGATATCTAGGATGTCAAAGGTTAAGATCCACTTCCGTTCGCTGAGTCAGCGAAGTTACTTTCTTTCGATTTAAAGTTACACGTTCAGCTTGCCTCAGGTTATTAAGGCTAGAGCATCGACCCTTGGCCGTGACTTCCTTTTTACCAGACGTCAGTGGGAAAGTGAAGACTCTTTGTTCTTTGGTGGAACTAAACACTGTGAGGCTTAAATTACATTCCGTTTCGTGTTACGGAAAGAAAAAGTGAAGGCAGCGTAGCCTTATTCCAAAAATGGTTGTTTTATTTCTTTTGCAAACTAGAATGGGTTTCAGCTTTCAGAGAAAATAGTTGAAGAAGAAGAAGAAGAAAAACACAATTAAATTGACACATATAGAAAAAAATTAATGCTAAACACTACTTTATAAAGATTGCTCTGCCAATTAATCGGCGCTGGCTCAGCATGAAACTGTTGTGGATTACCACAGCAGCGCTGTTATTCTTACTTCATGAAATTAAAAATCTTATATTTAATGGCCTTCTTTTCAAGTTTCTTAATTTTTTTTCAAGATGGTCGTCAACTTATTACAGAAATATCATTAAGGATGTAATTTTAATGGTTTTCGGGGTAAAATTATATGTTGTCCGTAACAATAACAAATGAATATCAGGAAAACAAAAACAAGTCCAGAGCATTTTTAAATCCTCCGAAAGCTTTTACTTATTCAATTGTTTATCATAACAGTGTAACAGAGTGTTTGTTTTCTTTTAAAAGTCGCTTTGATTGTGTGTTTCATTAAAAACATTGCTCGTAGCTGTTGCTTATCGGGCTGAAAAATTTCGAAGACGAGTCAATTTTTATGCAAAGTCTGTATTTGGAGTGACTTTGTATTAGTTAGCAAAACTTTAGGTGATTCTTCCCATGAACAACTTTCCCCAAGGAACCAATAAGAAATTCCTTTAAAAAAATCGACTTCTCATAATAATCAATCAGGTTATCGTTCAAGTTTAATGGAGGTATAATTTTTTTATGATACTTCGATCTATTGTCCTTGGGGAAGTTGTTCAGTTTAATAAGCTTCTTATCGTGTTGGTATAGTCAAGTATGTGGCGAACTTGGCTAACCCTGGTGTCAGAGTTTTCAAACCGCACAATGGCTTCCGATTTGGTTTTAACGACTGTAGTCAATCGACAACAGCCGGGAACGACAGCTTAACGTGCCCTCCGAAGCACGGAAACGCTCGTGATAAATTGCCACTTTGGTCACCCATCAGGTTTCCTGCCTCGTGTACGTTGCTTAACCTCACCCATCGGTTGAGATCAGCGAGAGCCACTGGGCTACGAGCGAGTAAATTTAAAGTCACCCGATATTGAGAATATAAACGAAAATGTGCCGAAATTTATACTTTATGACAAAATTAACGTTTAGCTAAACCATAAATTTTAATCAAACTTTAACAATTCGATGCTTTCAAAGTTCCAAACATCAAGAAGTTTGTAGTTGCAGACGCTACCAAAGCTAAAACTTCCAACATTCTTTTAACTGAAAAAGTTCAATTTATTCTAAGAGTTTGAGAATAGTATTACAGCATTAAGGTTAAATTTGTACCTGTATTATTTCAATTTATCTTTATACTTGTACAAAAAGAAAAGTCTCGATTCATTTACTGACACATTAACGGCAGATTTTGAAAAAATAGTTTTTTCTTATAATAAAGAATATGTTACATATTTGTTCTCAAAAAACATCAAATGTAACTCCGATCCAAACCACTAACATCCCATAGCTTGAATCTGACCTTAATGACTCAACATCACCAACTAATTATACCTTTAATGTTATGCCTATGTCATTCTTTTAACACTGTGAGCTTTTTCATGTAAATATCACTTCTTTGTAAATTAAAACTTCGTGTTTCAAATGCTAAGAGGCGCTTTTAGCTGACAAGAGTTTGACCACGACCAAGAGGCATGACAAGTTCACGCTAATACGCTTCACGCTAAAGGCTTGCTCGCCCTATGGCGTTGTCATTGTTGATATTTTGACATAGGACCGCGGTGTTGTCGCGGCGCTGTCACTATCGTACTCGGCCTGCTGTCACCACTGTACTCATGTTTCATCTAATAATAATAACATTAATAACCCTCAAGATGTATGTCAAACGTGGCGTCAAATTATTTTAGAATCAACATGATGCTCTGCCTATCTCAACAGGAATATAAAGCGTGAGTGTATGTATGTTTTACGCTGTTTAGTGACATAAGATAAACGTAAAAAAATCAGTACCTAACAAGAAAGATGACTTATTCGATTTAAATAAAGATTTTCGCTATAATTTGTAAAAGGTCTCACAAACAACTAATGCACTGGCCACTGAATGACTCGTATAACGAATTTAGGTACATTACGTGCACTTTTTAAGGGGTCGTGTATTATGCAGCTCATTACGTTCCGATGCAAGTCATCTGCGCTAATATGGGGTCCTGTTACATTGACTGTGTCACTACCTTAGCGGTCGCTTTACCGCTAATAAATAAATGGAAAGATGGTCGAGGTTAACAAAGTATAAGGAAATCCTCAGCCCTTTTGTACGAAAGCTGGGAAATCTTGTTAACTAAGCTATTACGTTTCTCGCATAGGTCGTTCTTAAAGCCGCTTTAAAATGTGAGACATGGATAATAAAGTGCCGACTTTTATTAGATACATAAATACACAAATGAAGAACCGCCTAAACTCAAGTGAAATTAGTTCGATGACAACAAATAATCGAGAATAAAAATAAAGAATACTCATACATATTAAAAGAGTTTAACATTAATCAAAGAGAAACACATTAAAGGCATAACTCTATAACTTTCACCGCCGGACAAAATTTAACTAGAAAATCCTGCAGCTGAGCAAATTAACCGGCCCTTGATTCAACCAGAAAATCCCAAGAGAACGGATCTAATCAACTCATGCGTATGTCCACCCAAGCGATGCCGCGGGCGAAACCTAATCTACATAATGACACAGAGTTTCAAATTACCAACGATGCGTGCACATCAATAACCCTTCAGCCCTGAAATTCAAATGCTTTATTATTCGGAAGTAGGATTGCTCTATGGCTGAGCTTAATGCGGGAAAATTCAGGACACGTATTCGGGACATGCGGTTTAAAGCCAGGACTTACGTTACTCCCTCCAGAGCGCTTTGTTTATTACATACTTAGATGAAAATTTTATTGTGGTGATCAGTGTTGCCATATATACGGATTTGTCCGTATTTGTACGGATTTTGCAAGTTTAATACGGATGAATCAAGATTACGGATTTTTATACGGATTTACTCGAAACAGAATTAGCTTCAAAAAGACCCCTTTTTTGAGCCTTCTTTACCTAATTTTGACCAATTTCGTCACAACGCTGGTGAGTTCGCTCCACTGTAGTACAGCAAAATTTCTTCAATGAAGACGAAACCAAGAAATAAATTATGTATGTACATACCTCGACGATAACGGACCCGCTACTACTAAACAACTTTTAGGGAAATCACCCTCTTTTGATTTAAATCTTGACTCAAAAATTTTACGTTTAATTTTTATACGGAATTCATACGGAATTTCAATCAAAATACGGGATATTTATACGGAATTTCAATAAAAACAGAAATACGGATTTTATACGGATTTTTGTAATGAAAATACAGATTTTACGTCTACTTCATGTGGCAACACTGGTGGTGATTAAAGGCTTTCTGTAACAAACTAGAGGCTCTAGTTACTTAAAAGGTTTTTCATTAGTCATAAATTCGCAAGCATCTGTACGAAAAACATTAATTATTTTGAATCAATAATTCGTACCCTTACCGACATGTCTGTGAAAGTGTGTTTGTATTGATCTGATTCTTTGCACAGAAAGAGTTTGGGGCTCCGAGAGTGACGTAGGCGACTTTTCTACGCGAATAAAGTCGCGGTGGAAAGCTAGTTAACCATAATAAGGCTATTAAAGTCACAAAGAACTCAATGCTAAGTTCTCTACCACCCCTTACTCCTACTAAAGAGACATTCGCCTAGCGCCCGTGTCGAATTTTCCCATAGGATAGATATAGTAAAAATTTGATATGAGCTGTTAAATTACTAAATTATTACATTAATATTTGCTATAAACTAAATTTTAATTGTGAGAAACCCTACCCTTATATTAGGAGTAAATTATCGAATGTTTTTTTTTTGTACAGAGGCCAGCGCATCAGGTTACTCTATTTTCATTGCAAAACCGCTCTTATCACAACAGCACAGAATGCACGCGTGTGAATTTTATGTACCGCGTGTGGTACACTCAAGAGCACGTCATGCTTGACACTTTGGACTTTTGACTTGACCAGCCCTGCATTGTAGTGCGCGCAGTTTAAATCAGAGCTCAGTTTAAACTGATAGTGTAAAGAGTGACCTGCTCTTGACTGTACATTAAATTGCACATAGGAAGGCTGTTCAGTGTTTATGTACAAGTAATAAAAGTTATAAATAGTTATAAGTAGTTATAAATTATATTAATAAAAGTTGATTTACAAGAACTACATAGATTACGGGACACGGCGAATAAATCGGGACACAATGATTTCTTCTCTCTGATATGAATTTTCATTGGACATTTTATTATTGCCTTATGTATTTGTTCTGGGTTCCGGATATATGTCGGTAAAATGTGTTTTCGATATCCCATTTTTTTGGCTATAAATAAGATTGTTTTTCATTTAAAAAAAATATTGTTAACAATGTTCAGTCGATGAAATAAAAAGAGTTGTATACTGAAGTAACTTGAGTCGATTCCAAGAATGTTATTGTAGTAAACTCCTACATTTCTATGTTAGGTATTTGTAAATCTTTTATCTAAATATATTAAATTTCAAAATGTTTTTTTGGGGGTTTCGTTGTCAACTACGAACCCTTATACTTTTGCCATACTTATGTAAGTATGTATGCAGTGTAACTCAGAAATTGTTGGTACTACAAAGCTTTAACTTTGCATCACAGCTAAGTTGACTTTTGAAGTTAACAAAGTAATCGTCAATAAAGTGAAAAAATAAATTATTTTGGCAACTACGGCACTCTTTACTGCGCGTGGGCCGACACGCTTTCAGACGATTTTTTCACTAAATAGTCAAAACGTCACTTTACGTTAATTCATTAGCAAATTGCGTGAGCACTTTGAACTGTAGATACTATTGGAAAATACTAGCTTTGCAAAGGATCACAGGTTAATTATCTACCAAGTTAGCAAAAGGCCCTTTGGCCCGTCTCTTATACAATTTCAAAGCAAATGTCGCAAGTTGCAACTCAATACGACCATTATCATATTGTTTTCAATTCCTTTGAAACCACCTTTTGGTTTATTTCAAGTTTATTTACTTAATTAGCAGTTTTTACAGCCATCTATACATACACATAAAAAGATATGAATAAATTACGTATCTACGTATAAATGTAGGGATACCTAATAAATTCCACACTCCAGTGAGAAAAGGTTTGGAGGTGATTTAATTATTACAAACTTAGCGGGTTATACTTGATTATATTTTATATCATTTTGGGCTTACAGAAAACTTACCATAATTATTTGACTAATGTGCACCAATACTCTAAAATACCGATTTGGAAATAAACAAGAATGGTATATCCAAATCAACGTAAGCTATGCGCAAATTGAATTTGCATTATGACAAAAACTAAGCTTACGATCAGTATAAAAGTAATATAATAAGTCAGGTTTTTATACCAGTTTTTCCTCGAGGCTTGAAACATCAGCTGTAAAAAGTATGCTCTCTGTTTTGCTATGCCAAGAAATACCAAAACTCTTATACCCAATTACTACACAAAATGTTGCTCGTAATAGACCCGTAAGTACCCTTATTTAGGTACATTAATTATATCTGCGTACAAAGATGCGACCTGGCTGTTATGAGTAAGTTGATAAGATGCAGGCACTCATTCGCGCTAATCACTGGTTCAAGTTTCAAGGCAACTTTCATCGAAGTATTATGTTGAACGCGACCACGAAACAACAGATGCGTGATGTGGTTACTCGCCAAACCTGAGATTCCTTGGTAAGCTTATGCGGTCCAATTGGCTGAAAAGTTATACTTGGATAAATTCTTGACACAGTTTATAACTACAGGACACCCGGTACTACGTCCCGTGGGAATTTCGAAAAATCCACACATACATATTTACATTCTACATACAAACGCATTTCAATTTTTATTTTGACTCTGAAATAAAAAAAATGTATTACCCCGAC
The DNA here is from genome assembly GCA_949987775.1 of Aproaerema taeniolella. Taxonomy (NCBI): domain Eukaryota; kingdom Metazoa; phylum Arthropoda; class Insecta; order Lepidoptera; family Gelechiidae; genus Aproaerema; species Aproaerema taeniolella. Next base: position 13,120,860 of record OX465247.1, on the reverse strand, counting down.
ATTCGAATGCTTATAACTTTTAAACGACTGACTTTTTTAAATTTTAGAGTTATGTCTACCAGATAATCATAAGCTTTCTACTTATTATAAAGTAATATTAAATCCCTCATACGGTAAGTGCGTTTCTTATGCGCGATTATCTAGTGTTTATATTATTAGCTAGACATCCTGGTTTAATTAAACTGGACGGAAATGGCAATTAAAACAACATAGAGTGCGGATTTGTTGGCATCGGAAGCGGGACGGTTAACATGTCTGGAAACAGAAGGTCTTGTTACTTGGAAACGAAAATCTTGTAGCGGTTATCAGTATCTACTTATAGATAGGTATATTTTGTTTTAAAGTACATATTTTATCCGGAACAGATGGGTAGTTTGGTACTGGTGTCTTTTAGAAAGCCAGAGAAGAACTGAGTAGAGTAAAGTATAGGCAAAGTAACATTTAATTTTGTCTTCTCAAAATGATCTAAAGTAGATTTCATACTTTAGGCTTCTGAACAGTAGGTTCAGAATGTCACTTCTGTACCTAATGTAAATTTCTTAGAAACGTGGAAAAGTTTGTGTGTTGTCTAAAAAAAGGGGATGTCTCTTCTAGATAGCGCTATCGGATAAACTGGACGACTAAAAATTTCCGCCACGTATATGTTCAACACCACAAATCTGAGAACAATAAATAAAATATTCTACAAATTACTACATCACCAAACATTTAAACATGAATCGCTATTGCTAGTAAAATACATGTATTCTAACTCCAGCTGCGGTCCAAAATACGATAGGGAAGACATGCAACGAGCAAATTGTTCAAATAGAACAGTTGGAGGAGTGCCAGGGGAGAATGACCTCTCTTCTCTCTTACATATAATGCCGAATATGGTAAATATTTTATTGTAATGCACCAACGAATAGAATAATGTATGAAATGGTGTAGTCCAAATGCGGTTTTTCCAACCTTGCAAAATTTAGAAACGCAAGCAACTATTCGACTCTTAAACTTTTTCAGATGTATCAAAGAAATGATGTTAAACAAATCTTTAACATGCTCAGTGACTGGAAGAAATCACTATTGTGCTGAGTCCGCCTTTGTAAACTTTTCTCTTTTTACTGTACCTTACATAGTCTAAGTGCAATAATAGTAGATTAAGCAACAAGGGGATAAAACAGTGTATTATGTCGCGGGCAGCATATTGAATCCTGAGCGAAATGAAGAATTATGTTAAGAATCCTGAATGAAGCGAAGGATTCAAGTCTGCCCAAGACTAAGACACTTTTATCCCCGAGGAGCTTACTCTACTTTATACACCTACTGTGAGGTTAAATAAAAAAGAAATCATAAATTCATCCCATCAATAATGTTTTGAGCCTCCGTTTCTATGTCAGAGTCGCTGGAATTACCTACATACTGGACTTTTTTATTTATTTATTAAAAAAGCTTACCAAACAATTTAGTAATTCGCGGTAAAAATCACAGATCCAAAATCACCGACGACGTTTTCTTTTAATATTTAGGCAAAGGAAAGTCAATAGCTAAGACATACAGCCAAGTTTTATACTAAATATTTTTCATAAAATTAAAATCTCTTTGATGTGTCAAATTTTATTGTTAAAATCTCCTTGGACCAAGGAAGTTAAGCCTTCAATAGCTTTGTTTTTTTATTCGAAATTATTTTTGATAGAAGTTTTTGTTGAAATTTTGGCGTTCCATATTTAAATGTCATTAATGCCCAAGGGAAGTTCCATACAATTTTATTTCCCTTAAGCTTTAATGGCTTACTTTTAAATATAGAATACTGGACGTATAATACGTGCTCCAGATGCAGGTGGTGTATAAAGAATATAAGTATTTATGAGGCTAATAAATAGTGATTGTGCGGCAGATTCTTGCGATTTTAAGTGTACAAATATTTAACTACCGACATTTGAGGGAAAGAAATTAAGGTTTGGAGAATTTACAGTAAACTTTTAATTTTAGCGGTATGGGAAATAAAAATCATTTTGTAACGTTTTACAACTATTTTATGTTATTTTATTTTTCCCTAAATAACAATATTTGCCTAAAGTCAATCGTACTTGTGGAGTAGGTATTTATAAATCTATCCCTGAATCAAGTTAGTCCTTGAAATCATTTTTGTCTGATTCAATCTAAGCTTTGAACTCGATGCCACACACAACATCGTTGTTTGATTGAATACCTTCATCTACTGCTGTGCTGTGATTGGTAATAATTAGTTTTCAAATAAATACATGAATACATTAAAATACATGTCCGGATTATTTAAATCTAATCACAACAGTAACTTAAATCATTGGGTTGATGTGTTTAATAATAAGAAAGCCATAAAATCATCACGCGATCGTTAAAATGAGTATTATCTTTTCTCATATAATTTACAAGAAACGGTTAGGTGTTTAATTCGTTTTATTTAATGCCCAGAGTCAAGTGCTTGTGGTTATGAGTCGCAAATTAAAACTAATAAAATATTGATAATGTTCCTTGTATCTTATAACGCTTGCAAATATACTTCTATCACTATAGGTAGTGGAATGAGCCATGACCGAGAGCAAAGAAATGAAATGGTAAAAAAAATAATTAAAATATGTTATGTTAACAAGTTCGCTGCCCCCATACGAATTGATCTGACAATATCACAATTTACAAGTTCAACTTTGCATCCGTTTTGGGACCAGTCGAAGCCCGGAATCCCTAGTTGAAGCATCAGCAAACAGTTGCAGTTGCTGGCAAGCAGTTGCGTGACCCATCGTTGGTGGGAGCTTTTGACAGTGAACATGTTAAATTAAATACAACCGATGTATTCATTGCATGAGCCTCCTAGTACACACATCACGGGAGTTTCATTTTTTCTGTTTTATCAGTTACGACACTTGAGATCTTTCGGCGCCAGATGTCCCGTAGTTTATCTAGCGAAAGATAAAAAGCTCCGGTTAAACGTTTGCTTGTATTTTATACTTGTAGGAGATAACACTGGGAGATTACGGCTGTATGTATGTAGCGTAGGGCGCCTTGCAATAAGATGGGGTGGGTGGAGAAGGAGAGCTGAAGACTGAGCTCAGTGGCGTGCTATATGAAGGTCTATGTCCAGCAGTGGACTAATACAGATTGATGATTTATATATTTATCCTTTTTAAGAAAGTTGGGGTTGCTATAATTTGACCATTAGCTTTGTATCGCGCCTTAGGTGTCTCCTAAGTTGTCCTATGTATTCTGACTAAAGTGTCCAACCTAGTATCATTTTTCATGGTGGTTGTTCCGCTGATCAATGGCGTCTCAATGTCAGCAGGGGTGGGATGATAATGGTGACCATGTTATCCCTTTAGGTGGCGAAATTGAGAACTATCGCAATAACATACCTTTGGAAACGGCTGCCTTGACTAACAGCGCAACTGCCAACTAAATGTTAAGTTGCTAGGTAGTTTGTTGCTGGTTATGGAGGCTGTCATCAAGTGTATGAGATTCCGATAGTTATCAATTTTGCCACTTGGACGAATAAAATGGTCACTATCGTCATTTCATCGCTTTTCAGATGCCATTGATAGCTAGCCGTCCGGTTTGATCGCCTCCCTTCTTTGTGAGATGACCGACGACGTTGCATCTAGGTTTGATTTTTAAAATAACTGTTCTAGCTAGTTGTTTTGAAATTGAAAGAATGGTTGAAAAATTAAAATAAAACCTCTACTCAAAAGGTATATCGTCTGTAGTTACAAAAGAACTTTGTTTACGTCTGTGGTTTTTTCCTATAATCTACCAGACACAACATCCATTTACCGTACGGGCTGAGACGTAAATATGATGTTAGCATATGGCTTAGCACCGAGGCGATGCACCTCAAGATTTACGATGCAGGTATAATTAAAAGCAACGGGCAAACATGCATGTACGCAGAGTGACACAACTGCATACAGCTGATAAAACACGCTTTTTGAACTGTTTCCATTTTATGGCAGTAACGTCCTCTACCAAAAAGTAAAGCAATGCATGAGAAGTTTATAAAAGGTTTTTACAAAAAAAACCTAAAACAAAATTTTGAATCAAATTCAAAAGTCAAACAAAAAATAATTATTTACTATTCACAAAATTTCGATTTAACAAAAATAAAATGTAGAGACGTAAACGTGGTTTTAGTAGATTGATTTTAAGGAGACACATTTCAAAACCTATTTAAGAAAATAGGAAAGATCTGGGTATTTTTGAATCACCCGGTATAAGAGCATTGAAATCAAAACTTTCTTTGTGATTGTGAATTTATTAAGGTTAGGTGTTATGTTATACTTTTTTACACAAAAAATGAAATTAAAATAAAAACATAAATATAAAAGCGATGTTCAACTCGTAATACGATGTCTTAAAGCGATCAGCAGCTCTAGCACGATAACGACAAACTCGCGCTCGGCTCACGCTGAAACTTCACTTTGATTGCGCGAGGGCCTCGCGCAAAGGCTTGCTCGCCTTATGGCGTTATCAATGTTGACATTTTGATTGTAGCGGCGGTGTCACTATCTTACTCGGCCTGCTGATGCAATAAGAATTACTGTTATATTTAGTTTCCTTTGTTGTACCTAATTCATCAAATTTTATTTCAGGTAGCTACTGAATTGCAACTTTTATACTGCATCCATAAATACAAATCTTTATTACAGGTATTAGTTAATGTTTATTGTATTGGTACATAAAATGTTATTTTTCTTAAGAATTAAAAGAGTTATAACATTCTTAACGGAGTAGTCATCACGTTGTCAATGATCTTAACCACTAATTTAAATCGATAACTGTGGAAAGAACTCTTTTATGATAATGTTCAAAAGTTCATCTAAAATAATCTAAACTGTTCATTTCATAATTCAAAAATTTTTGACTCAGTTTTTTTTTCAGTTTTTAATACAAGTATTAGTAACAAAATGTGAAATTGTTATCGATTCAACACAGAAATTATTGTTTTTTATTTATTTGGGATAAGTTAATTTTTTTATTTATTAAATTAATAAAGGAAGCTCTCGTAACCCAGTGACTCTCGCTGATCTTAACCGTTCAGTGAGGTTAAACAGAGGCAGGGAACCTTATGGGTGACCAAATCTTACTCGGCCTGCTGATGCAATAAGAATTACTGTTTTAATCTTTGAGATATTTAGTTTCCTTTGTTGTACCTAATTCATCAAATTTTATTTCAGGTAGCTACTGGATTGCAACTTTTATACTGCATCCATAAATACAAATCTTTATTACAGGTATTAGTTAATGTTTATTGTATTGGTACATAAAACGTTATTTTTCTTAAGAATTAAAAGAGTTATAATAATAACATTCTTAACGGAGTAGTCATCACGTTGTCAATGATCTTAACTACTAATTTAAATCGATAACTGTGGAAAGAACTCTTTTATGATAATGTTCAAAAGTTCATCTAAAGTAATCTAAACTGTTCATTTCATAATTCAACAATTTTTGACTCAATTTTTTTTTCAGTTTTTAATACAAGTAAGTATTAGTAACAAAATGTGAAATTGTTATCGATTCAACACAGAAATTATTGTTTTTTATGTATTTGGGATAAGTTAATTTTTTAATTTATTAAATTAATAAAGTTAAATTAGTAAAGGAAGCTCTCGTAACCCAGTGACTCTCACTGATCTTAACCGTTCAGTGAGGTTAAACAGAGGCAGGGAACCTTATGGGTGACCAAAGTGGCAATTTATCACGAGCGTTTCCGTGCTTCGGAGGGCACGTTAAACTGTCAGTCTCGGCAGTTGTCAATTGATTAACAGTCGTTAAAACCAAGTCGAAGGCCATTGTGCGGCTTGAAAACTCTGACACCAGGGTTAGCCAAGTTTGCCACATACTTGACTATACCTACACGATAATAAGAAGAAGAATAAAGTTTATGTAAAGAAAAACACAAAAAGAATAGGTAATTTGAAATTTAGAAAGAAAAAAAAAGAAAAATCTCCAAACTAAGTAAATTTTTTGAATAATCAAATGGAAACATACTCTGGATACTTATCAAAAAGCTCCACGTGTACAAATTAGGAGTATGGGGTTAGTTTAAAGTTTGAACAACCGCGTGTGTCTGCGCATATTTGCTGTACACGCTAGCTGGTATTTGGACTAGTTTTTAATCATCGCCTCGAATAAACGATGACAACTTGAGTGTTTAACTGTTCTTTTTATGTACGTCAAGGAAAATAAAAAATGTTTGCTGAGTTCTAAGTAATTTGAGTTATTGGGGTCATACTTTTATTTCTCTTCCAGTTCAATTTATTGGAGTCCAATTTGTAAAGTCGTCTTCCAAATAAAGAATCAACATTCGAAAAGCCCTAATTATTGGAACTGCTAACAAATCGTTCCCAATTCAGGTCGAAATTAAGTGGCAGTATTCAGAGTCAGTCGGCGAACAGAATTTGAAAATACGGGTCGTGAATTATAAAGAGGAACTAAAACGAAGAAAGTCGGAAATCAGGATCGAATAAAGAGACGCTGACGACATAAATTTTTCGTGCACCATTTATTTGACCGAAACGCAGAGGGTTCTGCTGAAAATAGGCCAATAGGGGGATCTAGAGAAATTCCCGGGACTTTTTCTTTCAATCACGCACCAAATCGCACAAAATGTCTCGCTTTGTTTCGTTAAATCAGTTTTTTTTACTCTACTTTTCAATTTAATTCGTTTTAGACAATAGTCGAAGAACACAAAATACTTAAAATATTACCTTTATTTTTCTTTGATTTTGGCCACTTGAAAGAAAAATAAAATGTTTTCTACACAGAAACCGACTGTAGACCGAAAACTATTAAGAATTCTGTACTAAGAGCAGTAATTTATGACAAACCGCATCTAATGCAATAAATAAGACATGCGGGTCGCAAACAATAAAAAGCTTTGAAAATAGAAAAAAAACTGTCTGTGTAAGTCTTGGATTTTTATCCTCAAGGTCGCGGACAATGGTCTTTTGCGGTTAAGTTGGACCTTGACGTTACAAAATGACCTCCTTGCAATAATCTATTCATAATCCGCCTTCTACAGCTTTCCGTTCGCTACTTCGTTTGCATGAAAAAGGCTATGTTCCTTGTAGTCCCCTCTAGCACTGTCACCTAGGCTGAGAAATGGGTATTTTTGTCACAAATGTCAACTCGGATGACAAATCTACACGTTCGTGTAGTTTTCTGCCCAGGACTTCGTCCCTGTGAGAATTCAAGAAATTCATTTAGCCTAAGTTACCTACTCATAAGGAAGCATTCATCAATATATTTAAAAAAAAGTCGGTTTCGTGGTTCCAGAAATTAATTTCTACAAACTCAAAAACTTCACCTCTTTAAAGTATTATAGTATAAATACTTATATAAAATATTAATATAGGCAGGTAATTACAGCTATAACACACTCAAGTTTTCTTTGTCCAATAAAATCACGAAAAGGAGAACCAACTAAAAAGTTTGGTTGTTTCAGGACTGGATAATGACGTAGGTTAATTTTCCATGCGAATGTAGTTGCGGGCAGAAAGCAAGTTTATTTTTTGAGCGGAGAGACAATACAGTTATTTTTCTTAGTTACCAAACCCTTTGAAACATCCAAATAAGTATAACTTAGAATTTCTAATTAACATAACAGAGCTGACCAACATTTGGTAATCCTTATGCGTCTTCTTTACAAAGAGGTCGTAAGTTGTAATTAATGATATGCTATACAAAGATTCCCAGTAAAATATGCACGCTGTACTAATTACTTATACAGAGTTCATATGACACGTTACAAGAAAATGTGGTTCTCAATATTTATTGAGAAAATAACTTTCCACGTTAAAAAAACGTATGAGTCACCGACTTCAATCCCAACAAGAGTTCGCACAAAGTAGATAACTAGTATTTTTGCAGACTACAATGCCTATTAGCAGATAACTAAAAAAAGAAAATGTCACTAATTTATTTAGATGTTCTGGTTTGTAGTTTTATTTTATTTTATTAAAAGCGCAGAATCATTTTCCATAAAATTTATATGGGACCACTTCTGGAGTATACTCTTTCGAACAAAAAGATAATTTTGATAATCGGTCCATGATTGGCGGAGAAATCGGTGAACATACATAAAAAAAAACTTACAGTCGAACATAGAACCTCCGCCTTTTTTGAAGTCGGTTAATGAAACGATTAAGTCAGTTGTCACTTTGAAAATTTAAGGTAAAATTTAGCTGAAAGCTGTTAAGCTTATTATATGAGCTACAAAAGTAAAATTATGTTTCCTATTTATTTTAACTACTTACACCAAAAAAGTTAGATACGTCGATTTAAAAAAGGTGCTTTTTAATAGTTTCTGTATACTCGATTCGCGATTTTCATTAATAAATTACACCTATTTAACGAATACGGCGTGACGAATTCGTATAATTTTCATGAACTCATTAATATTCCCTTTCAATTTGCGTTTTACTCTAAAACCATAAAGTAGAACACTAACGAACGCGACGCAGAAAATAAGTTTAGTGTAGAGTTCGTAACACTTCACCAAGTAGATACTGTGCCAAGTTCTGGAACAATGTTTCAAATGTAGGCTAAGAAGAGGTGTGAATGTACTTAGCTCCTATATTTAGCACAAAATTATTCACGAAGGAAAATTGGCAATGGAACTACAAACGGAATGCCTCATATAGCAACTTCGTATCCAGCAGTTTATCATCTTCATATCAAAATCAACAACAAAACACCCGCTGCCGCAACATCTAGCAGTTATTATCTTTTAATCAAAGAAAATATATTTAGATTTTGAGCAGAACCTTATATTGGGTGACTATAAATACGAACAGCTTTCCCCAAACCACAAGGTCTAAATATGAAAAACAAATTCGCTTCTCCATGATTTGCCTTTGGATATGCTTGGGTAGGTGAAATATTTTTAGTGAATTTCATATATTTTTTATTGGGAAAGTTATTCAGGTTTATTGGGAGCACCATCTCCTAAAGTTTCGCCAACTATTAAAGCTTTTAGAAGAACTAATGTAATCAGTACCGATGTACATGACCTGAAACAAAATTCAACTGCGACGAGGAAAAGCTTGTTATCAACTTTTCGCAGTATCCGCAACGCCCTACTTTCAAATCCTAGACCGTTCTTTTAGTTTCCAACAACGCTCATTACGGGGCGCGGCTTACAAAAGTAGCACTTGACCTAAAAGGTTGAGGAACTCTGGAATATGTGTCCGACATGTAAAGTAAACTCGGGAACGTTCGTCCGTGACTGTACTATTAAAAATGCCGGTACTCCATCATGTTTTCAAGCTCGACCGTTTTAAAGGCAAGTACCGTTGTTACGTTGAATCCTCGGTGCGTAGATGAGGATGTACTTGCTCATTAAACTGACCCTAATGGTTAGTTGGCCCTATTTGCCTGACTTGTTGACATAGGTATTTTGTAACCGTAAGGTACTGGCTCCAATGACAATATACTGTCATGATGAGCTTGAAGACATATTAGGGTTATGCATCGATTCGTGACAAACATTAGTGCGTAAGCTGTTTCTACGAGTACTTACATATAGTCTCAAATTGTTACTAACTTAAAGTGTATTTGAAGGACAAAATTACACAAAAGTTCGTAATAAAATAACAGTCAATAACAATTAGGAGTAAATGAAGAGTTCGGAAGACTACGTGTGATCTTGGTTTATTAATTTTGGTATACAAAACAATTGCATTCTTTACAGACAGCAGCACGTCATGTTACGCATTTGCACTACAAAAGCCAGCACTATAACGAGTGAAATAAGGGCGACGTCAAGGTCAACATGTATAGCCTGATGTGCTGCCCTGTGTACTTATAGTCATGTGGATACTTTTTCAAGTTTGTGGTAGATTCAAAGATCAACATTTTGCTTACTGTGGCTTCAATATCTATGAGTATCCGATATAATGTATGTTTTTAAAACGATACATAATATGTTCTTTACTGATTTTACTATAATCTACCGCGAATATCTTAACCCTGAAAAGGTATACATACTTAGGTAGTGTACATTGTAGTTCTCATTGAAATATACTTACCCTGGATCCCAAATGAATATTTATTACACGTTACGCAAATAATTTACTGTGTATTCAAATATGACAACACCGGAAGTTGAAGACGTTTATACCTCTCGTTAACAGTCGCGATATGTTATTTTAATGCCAAGTGGAATATAAAATACTAATGATCGTTTTCTAATTTCCTCGTACATGGGAACTGGAAGACATTAGCTTTTTCATAGTTATCTACTACTTTATGAAACTTTTACACTCAAAAAATACTGTTTCGTTCATCATCAGAAAACAAAATAGGATCCGATTAAATTTTACTGTAGTACCTACAATAGTTATATAGATACTCTGATTTAACGAGGATATAACTACATTAATATCATGTATACAGGATTATTAGTAATTTGTCAAGATTCTCATAAAAGGGGTGATAGTGGAAGTCAATAGATTTATCATTTCATCGATATATGGATTCCTTTAACATTTTTTTTAATAAGTCGTGAATAGCGTCATTAAAATATAATAATATTAAAAAGGAATTAATTAGTTTAATAACACCTGCTTGGTTATAGTCTAGTTGCATAAATAAAAGTTCATCGTGCACTTACAGCTAACCTTTTCCTTAGTATTTTCGAGTAAAACTACTTTATATTAACATCATACAAAAAATAGTACGTTTTTCCTTTTACAGCATTCTGGTACTTCATTCTCATACGCATTGTCGTTGAAAATCCTCAGAGAATAGAGTAGGAGTTTGGTGTAAGTGTGTTTGACGATAATGGAAGAAAGCGAAAGGGTTGCCAGTTATTCTGATTTATGTGAGATGTAATAGGGTACGTTAGGTCTTATTACCTTTTTTCTTGTGATTTTGCAGGTTTGCTTTTCCTGCTCGGAAAAAGTTTTTGACTTTGTACATTCGTTTGTACGAATTTAGCTGACACGGTTCAGATCTTGTAAGTGAATTTAGAAACATTTATTTTTTAACAATATGACAATATACGATAATGACGTTTGGCTGTCCAGAGTGAGCGGCTTTTGTACGAGTACACATTTTTTCTAAATTTTTTTGATGAATTTTAACTTAAATTATATCTCACCTCTGTGAGGACGTGAAATAATGTATTGTATACATCTCATTCTTTCCGAATCTATCTTTATTCCCATTATCCTGGCAACACTAAAATTCTCGTTCCCAGGAGTCTTCGCACTCGAAAAGACAAGAGTGGAATAGGATCCTGCTACAAAAACACTCGATAAGATACGAGTTCGTTACTGGAGCCGGATGCGATGTGACGTATCCACTATCGAACCACTCAACCAGTTTAAGAAGACCCTTGAACTATGAATTCTTTATTTGTTGAGTGGCATCGGTTGAGATAAACAATGACTGGATGTCTTAATACCTGCTTAAACAGAGGGTAATATTATTTAGCTATCGGTTAGTATTTTCCATGTTTCCGTATCAAATATTACTCATTAAATATAAATATATATTACTATTACTCACTATTACTTAAATATATTACTCATTAAATTAATTAAATATAAGATTAAGCATATGAGTTTAATGCTTCTTTGGTTAAATATGGTCACACAGCTTACTATGGCAAGGTTGTCACTTTCGCCTTGTAGTTTTGCGTATTCTATTTTTGAAATAAATTGTTCAAGGGTGTCACCTATAGGAATGATTTTGACGGAGGTCTTTGAAAACTGTTCATTGGCTGCACTTGTTACGAGAAAGCTTATGTTGATAAAGTGATTATTATAAGCTCTGTCGGCGACTCTTGACTAGATAAGGGTTGCTGTGAAACATTGCTGCTCACTTAGGGGAAACAAGGGGTTACAATTGGGTTATAATAATTTTCTTTTTGACATATATGTTTTTAAATTGGTTTATTATCTTAGTCTGTATTTGATCTTCGTTAAATTGGTATTACAACTGAGCTACACAGTGTTACAAAAAAAACCTTTTGAATAAAAAATGGTGTTAACTTTTCTGCATTGTGAAGATGTAAAAAAAACGAAGTATATCGTGTTGTGTATAAACGGTAAAAGAGAGTTGGCCAATGATACATTTGATTTTATTCTCATTCGCGGATGAAACACTAAAGTTATAAAACCTATATAGCTTCTACAGTAACTTTTCCCAGAAAATTAAATCCAAAGAGAAACTTCTTATTAAAGAAACACTGTGAACTGTTTTTAATCAACAGAAAGTTTTAATTACCAACTACATCGTTTTTTTAATTATTTATGTCCTTTATCTTCAGACGTATCTTCAGATGAAGAGCATGTTACGTTTTCAAAACTGGGTTACGAGTATGAGTGTTATAATTACGATCGGATTTATTGCAGCCAAAACCTTATACGGATTCAATTCTAGAAACTGTTGGAAATGTAAGAATCAATCATTTTATTTATTTATTTTACTTTACAGTTTATTGTACACAGGACAAATCTCAAATATATAATAAACTAGCTGTCCACCCGGGACTTCGTTCCCGTGGGAATTCGGGAAAATTATGTAGCCTATGTTCATCGGGGTTAATGTAGGATTCTAATGGTGAAAGAATTTTTCAAATCGGTCCAGTAGTTTCGGAGTCTATTCAATGCAAACAAACAATCAAATCTTTCCTCTTTATAATGTTAGTATTGATATAGTATAGATATACAGACAGATTTCTTACATAGTATGTCTTAAGAGAACACACCTGACAAAATCTCCAATGGAATACAGTAAAACTCCAATTTTATACAGCTAAGTAACTCAGAAATGAGTCGAGTAAAAATTAAAACACTAATGGTGCAAAAATATAACAAAAATAAAAAACGTCGTTAACTTGTTATGATGATTTGATATCCTGCTCAGTATAATTGGGGCCTGAATTAAATGTGTTGTTATTATATGTAATTTTCTTTAATAATTTCAGTAAATTGGTGTTAAAGTTAATGAAGTAACTTAAGTTACAAACCTAAGTATATAATTACCACTCTTACTTCGCTGGATTAACGACCCGAAGTGGATCTTGGCCTCCGACATTAAAAGGCGCCACCATTCTGTATTATGCCAATTTTGACCAGTCGGACACTTTTCACTTGAATATAACTATAAAATGCTTTTGAACTTGGAACTTTGGACTTCCTTCAAATCTTTTGGGCCTTTAGCGTTATCCAAATATATCAATATCCTTGGGGTTATATACGAATATAAGTATGTATAACAAGTTAACCTGTGTATATGAGGTGACTTAATATAGTAAGACAATTTTTTGTGTGATTTTACCCATGAAACTGAATAACTTTTCCCAAGGAACCCATACAAAGTTCTCAAAAAGAAAATTACTTTTCATTTCAAGTTGTATGGAGAGGTGAATCAAAGTGGAAAATAATTATTATTTACGTAGACGGATAAAAACGTAGACGTCTAGACGTCTGCTCTATGTTTGCTCAGAAAGTGGGAGGAATCGAATATTAAGGAGTGCTTTAACGCAAATCGTGTATTTAATTTTACTTCTATAGGTACTAGAGTTTTTCGTTGACAGAGACAAAAGAAAAACCCAAAAACAAACTTCTAATTTTTGCAAACACATTATTCACACCTACCCCGACCAGGAACTGAACCCAGGAACCGCAAATTCAGAGTAAGACGAACTTAATGTCGAAACGGAATAGCGGAGTTGAACTGAATAGTAAACCACAGCTGCGGAGCAAATGGAAAGATTTTCCAGAAAATGTATTTCTACTTATCTACATCTATACTAATATAATAAAGAGGAAAGATTTGTGTTTTTGTATGTAACGAATAAACTAAAAACTACTGGACCGATTTAAAAAAAAATTCACCATTAGAATGCTACATTATCCCTAAGTAACATAGGCTCCGTCATTTTCCCGAATTCCTATGAATGAAGTCCCGAGCGGAACGCTAGTTAAGTATAAACATAAATAAAAGAACAGATTTCTTCGACAGATTAAAAAATATCGTACTAAATCTAGAGTAGACTGCCTGGCGCCGACTTGAGAATCGAACGGACGACCATTCATCAAACGATAGCAACTTGGCAACACTCCACTTTAAGAGCTTACAGAAAAATCAACCCACTTGTGAAATAGGTTACGTCGCACGGATGAGAGAATGTAGGTACCTACGAGTTGGTCTTTTGTGAATAATATTTGATATCATTTTTTAAGTTCTCGCCAACTGCCAACTCTTCCCAGGAATATTGTAGAAGCCAGTAAGTGGAAAATAGCTGTATCATGTTTTATCAAATAACCCTCAAAATGAATGTCAAACTTTGGCGTCTTGTGACCCACATGACGCTCTGCCTACCCTCTCTGGGATTATAAGCGTAAAAATGTGAAATAAGTGTTATTACTAGTGGTATTTAGAACCCTTTGAATACCTTTTTTTAAACGACTGAATTCTTAGCATTACCACCTAAAAGCACAAGAAATTTTAGTTTATACCTGAAGTGAATCAGCGTCAACTTTTTAATATCTTACCTACTTTCTTTATTTTATTTCTAATACATCAAAATTATGATGTTTGTAAGCTATAACAATAAATTAAAAAAAAACAATAAACAATAAAATAAATTGAAACACAAGTTTTTTTTTCATTACAATATTCTACTTTAAAAAAAGAACATAGATCATTTGATATATCTTTGATCAAAATCACGGAAGATTTCTTAGAACGACTTGCGTAACATAAAACATATGGCTCTTTTCATACTCCCCTCCTGCCTCGGTAGACGTGAGAAATTGCGTTATCTTCCGAAAAGGAATTCTTGTGCAAATTGAATGAGAATACACATAAAGGTAGCTCTGCGTAATTTGGCGGAGTGCGGCGTTTCTGGAGCTCGTATGATTGACTTATGCGTCGTAGAAACATAAATTTATCTAATACTAGCTTTTTGCACGCGGCTCGGCCCGCTTGGACTTTCACATTTTTTTTCTTTTTTCTAGTACCTCCGAGAATATGTGTACAAAGTTTCATAATGATCAGTTAAGTAGTTTTTGCGTGAAAGCGTAACAAACATCCCTACTTTCAAATTTATAATATTTGTAAGGATGTAATAGGTTGACTCTAAATTATTAAGCGAAACTTTGAAAGAAAGAAAAAATGTTTATTGACGTCATTACACATTGGTAGGCAAAATTCAAAGTAATTATATTCTAATTACGTTCTAATGACGCCAATTGGCCTCCAACTCAGCATAGTTGTGGTTTCGGAAGAATCCACAACGCTGGTCTTCCGTGGAAACCCAGAGAGCGCTACTTACGCGCAGTCAGATCACACGTAGGAATACAAATTAAGTACTTACAATGAGCACAGAGCACAAAAATAGTGAATCTAAAAAACAGCATCTAAAACTAACACAAAGAGATTAATTAATTTTTCAAGAAACAGGTGACTCTCCCAATAAAACTAAACAACTTTCTCTAAGTAACCTAGGTATTTGATATAAAAAAAAAACATTACTCCCACATCTACAAGAACTCCTTACTTCGATAAAATTTAAGTACTTTACAATCAACACAGCAACTTAATACAAAATCAGCAACAGTCATTTGAATACCTGTTTATCGAGATTTCATCAACCCTGGTTCAGCTGTTTAAGAGTTAGAGGCAATCGAATGCCGGGGGTGATGCAAAACTTATAATTTTAGAGTAAAAGGCTTATAGCAGTAGGAACAGACCAAAAAAAAATAGAAGATTACCCAACAAGTGAAAAAAAGGTGAATCCTTTTCGAGGGATACAAGAGCCGAGATGAATTTTTTTTTCACGTGTTAGGTACCTACTCTACTTTTTACCATTGACTACAAGAAAAAGAAAAAAATTACTCTGTGACAGTAAATTATCAACAATAGCTGCTGCTTTAACGCGAAACGACTCTGGAACGAGAGGTTCACTTTCATCAGTGGATGTCGAACTCATTTTATGATTTTGAGACAAAAACTTTTAACAGCAACTTTTAATTGCATGAAAATTGCAAAGAAAATTCGCTGAATTCCTTATTCTAAATTTAAAAATTCTAACCGAGCCATATTCCATACAGCCAAGTTTTAGTACGTTTTTATAGCGAGAGTATGCAACCTCCTTGCACATTTTCTTTTGTTTTCTTATTAAATCCGTATATCGCTCATGTTCCAAATTCAAAATGTTTTATTCACTCAGTGAAATAAACAGCTTTTTATTCACTGTTTTTGATGAATAACGGACCCTTTTTCGAGGGGCAATGGTAAAAAATTCTTAACACTGCTAACAAATACAAATGCCAATACTCATAGGAGCCAACACTGACACTATCATCGAGAAAAAAAACCCGTCATTACTTGGAAGAGTTTGCAAAAAACGCACTCGTATCGGACGTCTTTTGTTTTGCTCGTTTATGTCTACGGTACCGACCGACACATGGTGTGATGCGTCAGGAAATCACGTTCGCTGCTTCCTGTACCTTTACCTTTTTGCTAACCTTACCTCCGGTCTCTTTGTCGCGATAAACTTAGTTGGGCGACACGTGCGGCTTCTGTTATTGATTGACGGTGAAGTGAACCTCGGTAACTTAAGCACTGGCTTACGAATCTGGTTTCAGTCATCTTTTTAACTCCCTACAAAAAAGAGGTATGTTATAAGTTTGACGTGTGTATCTTTGTGTCTATGGCATTGTAGCTTCTAAACGAATGGTCCGATTTCGATGCGGCTTTTTTTGTGAGAAAGCTGGCATAGTCGAGGTAGTTCTTAGCTATACTTTATTAACAGTTGGCTCAGCCATTCAAAAGTTAGAAACAATTGAATGCCCAGACATGATACAACATTTTTTTAGTCTCTCGGTCAGGGTAAAATAACGTATATGAGCAATAACATTACTATAATATATGACTATGTTACTATAATATGAGAAACAATGCGTCCTCCAATCAAATGGACTAAGCACTTCGTACTATATGTTCTGTTCACAGGGTAATTTTCTCTATTCTCATGCTATACCCAACACCAGAACAGAGAAAAATAGAATTTTTTAAATACCAAAACTATTCCTCGTAAAGCACTGGAAAAGTAGAACTATTTCAATTTTTGGACACTTAAACTATTTGCAATAAACTGAGGGAAAAATAAAGAGATCAATTAAAAACGAGGCTCCTACAGAATTTACTTTGTGATTTCTGTGATCTTAGAAATTTTGAGGGTAAGCACCTTTCCTCTGCTTGAAAACTTCTTTAACAAACAAGTGGCCAGACTTCGAGCCTGGAACTTTGTAGCTAAACATATGTCGTAAGTTAAAACGGTGGTGTAAACAACCGCAAAGTTATCTAGGGGACGATAAGGCGAATATATTCGGCTTAACGTCTGCACCGGCAGTTGGGACCAAATGGGAAGGCAGGGGACGCTTTTAGGCACTTGAACACATTTTGAGCGACGACGGCAGGCGGCACTTTGCTTATAACCATAAACTTCCTGCGATGGGTAAAATATGTATATGTTGTGCAGAAAGTCATCACAATATTACAAAATATAACTTAGTTAACGAGTACGTCCATCGAAAACAGCCAGGATTTAAGGTTGAACGTGCCCTCCGAAGCACCGGAACGCCCGTAATAAATTACTGATATGCTCATCCATCAAGGTGCACTTCCTTGTGTACGTACTTCACTGATCGACTCTAAACAGTAATTTCGACCAGGCTATGTGCTCTTCGCTACAAAAATAACAAAACAAGTAATGATTAACAAACACATGAATACTCCGTTCCAATCAAACCGTTGTTTTAAGGCTTCTTACACCGGACCTGCTAAAGAAAATTACAACACGGGACAAAGAAGGGGCAAAACAAAGATCAATGGCCGGTATTATGGGACCCTGCACTTGGTGTCACCTGATCCCGCATTTGGCGAACACTTTTATCTCTACGTCTATTTACTTATAAGGACGATGAATGGGACGATTACCCTGCGCTGTCAGGTTTTCTTTGCAAACGTGACTGATACTACCGAAAGGTATAAGAAAGTGTCAAGTAAGCAGAAAGGAAAATAAATTAAAATACTTTCTTTGATTCAAATCAAATTGTTTATTGTGGCAATAAATACACTTAAGACTAACCATGCTAATAATAGGACAGATTGATAATAGGTGACATACAATCGTAGGCAATTTTAATAAGTTCCTAAATTAATTTCTGTTTTAAACGTAAACAATAAAAACTACCTTTTTACTTATCTGTACAAATTCATATAACTAAATTTTATTATATGCCTTTCATGGACATAATATTACATTCGTTAAACAAAGTTCTAAAAATACAAAATTCTAAAAGTACCGATTTTGTATTTATTTTCTTTTCTGTTTTGATGTTAAGTGCACTTTTCGCTCTTTTGTAGTAGAAAAAGAAACTGATTTATTACGGCTAATCCTAATTCCATCATGTCGTTCTATTACCACCTTGACGACACGTTATGCTGGGGGTTATTGGACGAAACATGAGTAAAAGGTGGTATCTTATACATTTCTCTACATGCTTCGTATAGTAATATTATAGTCGTTTTGAGCAGACTTGGAGCAGACAGATATTGCAGTGGTTGTATTCAGCGGTCGTCGCCCAACATCGATCGACGCAGCCTCCGACATGAGACCAACGAAACTTTCCTAACTGGCTGGATTTATCTGTACGGTTTATGTAAAAAGAAAACGTAATATTTATTCCCATCGGATGCCCTTAATTTACTGAGTTTGTATATAGTTATTCTGGCGGCTGGAAAGTTATATCCCTAGGTGCATGAAAATTTTCAAGTACTTTGTAACTATTCAGCGAAATTTTATTTTTATAACGAAGTAGCTTACTACCCGGGACTTAGTTCCCGTGGAGATTCGGAAAAAAGTATTCTGAAGCTTATGTCACCTACTGATAAAAGAGCTTTTATTAATGATTTTTTTTTAAATTAGTGCAGTGGTTTTTGGATTTATTCATTACAAACATACAATAATACAAATCTTTCCTCTTTATAGTATTAGTGTAGATAGGTTTTATCTTGACCACGATCTGGCAAGTCAAGTGATGGGTCAACACTTGACTCAGGGGTAAGGTGTAGTCGAGGATGTTACGAGGATGGAAAGTCACTCAAACTTGAAAGAGATTCTGGTTATTTGATCTCAGGAATTCAGATGCAGGTAGATGCAGATAAGCGTTTAGTGCGGATCCTCGTGATTTCATAAGGATGGTACCCCGCAGTGTGACTGGATGTCCTATAGAAGAACGGGGTGAGCTCTCAGCTCATACAGCTCCTGAACACGCTCCCCGAATAAATCTTGTAAAAATACACTTTAGCAGGCTACTTTGCCTTGAAAGCTGAATTCCCGAGCTGTTTTCCAGCGAAGTCCTGACCATCAATTAAAATTGGTGCTTTTTGAAGCACAGGAGTGCTCATGAATCCCATAAAGTTATATCGGTTACGTAATTATGTCCTTAAAAGCTATAACTTTTGTTTTGTGTCGAGTTCACACTTCGTTCACATCGGAAATAGATTTAGAATGCAAAGCGGCCCTTGGTTCATCATCCGCGCCGCTATTCTAAATATTCCA
Organism: Aproaerema taeniolella; assembly: GCA_949987775.1. Lineage (NCBI taxonomy): Eukaryota > Metazoa > Arthropoda > Insecta > Lepidoptera > Gelechiidae > Aproaerema > Aproaerema taeniolella. Next base: position 13,101,263 of record OX465247.1, on the reverse strand, counting down.
ATGCACCTTACCTCTCGAATTCATTGTTTTAAGTGAGCTTGTAGAGGGAGAATTTCATCAAAAACATCAAGATAATATTTTTTTTACGGATGTCTACGAAACCCTTTATAATATAATGATGTACAGACGACTGCAACTCAGGTTACCACACGCGTAAACTCTGTGCTGTTGTGATAAGAGCGGTTTTGCAATGAAAATGGAGTAAAAAAAAAAGCAGCTACAGAGGTACAAAAGCACGTTAGGTTATTCATTTGCACTACAAAAGCCGCCACTATTGCAAGTAAGATAAGGCCTACATCAAGGTCAACATGTATAGCCTGATGTGCTGTCGTGTGTATGTACTTGCTCAAAAAATAGGTAATTCGATTTTCTATTCTAAGGCAAAAATAAATGAGCGAGTTTTTGCTTCTTCGATATTCGTCTAGATCACTGAACTAATTTACAACCCTTTACTGAGAAAAATCGTTTAGGTATTGAAGGGAATTGAACTCATTTTCCAAGATGGGAATAAAAACTTTTCTGATATCTCTGGTTTATGGCTTATTAAATTATTATAATAAAAGAACCACTTAAACGCTCCATTTGCACGATCGGATGATTACCGTTAAAAGCTTGTAAACACCAGTTAATTGTAGTTCGCTGTAAAAAGTTGTCAGTACTATAAATACGGCGGTCCCTAAGCCCTTCGACTGGCATTTCACGATCTTGGAAACATAGCGATAGGTCGAGACACGATTCGGACTGAGGCAAAAAAATCTAGACCCAATTAGCCACACTGCGAAATAGACTGGTTTATGATCTGAAAATATGGCAATCGATGGTGCTTATTTAAAAAGGAGTAAGTATCATTACTTTTTGAATACTTAAATACCTACTACTAGTTCATATTATGAGTAATAAGAGCTCTTCCAGTGCGCTGTTGGTTGGGAAAAAAGTATTTTGTTCCTTGAGTTGAGCCCCATGCACAGAGATGGGGCTCAACTCAAGGAATAAACGCGTTACTGTAATAAGGCAAGACAGAGGTTTCTGGTCACTGTGAAAGGAAAACTGTAAAAAAATCCCTCTTTACAGAATTTTAGTTTTGGCGAAACTGTTTATATGCAATGTTTGCTGCTAATCTCTATCATTCAGAGTAGTTACACAATAAAACGGTAGATTGGTTTCTAGGTTTTATGAAGAATCAAACAAATTCAGTGAGCCTAATAAAACTATAAAGGGTCTATTTTATACTAATTTTCAAATCCATCGTATTGTTTTAAGAAATTTCTAACGTCATATTTTTAATATTCATTGCAGAAGGGTAATATGGCATGATAAATCAAATCCCTAGCAAAAGGAAAGGGCAAATACCTAATTGTTATGCAGGACACATTTTTTTGTGAATCTATTTGATAAAGTTTGGGTCTGCTTCAAAACATGATAGGAACTTGGAGAATTTATTCAATGTGTGGAAAAATTCAGAAATACTTAAAAAAATTGAGTTCTGACAAAGGAAATTGTCATCCTCGAGAGAAAATCACTAATTAACTAATTCAATTACTAATCCCTACTTCCTTACTAATATTATAAATGTGAAAGTAACTCTGTCTGTCTGTCTGTTTGTCCGTCTTTGACGCCTAAACTACTGAACTGATTTCGATGAAATTTGGTACAGAGTTAGATTAGGGAAAGGACATAGGCTACATTTTATCCCACAGTTGGGCACGATATAACCTGTAGTCCACGCGGGCGGAAAGCTATCTAGTTTAATATTATAAAAGCGAAATTACCTCTGTATGTCGTCTGTCACGCTTTCACGCGGCTAAACTACTGAACCGATTTTGATAAAACTTGGTACAGAGATAGATTAGACCTTGGGAAAGGACATAGGTTACATTTTATCCCACACCTGGGCCCGATATAACCTGTAGTCCACGCGGGCGGAAAGCTAGTTACGCATATAACAAAATATACTTATATTCAAACTTTGACTGATACTACAGTACAAAATAATCGCAAAATAAGTCCTCGCAAAATATAAATGTCTCAAAATGTAACCCTGCGCAGTTCCCACGCAGCGAAAATAACAATAAATAAACAGTGAAACATAAATAAAGATAAACAGCGATCAAAATGAAACATTTAGCAGACGAAAGTGCAAGTTTAACCACTTGTGTTGACAAGCAGTCTGGACAGGTTTGGTAGAAACGCAAATATCACAGGCGAGATTCGAGGATCGGTCGAATATTTTGTATATTAGGTGAATTTAATAATTTGAAAAAAAATCACAAACACGTGAATCAGGTCACTAAAACTAAAAAAAACTGCATCCGCAATCCTCATACAACTTAAACAATCAACTGATTGCCATTTAGTATGGGCAGTCGAAATTTTTTTCAGAATTTTATTTCTTTGCTTTTCAGTTGCTTTGGCGAGTGACGAGGGCTTGAAAGTTTTTACAGTTTTAGATGCCATAAAATCTCATCTTTACTTTTTTCTATAGATGTAGTCAGAGTTGGCAAAAAGACGCTTCCACGGCAAAAAGCCTGAAATTTCTAACGAAAAAATATTTCCTACGGTTAAGAAATAGCAACAGGTTTTAAAATAAACAGAAGTGAGAGAGCAATATCCATCCTGTGCCTCTTCACTTCCCGTGCTATGACAACATCCAGTGATTGACGTTAGAGACTGAATATTGAAGTAAGTAAGTCATCTATACTAATATTATAAAGAGAAAATATTTGATTGTTTGTTTGTTTGTTTGCATTGAATAGGCTCCGAAACTACTGGACCGATTTGAAAAATCCTACATTATCCGTGATGAACATAGGAAAATCATGTATTTCCTGAATTCCCACGGGAACGAAGTCCCGGGCGGAAAGCTAGTCCTTACTAATATTATAAATGCCGATTTTGCTGAAATTTGGTACAGAGATAGATTAGAGCGTAGGAAAGGACATAGGCTACCTTTTATCCCACAGTTAGACGCGATATTACCTGTAGTCCACGCGAGCGGAGCCGCGGGCGGAAAGCTAGTATTTTATAAATCCAGTAAAGAAAAAATACAAAATATTTTTTTTGGTACCCTTGTCATTATTATTGACACTTTAAAATATGAAAAGAAATATATTTAAATATAAAATAGCTTTTCAAACAAGGGGCTGGCATATTTTTTGTATTAAGTATCACCTGTGTGAATTAAGTATACTATTCATTAACTTTATTCACCCAGGTGATCCTGATCATGTCACGTGAGAATGTTGTTCTTCTGCCTAAGATACTTATTTTGCTCTCAGCAACAGTAAGGTATGTTTTTGATCTTTTGACCATACTGCAAAAATAAAAAATAGACGTGTGGCACTCGGGGACTGCCGCGGTAAAGCTATTGCATAGCATTTTGTATCAACTTATGCAATTATAATTAAAAGTATCCCTCTACTTTTAATTATAATTGCATAAGTTGATACAAAATGCTGTGTAAAAATTTCAAAAAAGTTTACCATTTTTTTTGTTTTTTACGGCCGCCATCTTGGATTTTAAAATAGATGTTATTTTCTCAATCAGCACCCCCGAAAACCTATTAAACGACACCCATGACGGTTTTTTACAAAAAATACATGTCCGCCATCTTGGATTTCAAAATGGATGTCATTTTCGGAATCAGAACCCCCGAAAACCTATTAAACGACACCCATATCGGTATGCCCGAAAATTTCATATCCGCCATCTTGGATTTTTGGTGGGGGGAATCGAGACGCTCCGGGCTTTGCCCTTCGCGTCACGATTCCCCCACTTAAAATCCAAGATGGCGGATATGAAATTTTCGGATGGCGGTCGGCGGGTAATATGCTTGGTGACGCTTCGGGCTTCGCCCTACGCGGAGCTTGGCCTTCGGCCTCGCCCTATACGCAGCTCGCCTCGGCTCGCGCGTTCGGCTCGGTCTGCGACCTTGCCTCACCTTAAAAATCTAAATTTGTATGGCGGCCATCTTTAATTAGGGGGGGGACGCTCCGGGCTTCGCCCTACGCGGAGTACGGCCTTCGGCCTCACCCTATACGCGGCTCGACTCGGCCTTCGGCCTCGCCTCGCGCGTTCGGCTCGGTCCTCGCCTCGCCTTTAGAATCTAAACTTGTATGGCGGCCATCTTGGATTTGGGGGGGGACGCTCCGGGCTACGCCCTACGCGGAGCTCGGCCTTCGGCCTCGCTTTTTACGCAGCTCGCCTCGGCCTACGGCCTCGCCTCGCAGCGTGGTGTCGTGGTTCGGCTCGGCCTGCGGCCTCGCCTCACCACTCCTTGTATGGCGGCCATCTTGGAAAATGGTGGAATCGAAAAAGTGACCCGATATTCGGAATCATCGACCCCCAAACCCCCCAGATACCGATTTTCGTCCGGATCGGAGCAACTTCATTTTATTAATATTATTATTATTATATTATATTATTATTATTTTATTGGAGAAAAACCATTTTCTTCTCCCATTTCTGGGGATTTCGCCTCTATCGCGGGCTTGCGGCCAAAACGATATTATTATTATTATTATTTTTTTCTTTTGTTTTAATCTCTCTTTCTTGCGAAAGAAAATAATATTATTATTATTATTATTTTATTATTATTTCTTTGTTATTGTAATAACCTCGGCTATCTTGAGAGAAGCCGGACTAATGGCGACCACGAGAATTATATTATATTATAGAATTATTTTATTATATTATTATTATTTTATTATTATTATTATTATATTATTATTATTATTGTTGCACGCACACAAACACCGTGTCGAAGACTGCCGAACTGAAACGACGTTAGACGATGCACGGCCTTCAAGCCACACCTCCGTGCCCGTCGGAGTGGGGAGCGTTAGGTTTTTTCGTTACGGAATTTCTGGGTTCGGTCCCCGCGCTCATCTATGCAATAGCTTAATAAATATGTACTCCGCTTGTAAAGTTGGGGCTCTATGACTAGATAACGAATAAAATACGCAGTAAAAATAGTTAGATATACTTATTTATCATACTTATGTTTAAATCTACACTTTTTTCTTTTGTTCACTGCTAGATATACTTGGTGAACATTTTCAAATCCGGTCTTTTGATACTTAAATTCGCAAGGGAGGGTTTCGTCAGCTAACAAACAATGAAAAACAATGAAGAGGAAAGAAAAAACAAATGTCGTTTTGCAAAAATGGTTGTGTCTACCAAACCACAGGGACCTTAGAGGAAGAAAATATAAAATTTGCATTCGACTCCTGTCTACAATTCCACTTTGCATTTTTATACACTCTGGGGAACCAACGTGTTTTGAAAGTTAACGAGACGAAAAATGAAATGGCAGCGATTGAACGCGGTTTTATATTTCATCTTTATCTTGCTGTTTCTTACTTTCGTCCCCAGTTAGATAAGAGTGGGTTTGAATATAATTTGATCCAAGTTTAGTGACTCGTATCTGTGAAGTGTAGGAATCGTGCTAAAACGTAGGCCCTTGCTCTGCACCGTAAAATTTTAAGCACCCCAGAAACTTCAGTATGTTTGCTAAAATGAAGAAAAATAGAGATCGCTTGTTGAGGGATAAAGCATAGGTCTCTCGCTTGATTTTTTATTTCAAGAGATTTTGTATAAGAGAGTTTTACTTACGGATAATATTTTAAGACCAAATTTATCCGTGTAAGTACCAGTGTTTAAGCGAAATAAAAAAAGGTTGCGCTTTATATTGCTTTCTAAAATAAACGGATATACTTTCCACGTGGAATTATTGTGGATTTTATTCGTGGGTGAAGTAAAAGCATAATGAGAGAATACACAAAAATATAGTAACTTGAATTTACGGCAATAGGTACTTTACTATTGCAATATTAAAACGAGAAACAGGGTAGGCAACTAGGCAACATATGTGGCTGTGTTTGCTTCCTTTGAATTTTAATTCAAGGTTATTTCGAAGATCACCTACTCGATATTCAATTTAGGTCTATGGTAGTTTTACGTGTAAAGTTTACTATCATTTTATACTTATAGTTTGTTTGAAACAACTTGAATTTAACTTCGTAGCAGCATAAAGAGACCGTAGTTTTTAGTTTTAACAACTTTTCGCCTGACAGTTACTTCAAATTGCTTCAGGAAACTATATTCAGAAATCTATGCTTGACCGATCATTATATTTACGTTGTCTTAGACTCTAGGGTGTAAATGAATGATCAAAGCTGTTGTTGGAAAATTATAAGCAAAAAAAACTTTTTTTAAAAACAAGTTTTTATTTAAATGCGCTAAAAAGAATAAACTAAACTTTTCCTTTAAAAGTTTTACCATTAACCTTCCATTAACTTTTAAAGTCAATACACAATTTATATGATTTTAGTACTCGTTTTTAACTTAGTTTAAAAATAAAAAAAAATACAATCGGCCAGTTATTTAATTAACTTGTTTATCCCTACTAATCCCTACTAATATTATAAATGCGAAAGTAACTCTGTCTGTCTGTCTGTCTGTCTGTTACCTTTTCACGCCTAAACCGCTGAACCGATTTTGATGAATTTTGGTACAGAGATAGATTAGAGCCTGGGAAAGGACATAGGCTACATTTTATCCCACAGTTGGGCACGATATAACCTGTAGTCCACGCGGGCGGAGCCGCGGGCGGAAAGCTATCTACACATAAATTTGTGACTTTGCTACGTGGCAATTTTACAAAATGCAGTCTTATGAGTCAGTGACTGAGCGAGTGAGCCGAAACTTAGCCCGTATTACAGAAGGAGACTCAAGTCTTGATCTATACTTAAGTATTCATTGTCTCTTTCTCTCACTATTAAAATGACAAAGGCGACTGCTACTTAAGTATAGATCAGAGTCTGAGTCGCGACCTTAGTAATTATTTATTTATTTTAAAGACCGTTGTTCGCATCACCGTTAAACTTAGTTACTTATATAAATATCACTGCGGAATATCCCTACATAAAATCCAATGTCGCTATTCTCTTCCGCGATTATATGTAGACTCGTAAAATGGCTAAGCCACACCATTTAAAATTGCCATAGAAAGCACGAGCGCGCACCTGCAGAGCGCACCTTAATTTCCTCTCTCCAAGTGATTTCCTTGTTTATATTGTGTGTTATTGTTTTATATCCGACTAATAATAGTGTATAGTACTGTACAATTTTGCAGTAAAATCTAACTGTAGACTATCATAAAGTGTAGTAGAATCTTTGTATTTTATGTGTCTTTTATAGTTGTTGTTCAGTCCTTAAGTTAAAGTCAGTGAGCGTACCTATCGTGGTGTTGTGGTTATATATTGGGCGTTTCCCCACTGGCCGGCACCGGCGACGGCGACGGCGACGGCGAGAGTGACAGAGCTATACTAGGAAGCAAGAAATCGATAGTCGGTAGGTAGTAGAGTGACAGAGATACTTGCTTCCTAGGATAGCTCTGTCACTCTCGCCGTCGCCGTCGCCGTCGCCGGTGCCGGCCAGTGGGGAAACGCCCATTGTCTATATTGTGGAATCGCACCCGAGAGGTACCTACTAACATAGTTTTACCTACATTATCATCATCGTATACCAATCGTTCTTTCTGAAATAAGCTACAAGGAGTTGCACACTTTATATCAAAATCGTTGTGAATAAACCTGCACAAAGTGCATAATTTGCTCATTCAGGCAACTGAATGTTTTTTTTTAATTAACCTTTGTATGAGGCTTGATACGTTAATGACATTTTATTAGATATTATTTTACTTTATGAATTATTGTTTTGATATTCTTGACATGTTTTTAATCTTCCTATTTCTGGCTGGTTATTTCTGGTTAAGTACATAAACCACAAACTTAGCTATCAGATTAATAATACTGTATTCTTGAAAATAAATAAATGTATTAATTTATACTCTTAAGTCAGCCTCAAGTAATCAATAAATCATGGTCCAATTCGGTCAGGCTCACCTGCTGACAGAATGTAGATTATTTATAATATGGCAGTCGCTCCATAGGGATGTTGAGAGTGTTTGATTTTATGAACTATTGTATGTGAAACAGAAAATAATGCTAGAAATATACACATCAACACGGTCTAGGGATATTGCACGATTTTCCGTACAAAAGAGGTCTGTTTGAGAAGCTATAAAAGCATATTCGCGATACATGGATGGCTATAATTTTCAGACGAGCAAGTGCTAAACCTGAATTTTCAATTCTAGTCAATAAATTTGGTTTTACTTGAAATTTGTGAAAACGTGACGGAAGCGAAAACGAAAATTCCCTTTTTGCTTGCTTTTTGTATGAAAATGGTCGAATTTACGCAAATTTTGACAATTTTCAAGTAAAACAAAATTTATTGACCAGAATTAAAATTCAAGTTTAGCACTTGCTCGTCTGAAAATTATAGCCCTCCATATATCTCGAGTATGTTTTTATAGCTTCTCAAACAGACCTCTTTTGTATGAAAAATTATACAAAATCTTTAGACCGTGTTGATGTGTGTATATTAATATCCGAAAACAGAATTAAAATTAGTTTATAAATGAACAAGTTATTGGAATTTACATTATCGTAAGGACTAGCTCTCTCGTTTTGTGGGGAGAGCTAGCTATCTCGTTTTTACCTACGCAAATAAATGGCGGTGACGTCACATGCCTGCAAGTGCATCTCTTTTTCGTTGTTTGACAGTTAACCCCTCTATTAAAATTTAATAGCTTGTAACTTTTTTATTTCTCAATAGTTTTCAAAAATTATTTCGGTTTTGGGTTTTGGATTAAGGTCTTTTTTAAGATAAACAATAAAAAAAATTGTCAACATCCCTTTTGTAATTACTTGAACTACTTCTACGCCAATCGAAAACGAAGTCAAATCAGTAGAAGGAGAAATAGATAAATAGACGAAAAACATCCAAGGAAACTCGATTTGTTTAATCGTCTATTTTGGAAAGTGTTACAGATGCATAAATAAGATAAATATTATTTATAATTCGGTGTTTCCGCTTAGAATGCGTTTTTGAAACGGACTGTTAATGTTGTTCTATTAATTATGCCTTCCTGTGGGCTTGCGGCTGTTAAACACTGCCCGGGACATCCCGAAATAAACTGTCTGTTTATGGTCACACGCGACTTGGGCACAGATTGTAGTAATAGACTTAGTTTAGAAAGGAAGGCAAATCTGCATATTTAGAGTAGGAATAGATTTTTGTAATGTCCATAATTTCAATCCTATTTAGGCCCATTTTCACCAAAGCTAACTAGGTATGAATAAAATTGACGTATCTTGATGAATAACTATTTTTTTTCCGATCTTATGCAAGACACAAGAATATAGCACGATTCTATGGGGTGATTGAATTAATAAGCGAATCTTAAGGGCATTCTTCTCATGAAACAGATTTTTTTTTCCAAGGAACCTTTATGAATTTCCAAATTCGACTTTCAGGCAACATCAGCTGATCGTATAAGTTGTAATGGGGAAGCAAATATTTTTGTAAATATTTCGACTTATGTGGGCATCACATTTATTGTATAATGTAGAATAGAATCACATTCTTCGCTAAATAGTTTGAAGTCACCCATTATAAAGAAATAAGGGTACGATAGAATAGCAATTTCCGTATTAACCTAAAGTAGTGTCTCAAAATGAGCTCAGAATAAATAAATAAAATAATTTTCTATTTTCAATCATCAAAAGACATGGGTAACGACATCCACGACATATTAACTATGTACTTTGCACGCGGTTTAGCCGACACAGGCGCATTCCTTGGACGCACTGTCGCGTAATGCAACAAGCATATTAGAATTGATCCTGTATGCGGAAGTAGGTACTATACTTACCAAACCAATGAACATGAGTAGACCTTTACACTAGTGTAAGAGAATATCAGAAAATACTTGTAAACCAATAACGATATGTCTTTGTGGTTTCTCTGTAATTGTGTGCAAGTTGATATCTTCGAGACCAGTTGAACTTCGCATTGAAATTCGCATTATTGTGGTTACGGAAAACGAAGAAAACATGTCTGTTTTATCACTTTTCACCACAAAAGGCAGAGCTGGAGAGCAAAAAATAGAAGACCGGTGATGTTGACCTGAATTTAGATAACAAAAGGAAAACAGAGGCAAGCATATCTTTCGACACCTATTGTGTGGAGACAAAGCGAGGAAGTTGCAGCGGAGCCGCGCGCCATCGATTCATCGATGAGCGTCTATCCTCGGCCCTAATTTTAAATAACAATACGTTTTTTCCTACCTCAGCGATTTTTGAACAATTTATAAACACACAAGTACTCAATTGGAATGAGAAATAAGTGACAATAACCTTTGAACCGGCAAATCATTAATTGGAGGATATGACGTGTTTTATTTTTCGAAAATAGTAGTATCTGGTTCAATGTAAAACATAGAATGCTATGACAATCTACGCGACTCAGACTCTGATCTACACTTAACTAGCAGTCGTCTTTGTCATTCCGATATTGAGAGGAAGAGAAAATCAATACTTAAGTAATTAAGTATAGATCAAGACTTGAGTCTCCTTCCATAATAACTTAAATAAAGTAAGAATAGGTATTGAGCAGATAAATTATACTTTTACAAACGATTTGAAAGTTAAACGCATACTTATGATATTTTTTAAGAATCATGGCTAATTTGTTCTGCTCTTTGCTTTTCTGACTAAGTACTTAGAGAAAACTGCTCTACATATGCAGACGTGGATCTGATTGATGATGTCAAGTGATTTGCATATTATATAAAATGCATATTTACATTAGTATGGAACGGAAGATCACAGGTGGACAAATTCTATGTACAGTTGAAAACTTTTTTCCCAAAAAGCAAGATTAATATTACATATGTGCCATTTGAGAAGTTAACGTACAAAATTTAAACACACGAGTGCACTCTGTGCTATACGATAAAATTAATATTGTGGTAAAAATGGGGAAACCTCACTTTTCACCCGACTAGCAAAGCAAAGGGAAAAGGAGGGTTAAGATTTTGACCGCTATATATGTAAATATGTCTGTTCACCTGTTCCCTCCTTACTTAAAAACTACTTCGCATAATTTAATCATCCTATTTTTCAGTTTCTTATGACAAAATAAGTATACACATTATACTTTTGACAAAAATAGATACATTGATGGTATTTCATATGGGTATTTATTGTACAATAAACGATTTACATACATCCGTATAATATGTATGCTCTTCTGAAACTTTCATAACATTACATGAGCGGTTTTAGAAACAAAGATTACTTTGAAGAGGTACTATAATCAAGCTGGTACTAAATTCAGACTCACCCACGTACAAAATTGCTTGCGTTTGCGCCGTGACCTTCTTCACACGTTGCTCCTGTAAACGGTCGGTACTAAACCACCCTGTCTGTTTCATAACCCACCATCTTCTAGTATAACCATAACTCTATACAATCTGAGGAATAGTGCATCGGTCGAGTGGGCTGTGGTTGCACCATGCGCCTTTTACCGTTAAATGTCATCATGGCATGACCACGGTTAGGCTGAGCCAGTGCTCTGACCTATCCTTTTGACCTTTTGTATTGTGTTATCTCTATTTTGTTTTGCAACAGTCTTTGGAAGGGGTGATTCATTATTGGTCCATGTGATGAACAAAAACGAGAATAGTAATGAAATATGTTTTTCATGTTCTATAATTTATAAGGGATGGGCTCGCTCTTGACCACGTTCTAGGTTAGGGGCAAAAATTGAAGAAAAATAGACTATACCATATACCATAAGGACCCTTTAACCTAAATTGCTGGCACAATAACTGAGTCGGCAATAGCCTTGTCTACTGATCTGACGGTTGAAGGTTCGATTGTACATAGATTAATAAAATAAAATAAAAATGTATTTTCAAGGACTTGTGCGGGATATCGATGTTTATGTATAACATATGTATGTATCTAACAAAAGAATAAAATTAATTAAAATATTATAGCACCCATAGCACAAACCTTGCTTAGTTTGGGGTTAGATAGCTCGGTGTGAACTGTACAAAAATATTCATAGTTACTTTTTTTTTAAACACGCGGTACATTAATACATTAAGCATTCGCCACAATTTTTTTTTTGGGTTACTCGGCTACTGGAAAAAATTAGTAATATTACATATTCCTACATATTTATAAGGCACAGACTACAGACATACATTAGTACAAACAACTCTCAACTGTGTCTGGATGAAGTTTTTATCCCGTCATGACAAAAAATGTCCTGAGATAAATTATTCTTAGCGACGACAGTTACTTCCTCCTATGCAAAAATATCTTTGCGGAATGTTACTTGAGAGCTAAAATACTTAGTAATATATACTTTTCTTTCTTAATGAAACTATAAATACGAAAGAGTGTTTGTTTCATAGAAAAGTAAAAAAAAATACAGTTTCTTTTCTTTATTTTTAAAGTTTTTTAGTTCACAATTTCACGACGCCGACTTTAAGTAACACAAGTAAAACTATGTGTAACACTTACGAATCGTTTAATAATAGAATAGTATGATTTTTGTTTGTCCTTTCTTCACGTTCGGAAACAATTTGATTTTTGTTTGTAGCTGATTTACACGTATTAGTCAAATATGAATAAATGTCTGGAACTTGTGATGAGATGGCCTCAATCGCATTGTAAATGTTTCTAAACTGTGGTATAAAATCATGGCGAGGAAAATAGTGAATTACAAAGTCACGGTCAAGACCGAGTCTAATTGTGAATAAAAATTGGTGTATACATTTTTATTCTTTCTTGCAACTTTCTTTTACATTGTTTTTAAAATTTTAACTGATGGTTATTTAACTGATGATATTTAATTGTAAAAGTTTTATTTTTCTTATCATATAGGTATAGTCAAGTGTGTAACGAAATTGTCTAACTCTGGTGTCAGACTTTCCAAACACAAAATGTCCTAGTAGTCTATCAAGAAAAGCCACACTACAAAAAAACTACTAAGTCCGCCACACACTTGACTATACCTACACGATAAGAAGAAGAAAAGCCTGGATCACCGGCTCAACCTACCCTCCGAACGCGGAAATTACAGTGATGAATTGCCATTTTTGTCACTCATCAGGTTTCCTGCCTCTGTGTACGTTGCTTAACCTTACTGATCGGTTCAGATCAGCGAGCACCACTGGGCTACGAGTGATAAAAAAAGTTACTTAATGTTGTTCAATTCTAGTTAGATATTCCACTTTATCTTAGCAATTCACCTGCGACCTAGCGGACTGTTAGTTATGTCATAGTAAGGTCCTACATTACAGGCTTAATAGGAACTTTCTATTTCTACAGTTCGAAGGCATGTTTAGTGAAGAGATTTACTTTCTAGATCCCTATTCCCCAAGTATCTTGTACTTCGTTTAGTTATACTGTTGCTAATGTATTTGTACAAGTTAGTTACTTTAAAATTGCTAAGATAACCTAAAGATTGCTTGATTTCGTGTGGGCATAAACTGAGGGTGTTTAAAGTCCAGAATGTATGATTCAAGCGTGAATCAAACAATTATTAATTAATATTAAATTTTATGAGTTATGTTTATGAGGCAGACCATACAATCAAGTGGTAATACAGGGCAAAGGAGGAGGAGCATATTTAATGTTATATGCTTTGTATTTTGATTCCTAATTCTCCACAATTTTATAGGTTACTAGCATTCCGCTCGGGACTTCGTTCCCGTGGGAATTCAGAAAAATCATGTACCCTATGTTCATTCCGGATAATGTAAGATTCTAATGGTGAAAGAATTTTCAAATCGGTCCAGTAGTTTCGGAGCCTATTCAATACAAACAAACAGACAATCAAATCTTTCCTCTTTATAATATTACTAGCATTCCGCTCGGGACTTCGTTCCCGTGGGAATTCGGGAAAATCATGTACCCTTTGTCCATCCCGGATAGTGGATTCTAATGGTGAAAGAATTTTTCAAATCGGTCCAGTAGTTTCGGAGCCTATTCAATACAAACAAACAATCAAATGTTTCCTCTCTATAATATGTATAGATATGGATATATAATATATATAGGTTACAAATGAAGTTATCTGTGTGAGTTTTTGAAATCTTTACAAACTATTTTACATTTTGAAGTGATTTGTAGAGTAAACTAAATGAAATTAGGAGGATACCAGGGGTTATGGTGTTTCTTAAGCATTAAATTGTGTTTATGTTGTAAGTTAAAGCTCCATCAAAAGTGTTATATTTCACTCAGAGTTATTTTGTTTCTGTAGGTTTTTTTTTCTTTAGAAGCAAAATGTACGAGGGTTTCACTTAATTATATTCCGCTACTTGTAGAACTTCTCAGCCGTTTGAAATTTTAATTAGAAACGTTTTGCAAATTTACGGAGAGCAGCCACTCGAGTCAAACTTCTCAAAATGTAAAGATACGAGCGCATTTGTGCCAGCCGGCCCTTTTTGTATGGGCCGACTTAAGAGCGAAGATCAGGAAGAGTAGGGCTGTAAAATTGCTTTAAAACGGTTTGTTGATGCTAGTGATTAGGCTGTAAGAGTTATAGGATCTTTCGGACTGATTAATATTTATTGTGACGCACCACATGTACAAGTAACACTTACGTCCTTTCATTTAAAGTTAATCTAGGAAGCTCTACATATGCATTTGTATATCTATCTACATAACACCTCCAGGAAAAAACATCTCTTTTCCATGTAGGTACGTAACCAAGAGCGAACAATTGGTAATGAACAATTGGCTCATAGAAAATTACTACCAAATGAGGTTGATTTCAAATTAGGTTTATCTCAATACTTATATGAAAATAAAAGTCCTTACGTACTCACTCGTCCAGTATTAGTAAGTGGCCTAACACAAGCCCTTATACAAACAGAGGTTGCCTTTATGATGTGTAGTAGACAATAAGAAGCTTTACGAGGTCAACATCCTAGGTTTTTTCTATTTGGTTATAGAATCGAATGCAGACCTAAAACATTCTTTGCAGCGTATTTTTCTTACTTTGCCTTCACCCAAAGGAAATTCTATGTGGAATTACAAAAGCCTTTAATTTATTCTTTGGGCCAGCTTAAAACTCTTGTACTTGCCGAATTCAAATTAATTTATGTCCTCTTTTTTCCCGCTGTTCCCATTAAACACGCCCTTTCATTCAAAACCTTCAGAAAAATGTAAATACTTGTTACGTCTTAACGAGGCAAAAATTTTAATTTCCTTCAAAGATGTTTCCCTTCCAAAACGTTGTTTACTTTGATTAGGGAAAATACGTCAATTTATTTTCTTTGCAGGAAAGTAAAAGGAACGTTTACAAATATTTACTGGCACGTTACTTGTAAGAATTTTTAAATATTATTTGCCTCATCATGCCTCATAAAATTTATCTTATTTTGCAATCTACAGTGATTGATGGTAGATTTTTGCCTGAAAAGCGTTAAACTAGTGTGAAACTATCGTAATACGAAATGAAACCCGTTTTTTAAAAATTTATAAAATTTATTGCAGGCACTCAAAAAATAGTTTGATACAGGACTGAGAGTTCGGTTAACCAAAATGGCCGGTTTGGCCGAGTGGTAGTGGTGCTGCCTCTTGATCGACAGGTCCTGGGTTAGATTCTCAGTCGGGCAAAAAATTATGTATATAGCAGATGTTTGTTCCTGGGTCAGGGGTGTTCGTGTCTGTCTTTGTCTATGTTCCAAGGGACCCACGACACAAGTTAAAACCTTAGTGTGGGCTTTTGAGCACGTGGATTTTATTAATATTTATAATTAATTAATTATTTATGATAAAACAGACGTTATTATTTTTATAGTGAAATATGCATGGTGTTAGTTTAAAATTAGTACGCGAAACTTTAGGCGATAATACTCCCATGAAAATGAGCTATTTTCCCCAAGGAGCCCATATTAAATCTACATCTATACTAATATTATAAAAAGGAAAGGTTTGTATTTTTGTATGTAACGAATAAACTTAAAAACTACTGGACCGATTTCATTTTTTTACCATTAGGAGCTATATTATCCCTGAGTAACATAGGCTACATAATTTTTCCGAATTCCCACGGGAAGGAAGTCCCCAGCGGAATGCTAGTTCTAAAACGTCCTAAGTTCTTCGGAACCTTTATAGGATCAATTTGTTGTCCGTCCGTCTGTCTGTCAAGACCCTTTTTCTCAGGAACGCTTAAAGGCATCAAGCTGGAATTTGTATCAAATACTCAAGTCTACTGTCCCTTGGAGCTGTGAAAAAATCAAACTTCTAAGCTAACGCAATCAAAAGATACAGCCGTTTATGCCGCAAATTTCTGCAAATTTTCGACACTCGCAAGGTATTATATTGAACTTTTACTTATATACCTACAGGTTTATACGGAGCCCTCGGTGCGCGAGACCGACTAGCACTTGGCCGGTTCTTTTTGTTTGAAAGATGGACGTGATCGAGATTGTTTTTTACTATATTTAATCAAAATTATTTCAGCAATTTGAGAGTTATAAGCATTAACTCAAAACATCAAAACACCACTTAGATTGACATTATGTCATTTTGTTGTTGTTTTTAATTTATCCCTTTCGGGAAATGCAAAGGAACCAATTTTTATACCGCCATTTTTAGTAAACATTGCCAAAGTTATACATTTTATTTCTTGTGGTAAGGCTCCAAATGTTGGGAGTTATAAGTTTTTTTAAATTTTAGAGTTATCGAAAACTAATTTAAAGTCACGCAAAGTTAAAAGCTGAATGTTCCAAACATCGAGCACATAATCTAGTTCCAAATGAAAAGGTAGAGCTCTAGTTAAACAGAGTAATCGCATTATAAGATATTTCAGAATAGTCCAAAACACTCGCAACATTGTAAGTAAGTTGCAAAAACAAAACGATGAAATTATCTAAGAATGTGTTTACAAACATTGGAAGTGATTGCAGAATCCCGCATGCACGTTAATTTCAGTGCGTACGAACTAGTAACGATCGTGGTTATTATTGAATCGCTCGTACCAATAACGAGTGTTTGAGTGTCAGGCATGCGTATCGAGGAATTACGAGACACTGTGATGACACCACTCTGAAACGATACGCACTGTTAGCTCTTTAGGGTTCCTTGTAAATCATACTCAAACTCAAAATATATTTATTCTATAGAACATTCAAGATGTTTCTTAAAATAGGTCAAAATTACATTAAATACATACAAACATACATTAAAGGATTTAAATACTTACATACATACAAAGTTCTTTTGACCCTATAGTGACTCTACGCCTATTCGCAAAGGTGCAGTATAGGAGAAGTTAGTAAAGTGTTGAATATTTTTTGACTAACCATTATTTTAATAAGTACTGTAAAATAACAAATAAAAAATAAACAAACTAAGCTTTCTCTAGAAACATCTAGGTATAATCTCTTTCACATTGAACTGGGAGTATTTTTTTTTTGTCTTTTTTTTCCAGGCGTAATAAAGAAGCCAGTAGGTGAGACGCGAGAGTTTTGCAGTATTGTGGATGAAAGGCCATCTAATAACGCTCACAATAAATGTCCAATGTAGCGTCAAGTTGCTTTAGGTAAAACCTTATGACGTTTTATTTAGAGAAGATATAGCAATAAAACATGAGTCATAAACCCACTTTTGTTGTTGTTTTGGTATGAGTTTGTCTACTTTTACGGAGTAATATATGTTGTCCTTGTTCCATCATTATTACTTTTTTAACAGACTTCAAAAAAAGGAGGAGGTTCTCAATTCGATTGTTTTTTTTATGTTTGTTACCTCAAAACTTCCTTATTTGTAGACTGATTTCAAATTTTTTTTTTTCGGAAGCATCTACTTCCAGATTGGTCCCAAAAAAAATTATCGAAATCGCTTCAGTAGTTTAGGTCAAAAATAAAAAAAAACTGAAATTTACGGTCATATATGTGGATGATAATAGGTCATCAATGTACCTAAACGAAGCAAAAACGAAGTTGTTCCCTGAGACTTTTAAATTGGGCTCCTTTGTGTCCTGGGGCTACCTACTCTACCGGTCACCGTTTAGTGATCGGTAGAATATATTACCACCACACATCTTTCCTGCCGTCTGGTGATCGGTTGATACTATCACCCACCACCCCATATCTTTCATGCCTTCGTTCCCGTGAGAATTCGGGAAAATTATGTAGCCTATGTTACTCAGGGATAATGTAGCATCCTTATGGTGAAAGAATTTTTCAAATCGGTCCAGAAATTTCGGAGGCGTTACATACAAAAATACAAACATACAAATCTTTCCTCTTTATAATATTAGTATAGATAAATAACCTTTAAAAAGAATAAAATAATTTTTTTTTAACAATAAATTGACCCGCCTTCAAAAAGGGTGAAATAATTTTTTAAAGCTATGTTCTCGAGTAAGTAGTGGTTACGGGTAAAACAGCAAATATGTGAATTCATAGCGGAATATGCTAAATAGAGAGGAATAATGAATAATGTATGTTTTTTTTGACGTCGGCGCCGGTTTCAACAGGATCTAGTTTAATGAAATAAGTATTCGCACAAGCTAATTTTGGACGTATAAATAGTAAGATAATTATGCCATGCGAGTAATTGTTCGGCGCCGACGTCAAAAAAATATTCCTCTCTATTTACCATATTCCACTATGAATTCACCTATTTGCTGTTATACCTGTAACCACTACTTACTCGTGAACATAGCTTTAAAAAATTATTTCACCCTTTTTGAAGGCGGGTCAATTATTTGTTAAAAATATTTTATATCTAATTAAAATTTAAATAGTTTATAACACTACCTTTAAAACAAGTAAAGTGTGGTGATATTCCAGTTGGTTAAAGAATGAGTCTTGTAACCGAGAGGTTGCAAGTTCAAATCCTGGTTCGGGCTTGTCGTCTTTTCGAATTTATATACGGATTTCTCATTAATTATCACTTGCTCAGCTGTGAAGGAAAATATCGTGATGATACCGGCGCGGCAAGTCTGAGAAAATTAAGTTATTTAGGGCTAATCTTCACTATTTCGAGTGGAGACATGACATGACACATAGGATATGACATAACATGACACCTTTATGTTTTGAATGACAGGCACAAGTAATTTATGCACACATAAATTGCTCGTAATTTTACGAGTGTTCCTAAGTGCGGAACTCAAAAATATATTCGTAGGATTCCGTCTTAACCATTTTAAATGTAATGCAATCGCGGAATGTATTAGCGATATATACTCGTACAGTCGAACACGCGTAGAGAATGTAATGCTCGAGTATCTTATTACAGTCGCAGCTAGGTGTTGTGAAATGTAAAATTAGAGCCCGTATAGCACCTGAACATATAATGGCATGTTTACCCTCTCGATATTATTATAGTCTTGTCAACAACAGGTACATTTACCTCTACTAGTACTCAGAACTCGTAATAAAGGCTATATTTAGGTGAAACAAGTTGAACTATCGGATATAATAGGCACCTGTTTTGACAAGAATTTCTAATTAAGTCAACTTCTGATACAAGATACACACATACATACGCTCACGTCAATAATCCCTATCGGGGTAGGCAGAGCATCAGTGGTTCTAGAACCGCTTGATGCCACATTCGACGTAAATTCCTGGTGTCATTAGATGAAAAATGACGTGTAATAGTGATTATATTGTTAGCCTTTCGCCCGTAAGCAAAAGCCTCGCATTCCAATTACTGACTTTTGCAGTATGCCCGGGAAGAGATGGCAGCTGGTACATTTGTTCTAAGATACACGATACAAGACTGATACAGGATTTGGACGTTTAATCCAAATCCTGTATCATCACATCTTGTGTTTGAGTAAAGACAAAGAAAGTTAAGACAATACAATATTTTTCGATCATACAAACATTGATGAAGAAATAAATTACTTTGAAAAATTCAGACTGACGGGGTCAGGCTTGCAACTGGTCTGATGAAAGAACAATTAGTCATGTATGTGTATGTACAGAGAGCCGCATATCAGGTTACCACATGCGTGAACTCTATACTGTTGCGATAAGAACGAATTTACAATGAAAATGGGGTAACCTAATGCGCGGGCCTTCGTACATGGTAAGTAAGTAATATACGGACTACAAACATGTAAACTTTTTTCTGCCTTACATGTTAGTATGTAACGTATTATGAACAGAAGTGGCTGACAAATTACCATGTGCAGAGAATCCGAATGTTGTAATACACGTTGTCTGCAGTAACCACAGAATAATAAGAAGATAGAAAGCTATTACTATTAAGGCACAGACATTGACCTGGGCTCTGGTAAAAACTATATACTTCACTAATATTATACATAAGAATTGTATGTTTGTAACGAATAAACTCAAAAACTGCTGGACCGATTTTAAAAATTCTTTCACCAATAGAAAGCTCTCGTATCAGTGGGTGGTAAAGGGTACATAATTTTTCCGAATTCCCACGAGAAAAGTTATTAATTGATAAAATTACATAAATTAATTAATTTATAGTTTCAGGCGAAAAGCTATTAATTAATAAAATTACATAAGTTAATTTTCAACACATTTGCTCATAAAGTGGGTCTTATGTCATTGTTTTAAGGTTCATAATGATATGTATTACCCAGCCCGTGAGTAATAAAAATAAAGCACTAGTACGTAATGGTTTTTCTTTTCTAAATTTCAGCAAAGAGATCAGATCTTATTTTATATTTAAAATTTAGTGTAAATATTAAACTATTTTTAAATAAAAATGTAATTCTTCTAAATCATTTAAATTTAACAGGAAATTATCATTTATTTATGCTAAAGCGTGAAAATATATAGTTAAGTATTTTTTTATTATTTGGCTGTATGGCATACTTGTCAATGTGAATCTCATTTTGCGAGCGAAAAAAGAAAAAAATTCCTTCGGCTCGGGCTCAAACTCGCCTCTAACGTAATATCCAACTTACTATTATTTCTATATTACATTGATAAAATGGTTGATATATCAATTTTTGGTCAACAAATCACTATCCTATATGTGATCGTTATAATGATAGGTACTAAAGAAAATGTTTTCCCATAAATTAATATAGGCCTTCCATTTAGTGCCTGTATAACTGTGGGGCTTGCAACTGCATTGAAATTTACTTATGACAATTTTAAAAATAACTGCGAAATTCACTTAAACAAATAAGATTTCCATTGTTGTTAAAATTTATTTTTTCTGTTGACGAAATCAATGCGTAAGGTTACGCTTCTAGCTCTCAAGCAATCTAATGAAATAAATATGCATTATACAGTGTGTATTATAACTAGGTACAACCACTTGTTACCCAGTTTGGACAGTTGAGATCTGTTTGCAATACATTAGAATGTTAGCTAATGGAGCAACGGTTACAAAATTAGTTACAATTTAACGTAGTATACCTTTTCGTGACAGTAAGTGATTTTGAGATATCAACAATTCAGGGCGAGTCGTTTTGCCTAGCTAATTTAGGTACCTAAGTTTTGTGCAGTTAGCCTAATAAGGATTACAGAAAATATGTTTCATTGGAAATTTGGTATGGTATTAAAGCATTAACTCTAACTTCAACAATTTAAACCATGATTGTTTAATATGTTACTATTATTATGAACAATCATAATCCCTGTCATAGATTGTAAGGTTATGTTTAGTGATTGCAAAATGAAACAAGTTATCATAACGATAGTAAAGTCTTGGAAACTAAGAATGCTCCTTGATTTTCAGGACATTTTTCGAATGTATTATTTTGCTGACAAGAGCGTAAATAAACGCCCAAGCCTCGTCAAAATTCTGATTTAAAAAATACTAGGACAGTGAACCGTAACACACATTCAAGTTCTTTTGTTCTTAAAATTTATCTACTCCCATGAATCCATAAAATAACTTATAATTATTTTTAGGTGACTTTATATTACTTAACAAAATTAAGGATGAGAATCACCACACTAAACTGAACAACAGAATATTAAACATTATAATATACAACTCCATGCAACTTGAGCGATTTCCTTTGTATGAAACGTCAGTTTATTTTTGGGAGTTTAATTCCTGAGGAAAATTGTTAAGTTTCATTGTGAGAATTACACCTCAAAATTTCGCGAGCTAATTTTATATCACACCATACGATTGTTAATCAATATTAAGCAACGTTATGTTTTCCCATTCAGATTGACCTAAAACGTCCAGTTTAATAATCGCGCTAAAAAAAGTGGATTGAATCGCAATTGAAACACAGCTGGGGGGCTACCACCTTAGCGAAGCCCTTATTTTCAATTGCGATTCAATCCACTTTTTTTAGCGCGATTGCTCTGCAGTTCATGCCGGATATCCTGTTCATAACGGTGCTTGTAACAACATTCTTGTATAATTTATCTACTCCAATGAATCCCTTTGACCTCAATCCAGAAAAGGAAAGCCTAAGCTTCTTATACCAATCGAATTGACACAAAAACACTGTTTTCCTAGTATAACCACTTATCCCTGAGTGGGTAACAAATAAACAGGGAACGACTCCAAATGAGGTGAGTCGATTCGTTATCTGTCGTGTGCCGAATTGAATTGGCCCGGATCGGATTCTATTCGCAAGCGAATATATTCCCGAGCGTTGACCTCCTTAATAAATGGGTCTGCTTGTATATGTTATGTATTGTGTAGCCAATATTGACCTATTTGGTAACTGGATTGGGCGGAAATCTTTATGAATGCCCCGAAAAACAGTAGGAAAAATATTTTATTTAGATAAATAATAATATATAATGAAATAAACACATCTGTTCGGATGAATACAACAGTTGTTACACAAAAAAACACTTTATTATAAAAATTACTTACATATTTTGTTGCTTCACGAAACGGACGGCCAGCCGACTCAACACGCACTAAATAAATCACAATTTATAAGAGGAAATTTTAGTGTGAGTGTGACTGGCTTTTTAATACGTGGTAAATTGGATATTCCTAAACAGATTATTGAAGGGTTTTTTATTTATTTTATTATAAGATGGGTTAACTCTTGACCTCGATCTTGACCATAAAGATCAAAGATGAGGTCGACGATGGAGCGAGTTAACCCAGAAAACGCCTATAAAGGCACTGGTACTCCCACGCATCGACGGAACACAGCAAGCTGTTTGGCGTCGGACTTCGGTAGGAGGGTGGTCGCGAACCAGACGGCCCTTTACAGAGCCTACCACACCGCATGAGACCATAGGACGACACCTCAGATTCAGACAAAAATTAAGTGTCGTTGCCTGGGATGGATCACTAGGAGGCAGGTCTCATTTGTGTTTCCTTAGTCGCCTCTTACGACACCCACGGAAAGAGATGGGGTGGTGTTATTCTTAACCGATCACCACACGGTTAGATTTTTCCACGTGACCAAAGATGCACAAGTTAGAAAACAGTGAAAGAATGTAAACCTTCTTTGTATAACGTCCTTCTGTATCTATATTAAATAAAATAAAAAATATTACTCGTAACACACTTAAAAGACCTTTAGTGAAGGTTTTCCCTGTTTTTCTCTGTCTCGTGGGCCCTATGAAACATACCCTAAGACAGACACAAACATCCATGACCAGAGAGCAAATCGAACCCAGGACCCGCCGATCAAGAAAAAGCATTACTACGAAACTACGACTCGACCAAACCGGCCGTCAATAATATGTATTATCTCTCTGATATTCTGATATTCTCAAAAATTTTCACATGAAAAAAATATATCGTATATTTCAATAAGATCTCCATAATATTAGGCCGCCTTGTTGTACACTATGTTTTATGTTCTGTTTATAATGCTGTATTTCCTTGTGTGTAAATAAATTATATTGTATTGTATTGTATTAGACTATTGGTAAGTAGATAAACCACTTCACTTACATGGCCACATAAATGTTAGTATTAGGCCCGTGTTCACCAAAAATGTAACCAACGGTTAAACCGCGGTTAGAAGCTAATCAGACAAAATGACAAAAAAAAAGTATGAAAATGACATTGTCAAATCTCTGGTTAGCTGCTAATCGTTGGTTAAATATTTGGTGAACACTGGCCTAAGTTAAATTTATTTAATGAACCATCAATAACAAATGAACACCCTGTACTGTAAGTTACCATTACCAATCATTGTAATATCCTGTTTATTAGTAACTCATGCTTCCATAATTTACTTTTTCTAGAAAATTTTCAAAGTAACTAGCAACTAATGCTGTTTTTCATGCGCCAGTAGTTACTTAGGATAAGTTAGTTATAGAGTTCGAAAAAGCGTTTAGTCATCTCCGGATTCAAAGTCACCCTACTTTTTGCCGCACTACGGCTTTTTGGTTCTAAAGACGAACACACAACTGCGTTCGCTTTGTTTGAGACCCTTATTTATTATGTTGAGAAGCCTGTTCATATTATCCTACTAATATTATAAATACTTAAGCTTGTAAGGAGAATGGATGGATGTTTGTTTGTTGCTTCTTCGCGAAAAACTAGTGGACGGATTTTAATGAAACTTTGTATTAATATAGCTTTAGACATCAGAATAACACATTAGGCTACATAATTTTCCCAAATTCCCACGGTATTGCAGTCCCAGGCGAAAAATAACTAATAGTAATGATAAAACTTTCTAGGAATTGAATACTCTGTGAAACGAATAACACCGTACTAATAGTACTGTAACAATCCAAATAAAAACTGTAAGGAAATGTTTTTCTATGGTTCTATTTTATCTTACTACTAGCTGTCCGTCCGCGACTTCGTTCCCGTTGGAATTGTGCCGGTGGATTTTCTTTTTTTTTATATAAACCTGGTCGTAACAATAAGGAACATAACAAAAAAAGAATCATCCAAATCGGTCCAGCCGTTCTCGAGTTTTGCGCTTACCAACAGATTTAGTGATTCATTTTTATAGATATATAAGATGGAATATACTGACACGCCTAATACTGAAAGAAAGAGACAGAGAAAGTAGTTTATTTATTGCAAACATTACACTTGTAAACAAACACACTTTAGAATATTTTCTTATATAACATTTTTAGAACAAGCGAAAATAAAAAAGGAAATCGTATGATAAATATGTACAAAAACCTATGTGCTACCACCTTAAGTCGTCGTCTGCGGCCAAGGTCAGGTTAAGCGTGACGAGGCACAACGAAGATAGCCTAAGCGCTATATTCGTATATTTGCAGTCAGTCCTTTATGTTTGGTCAGAACATTTGCTGATCCGTGACCTATTTCGTGTCGAAATAGATAGGCGGGTCTTTTTTCTTTCCGAGGTTTTTAATCTAAGTTTAGAAAGTGGATAAGCGACGAGACTCTGAAGCGTTTGTCTTGACCCAATTTTTCTAACAATTCTCTGAAACCGTTATAAGAAGTTGGACGTTATCTCTTAATACGGGGTAACCTATAATTGACTTTATGATATAACATACACTGGTAACACCTTATATGTATTATGATAATTTCCTGAATAAATTAAAAAGAAAAAAATTCTCGTATTAAAGAAAATAAGGCTTTGATTTTCCCAAAAAATATTGTAAACTAATCCCCTTCGTGTTTCGAGGGAAGGCCTTGTCCCTCGGTGAGGACGTATGGGCTGGTAAAAAAAATGAAAAAACTGTATCTGATGCATAATTAGAGCACTGTGGTTTGGATGTTGTTATGATCCAAAATATACATAAGGCGTAATAAATTTATTTACTTACGCTGGGTATAATTACACTATTTTTAACCCCCGACAAAACAGAGGAGGTCATAAGTTTGACGTATTATCGGTGTGTCTTTGTATAAGTATTTATACAGGGTGTAACAGAAAGGTGTAGTCATATTTCAGGATGGTGACCAGCCAATAAAACTGAACAACTTTCCCCAAAGAACCTAATTGAAAAAAAAAAAAAATAGGCCTTTCAACCTATCAGCTGATCGCACAAGTTGTATGGAGAGGTAAAATTTTTTTTTGAGATTTTAAATAGGTTCCTAGGGGAAAGTTGTTCAGTTTTATTGGCTGGTGTCTGTGTATCTGTGTTTTTGCGTGTTTGTCTGTTGCATTGAAGCTCCTAAACGAATTGGTTCAAAGCGTTTAAAAGTGATAAGAGATCGAATGTCGAGGGTGATATTGTTTTTAAAAATTTAGTGTTGTTAAAAAGACTCATAATATGCCATGGTAGTTAATGTGTTTACAGATGAATTACGTTTTTTCCGCGGACGGAGGGTGCAAAAGAGAAACTTAAATCACTTAGGACTAAATTTATATTTAGAGTTACATTATAAAGACCTAAACCTAAAACTAACTAACCTAGGTGCGAACGAGTTCGATGTCAGAACTACATTGATTCGTCTTTAGATAATTACTTAACATTTTGGGTTTAACGAGGTTACGATTAGATGGCGTAATCGATGTATAAGCAGATCGCGGCTGGGCACGAGGCGCTGATGCTATGTTCCACTTCTTGTGCTGACTCGAGCCTCGTGGGGCTGATGCCGGTCAGGGTTCAATGACACATGTTGCTACCGATACGTAACATCTCCACCCTCAGAACAGCAACTATTTGAAGACTAACGTCGAGAATAGTGCTGTGCTGGTCCCCATATCATAGGTTTTCTTCTTTCGGAGCTGGTATATCTTGGCCTTCTCGACTCTTCTATTGGTCTTTTACGAACAAGGAGTGATCCTGGCAGATTGGATATTATATAATTTTATTAAAATGGATTCTCTCTGATCATATTACAACGCAGCGGTTATCGTAAAAACTGCTTGTGTGCAAATTACAGATATTTGATACTTTCTTCGCTTCTAATAATTTAATTTAGATTTGTCTTCAAATTCCTTAAATTTTGAAATCGTATTTAGTGCCTCTTCGTACGCGAATCGTAGCACTATTGAATTATTCATTCCTTTTTTTTTTCCTCAAATAAACCTTTTTAGTAAAAATGGAAATCATATTGCTGTCGGACTGTGTAGTGTGCCCTGCGGTGTTTTACCATTGCCCGCGACGGGGGGAGGACTTTCAAATACCCATTCTGGGGATTAATGGGTCGCCCTTCTATGACGCGGAGCGGTGGATTCTGGCAGTAGACAATCGGCCAGTGGGACCGCTGCTGGAAGGTTTGCTGCCCGAGCACGGGTACCTTGTGGACCTTGGAGATGAGCTGCGGATCTTCGTGAGTCCTCTGGGACACGTTCACATCCATCGGTGCTTCTTGATCCTGGAGGCCTTGGAGGTGGACGTCCCTGATGGTGCGCCGGCGGGGTAGCTCCAGTTTTTTTCTTTTCTTATTTTTTTTTCTTTTTTCCTTTTTTTATATATTATATTACTTAATAAATTTTATATTTCCTTACATGTTGTTCTTCTTTTTTTCTTTACTTAATTTAGATTTTTGATTAAATACTATATTCTGATTCCCTCTGCGCTATCGATGTCTGGATAACCTCCGCTGTGGCTTCACGTAGATTCTGGATACTCGCCACGGTGACTTAGAAGCCATCAGGTGTAGCGTTGCTCGACGAGGTATTCTTCTTAAGTAACCATGATCGCGAAAGCTAGCTAACCCGCGAGCATCCTACCGACTGCGCCAATTACGTTTTTGCCGCGGACGGAGGGTGCAAAAGAGAAACTAAAATCACTTAGGACGAAATTTATATTTAGAGTTACATTATAAAGACCTAAAACTAACTAACCTAGGTGCGAACGAATTCGATGTCAGAACTACATTGATTCGTCTTTAGATAATTACTTAACATTTTGGGTTTCACGAGGTTACGATTAGATGGCGTAATCGATGTATAAGCAGATCGCGGCTGGGCACGAGGCGCTGATGCTATGTTCCGCTTCTTGTGCTGACTCGAGCCTCGTGGGGCTGACGCCGGTCAGGGTTCAATGACACATGTTGCTACCGATACGTAACAGATGTATAACCTTATGCATAATACTCACATATTATTATGTAAATATAGACAAAATCTTAGGTTTTTAACTACCAAAACCACTTAATGCTGCTTTCCGCTATAAGAAAATCTATTTATGTTTCGAACTCGGCGGGGGGTACGGGTGTCCCTTTTATTATATCGGCTAATGTCCTCTAATGCGCCACAATTTCCGGAGACACAGCCCTGACGACTTCCCTTCTATCCTTAGAGTGTAAAGGATTGGTAGGGGCGACACCTAACATTGTACCAAAAGTAAATCATAAATGCATTGAGAATATTCAATTCATGGTGTTCACCAAGCGTGGTTTTGCCAATGTCTCAGTATTTTATTCAAAATCAAAATATAAATTAGCAAAGTCGCCAATATCAAGTAGAGAAACCCTTTATAAGTTGTAGTATATCAGAGTCTATAGGCGTGAGTGTATCAATGGTATTTTACATCATCATGCTCAGTTACGAAGATTTTCGGCTGTGCAAAGAGGCTCTGAAAGATGGCATTTACAATGAGGGATTTTCTTTTTCTTTTTTAAATTTTTTCCCCAGTCGCCGGATAGATGGCGCTAAACTATGTACGTTACTGCAAGGAACGGAACGTTAAATTATTTTTGATTAATTCACTTGAACGTAATTTTGAGATCATAAAACGAAACATTATAGTCATATCACATCAATATCACGTCTACCATACGTAGTTAGGCGATTTTACGAAAACAACGAAAAAACAAAACTGAATTATAACAAAGCGCGAGAAAACTAGGATGATTGGAAAGCCAAAACAAACTCAGAATATTTGATGCAATGTTTTTCTCCAAGCCTTTTGGCTTTGGCACCTAGTAACGGAGTCAGTTCAGCGCCATCTAGAGAGCTCTGGGGAAATACTTTTTTTTTTAATACCCAAAAAGAAAACCTCCCATTCAAAATGCATTGTTTATAGAAAAGGTTCCACGTTCCATTTTCAAAATCACTGACGACCCACTACGCTTGTTCTGTAATGGATTTTCATAGTATTTTACAAATCAAGCTTATCAAAACTCCTTGGTGAAAAAATCTCTTTTCTTATAAAATGTCAAAAAACCCGTGACAGAAAAAAAAAGTTTCAAAGAATAGTGAGATTTGCCTAGTTATTGGTAGAATTGCGAATTGTTGAAAATGCAAGGAAATACAGATTATTTTTCGACAATTCACAATGCTACCAACATCAAGGCAGTTAGCTCAATGTTCTTTAAAACGCTGTCTATAGAAATAAATAGCGGCATATTATTTTATCGTTAAAGAAGAAATAATATTACGTTTTGTAATACCGATATAAATGTTTTATTTGCCTCGCATGATGATGTAAAGTAGAATGCTTACCTCGGTTGCAAGAAGCTATTACACCCTCGAACTATATTCGCCCTTGTTCGCTTCGCTCGCTCGGGCGTCTAAATATCTCGGGTGCACTCGGTCCATTAGCACCCTTAGCGAGCTGCGCTCGCACGGGCACCAAATTGGATCTTTTTCTGTAATAGCTTTCTTACGTCCCTTGTGTAACAATCTATTATTGTGAATGTTATCTATTTTTATATCTAGGTTCCTATTACTAATGAAAATAGGCATTTTATCATTAACATTTACTGGCTGTTTCTGCATGCTTTGGATAGAAACCCGGTAGAAACCGGCGGGTAGAAACCCAGGAATATTACTATTTTGTTCTATGGTTGTAACTGATGCATTAGCGTTTGCAAAAATATTGCCCAAGCGGGTCTACTTTATTACAGTATCAGCTGTAAAATGAGGGTAAGTAAATGGTAAGTACCTCTACATTAATAATATTTTGAGAACCCTCAATAACCGGTAAATAGGGTTGTTGAAGTATTCTGAAGTTCGCCACACATTTTATACCTACACCTTAAGGAAGTATTTTGACTATAACATGTTCTTGTTTGATCAAATGTACAGACAGTAGCGAGTCAGGTTACCCATTTGCATTACGAAGCGAGATAAGGACGACGACAAGTTTAACATATAAAGCCTAATGTGCTGCAGTATATTTTTTTTAGACTAAGATCTCTGATAATTAAAGTGGAATCCAACTCTTAGAACCACTAATTTTAACCTTCAATTTAAACTTTTTATTCAGTTTTCGAAATTAAATTTATGTTTTTTTTTTCAAATAAATCGGTCGAACACTGACTTGATAATACGGCAAAGACAAAGATTGAACTGTAGATACATGTACATTTATTTTATACCTACAAACCTTTGCTTTTAATCGTCCAGTCGTGTCTGTATTTCATGTTCAATCACGCTGGCAATTAAACAAAGAGAAAAGGGTAAGCTTATCCCCAAGACTTTATTAGTGGTCTGGATGTTTGTTTCAACTTGCAAGTCGCGTAAATCCCTTCATCCTACACTAATCCTGGTAAAACAAAAGGAGAATACAGGATCAACTCATAATTGTCTCTGTCTTCGTATTTACTGTCGTATTTTGTCAGCTTTTGTGGATGGAAGTTTCAGAAGTTGTACTGAAGCGTCTTTGTTTGTTTGAAGGTTTTTGAAGAGAATCTTTGTCTTTGTTATTTAAATATGGTATATGTTTCGAGAAAATAAATTAATAGAACAAAGTTCAGCTACATTGTATACAGTGGTTCTATTTCCTCCCCTAATTTATAAACGTAATTTGAAGTCAAATAACAGAAAAGAGCCTCGCGGGATTTTTTAAAATTATTTCTTATCTCCGTATAAGTAAGACCTGTTTTTAAACGCTCTTGTGAAGCTTTTATCTGTCACTTTACACGTTTATTAAAAAGAGGGCATTGTCTAGACAAAATTCGTGTTTCAAAAATTATTCTTAACTAGCTTTCCGCCCGCGGCTCCGTCCGCGTGGACTACAGGTTATATCGTGCCCAACTGTGGGATAAAATGTAGCCTATGTCCTTTCCCAGGCTCTAATCTATCTCTGTACCAAATTTCAACAAAATCGGTTCAGTAGTTTAGGCGTGAAAGACGGACAGACAGACAGACAGAGTTACTTTCGCATTTATAATATTAGTATGGATTTAATTTTGTGTAGACGATAAATCGAAATGTACATGAAAACTAAAACGAAACCACAAAGCAGCGGTTTCTATGATGCTGTCTGTACCTAAGCATGGATACTTTTGTACTTAAACTAGATAACCTCGATGCAACAATAGACCCTTTCAAAGGTAGCTGAAGATTTCGTTCATTGTTTACGGGCTAAATTGAGTTACGTTACGACAGAACCTCCTGACGCGTAGTAGCGTTTTGGTGACATAGTCAACACAACAATTTGTAACAATAACAACGTTTTACTTCTGTTTACGTTTTGCGCCTTAGAAAATTATGAGAAAGATAAGGAAACACAAATGAGACCTGCCTCCTAGTAATCCATCCCAGGCAACGAAACTTCATTTTTTTCTGAATCTGAGGTGTCGTCCTATGGTCTCATGCGGTGTGGTAGGCTCTGTAAAGGGCCGTCTGGTTCGCGACCACCCTCCTACCGAAGTCCGACGCCAAACAGCTTGCTGTGTTCCGTCGGTGCCTGGGAATACCAGTGCCTTTATAGGCATTTTCTGGGTTAACTCGCTCCATCGTCGACCTCATCTTTGACCTTATGGTCAAGATTGAGGTCAAGAGTTAACCCATCTTATAATAAATAAATAAAACCATTACAGTATTTTGCTCGATTAGTAACTAATTCGATTCAGTCGTAGACTTTTTCTATGTGTATTGCCTAACAAGATTTGGAAAACAGGAACACGACTAAGGATAGGCTTATTGTTCCGTGGTTCAATGATTCAGACCATGGTTCAGTCAAATTGCTACACCCCTTATCCACCTATATCATAGACATATTTGAGATACTCGAACTGTTACTAGACTCTATCTTACATACATATTATACGCTCACGCCCATAACCCCTAACGGGGTAGGCAGAGCATCAGTGATTGTAGAACCACTAGATTCCACGTTTGACACAAATTGTGAGGGTTATCAGACGGAACAAGTTGCATAATGATGAGAGGTGATCATGATCAGCCTTTCACTCTCTCTTTTTTGGGTGACTTGCGAAAATTGAACTTGCCTTCGGGGAGCCGACATTTTTTTTTAGAATGTCATAACTTTGGAGCAAGTTGTTCAGTTTCATGAGAATAATCAGCCCCTAAATTTTGACTTACTAATTTTAAATCACACTATATTTTCTCTGAAATGTGAAAAGCGAAATAGCTTAAACTACTCTTTCAGTTTCGGTATTGAGTTATCTTCTTTGCGCCACCGTCTCCTAATTGGAAAATTAGGAACACGAATTTAAAAATTTGCAAGTATTTCATTAGGTTCTTTAGGAAAAGTATAAGATAGTACAGTGCTTATATTTTCTTAATGTGGTTCAGCTCGTGTTTCGAATAAGTAAATTGATTTTCAAAAGACAAGAACGAGACATATACTATTTGCCGAGAGACATTAAGAAAATAGAAGCACTGTATTAATTCTAGTAGTTCAAATTTTAGAAGTCTATGGTGTAACACAAAGTAAACAGTGTGTCAGTAGGTATGTCACGATGTGAAGGATATTCCCTCGTTTTGAAGAATTTACTTGTGATGGCAACTTTTGATTGTTAGATTGAAGCGGTTGCCATGGCCGAAATAGACCGGGAATAGACATCCTTATCATTATGATTTAGTGATTCAGAGTATCTTCCGGGAGGTTATTAAATAAAACCCATTTAATTTAAAGCTTTAGCAAAAAGTTACTTGATAAGGTTAAAAATATAATTAAACTAGCTTTCCACCCGCGGCTCCGCCCGCGTGGACTACAGGTTATATCGTGCCCAACTGTGAAATAAATTGTAGCCTATGACCTTTCCCAGGCTCTAATCTATGTCTGTACCAAATTTCATTAAAATCGGTTCAGTAGTTTAGGCGTGAAAGACGGACAGACAGACAGACAGACAGAGTTACTTTCGCTTTTTTAATATTAGTATGGATGATATTGAAAAAACTTGATAAAAATCCTTTAGGAATAATTAATAATTATACTAACAGCCAAAACTGTAATAGTTCTATAATACATATTACATAATATCCTGTACACTAATTAAGTACTAATTTTACATTTTGACAAACAAAAAAAAAGTATTTTAGGACTTTTTGATATAACCTATAACTTAATTTTGTCTTGTATTCCATATTTTTCTTAAAGATTTGTACTGAAGTATTATACTTTACATCTCTGAAAATTGCGGAAACAGTTGGCTAAAATTTCGTTCAAAATTCTTAGTGTAAAAGTAACATAAATCATGGCTTATATCGGACGGGGAAGTTTTCCCAAATCAGACCACCGCCCGCAAACTTTGCAACTTTTGTTTGAAAAGAAAATCCACTTCACTCTTCTTTTACGGCGAGAAATATCGCGAAAATATGAAACAGTTTTGGTTAAAAACTTTGCTTGAATTTGGTTTCATGTGAGTTATGAAAGGTTTTATTGTTAAGTTAACTTCCTACTTGGAAAAGTTTTCTGGAAACCAAACAAAATGGTGTCTGCTGTCCGTGAATACGATTTTATTATTTAATTGAAGTAATTTTTAAATGATAAGCACTGTTATTATCTGTTCAAATAAAAATTTCCCAAAATATCGGTTCATAAGCTTTCTACCCGTGTTAATCCAGTGCCTGATTTATTTAACCACTTTTAGGAAATCTATTCAGTCGTTGTGACGTGAAGGCTGAACAAATAAACTTACAAACGCACTTTCGCAGCATACACCTTATTATGCACTCAAAGTATAGGTATAGTCAAACAGCAAAGTGCCTTATCAAGTTCGGTAACAATAACAATAAATTTAATATTTCGTTAAGGCTTGGATTTCGAATTGACACTTTGAAATTCCAAACTAAAATAGACCTTAACGTTCTACAACGTACAAGGAATATTCAACCTAAGGGTGGTATAGCATTTTCCTGTTCGACTTTACATGAAACTCTTTGAATGAAAAATCCTTAAACAGATTTAATAGTACTTAAACAGATTTTGTGACTCAATCAATATTGTGATTTCCTTGTTTGTTGTATTGTGAAACTCTTTCGTTGCTTTTGTGTTTGTCTGTTTCTGTACTGACTCTTTGTAAGTGTGTACTGTGATGGAAATAAATTTCTTATATATCTATCTATCTGATAATTTTATTAAATTTTATTAATCCTTTGAATTTTATTTGCGCTTTGTTCTTAAAAAATAAAACAACTAAAAGATCTCAACTGTAATTAAACATATAATTCAAAAGGTTCTTCAAATATCTTTCTAACAAACTCAAGACAAACACAAGAAAATAAAAGTGAGTTAAATTAAGCAGGCAAAGTAAGACAGTCGTCAACTGACCCTTATACATCCTTTCATTAAATTGGCCTGAAAAATCTTAGTGCTGTGTAAAAATACGATTTCCTACGAAAACACAATTTCAGTAAAAATATTCGGTATTTTAAACATTAGTAGTTTTAAGGTAAGTAATCATATTTCAAGAGTGCATTTTTGCGAACAGAAGAACAAAACGATTGATAACTGACAAATTTTGTAAAGCTTCGTCCTTTGTGTTTGTCTAGACATGTACTTAACAGTAACGACGATTTATCTACGGTTTAAAGACATTTATTTCCCATTAAAGACAAAAATACAGTGTCACTTACATGCGAAACAGGTAGTTGTAACAAATTGATCGAGTTCATCCGCACAGAGATACACAAATTAAACATTTTAGCAATAAGTACACAATTACTTCAGGTTTCCTGAACTTGTTAACCATCCCTCCGAATAAAATTAGTCATGAATTAAGAACAACGCTAAAGTACCCAACTAGTTCCCTATTAAAACTTGAGTTTATATTGATCACTATTGACAAATGTTTTCTTTTATACGCTATTTTCGGAATACATGATTTTAATTTATCCAGAGTGTAAGTAGAAATAAAGCTTAATTTACAGATATTCTTCCTGTTATATTTCCCAACTCTATTTCTGAAACTTATGAAGCGGGAGGGCCCTTTAGAGGTCTCTATGGCCAATTTAGCCTCTATGGAGGTACGTTACCCGGAAGCATATCCTCTTGGTTATATCCAGTTTGTAATAAGACCCTCATTTTGCAAGTGGGTAACTTGTATACATACCCAACTCATGTATGTATAACATAGCTGTGCAGGTTAGATTCGTTGAAACGCAATTAAATGCTCAAGGAGTTAAAATGTTACCTTAGCATTATTCTGTAAGATAGAATAAAATACACTTATTGTTGTTTCAATAAATTCTTTAAATAGAGAACTACAAAAATTACAAATGTAGACGATGGCAATTGATTTAAAAAAAAAGTTTTCATTGATAAATTAGACGATACTTGACGGAAATCCCATGCTTAATGAATATTTATTACTTGTCGTTTCGAAGATTTTGTAGCCATAGATAAAAATAATGTCAGATACTAATGAATTGCAACATTTCGATTCATTTCATTTTAATAGGCCTCTATTCTGGAGAGTTGCATTTAGAAACATTCATTTTTAAAATTGAATTTATTTCAAATAGTTAATCTTTTAAAAATACAATTCATACTTATATATTACATTAACTATCAGAATAAATGACACAGTCACAAATTATAAT
This sequence comes from Aproaerema taeniolella, assembly GCA_949987775.1. Lineage (NCBI taxonomy): Eukaryota > Metazoa > Arthropoda > Insecta > Lepidoptera > Gelechiidae > Aproaerema > Aproaerema taeniolella. The sequence goes on along the minus strand of OX465247.1, from coordinate 13,065,815 downwards.
AAAGACTGAAATATCGATCCTGATGCAAAGGACCCCATCCTGGCAGCAATGAAACGCTGCACTGGACCAATATGGCCAGCCTTTGCACCAAGAACGACTGAGTGCGATAGTCCCGGTGCTCTCTATTAATCACCACCCGAGCTCTTTTTATTTAACAGATCAAAAATTTCCTGTAAAATAAAACAAAATGTATGCATCTGACTTCCGTCTCGTAAGGCAATGGATATTTTATAGCATTTGATTTGAGCACTTAAGAAGCTCGATAAAACAAACATATTCTTGTATATCCTCGTTCTAATCGCTATTTGCGACTTAGCGACAAACTTGCGGTTGCAATTTCTCTAAACTAAATAGCAAAAAAGTTACTTAAGCCTGTAATAACGACTGCCATTACGCATGCTTTTTCCTCGGGATCATTCTGCAACAATGTTGCACAAAGATCGATATGGGATAAGACGATTTTATCGACTACTAAAACACGAGGGACTTGATTCCCTTTGATAGCCGGTTTGATCGAGTGGTAGACTCGCTGCATCTTGATCGACGAGTCTTGGGTTCGATTCCTAGTCGGCACAAATATTTGTGTAAAAAGCAGATGTTTGTTCTCAGGTCATGGGTGTTCTTTTCTGTTTTTGTCTACGTTTCAAGGGACCCATCGACACAAGGAAAAACCTTAATGTAGGCTTTTGAGTGTGTAGTATTTATTATTATTATTCGTAAAATATTCCTATTTTTAAACCCCCGACGAAAAAAGAGGGGTGTCACAAGTTTGACGTGTGTATCGGTGTCTGTGTATCTGCCTGTGACATCGAAGCTCTCAAAACGAATTCAACGCGGTTTTTTTTGTTTTAAAGCTGACGTGCTGGTCGAGATGGTTCTTAGCTATAAATGATCAAAATTGGTTCACTTATTTAAGAGTTATAAGCGATGAATGTCGGAAGTTATCTCTATGCAAAATTTTAGCGTTCTATTTCCAGTCCAAGAGTCAGAACTAGGCGTTGATGAACATCAAGGCCTTCCTCTTTAAGTTAAGTTAAGATTTGTTATAATGTTTTATTTAAAGAGCTAATAGGCTTTGATACCGAAAAGAAGTGACTATTCTAATCTTTTGAAAAAGTAGAATTAAAATGATTACAAAGATATTTAAAGAAAAAAAACTTTTAGATAATTATGTCATGAAGTTCGCCCAGCAAAATAATCACTGAACATGTCGTTGAAAGCTATCGACAATTTCGAAACCCATCTCTAGGATCCATGATTAATATCCCAGAGGCACGCAGGACCATCAGTGGTTGGCTACGCGTCATTAGTGCAGCTAGATCTTGGTCTGCGTACGCGCATACATAGCCCTTAGAATGTTTAGAACTTAAAAATAACTTGCCATAATTGGTATAATGGTTAAGCGACAGTGAACACTATGGAGATTATGTTCTTGGGGCACTTGGGAAATAAAATGTTTGTTTAGTTTTTTTTCTGGTCTGGAATTATTCAAAGGATAATAATGTTAAGGCGGGACGGGGACACCCTGGGGAACAATTTCCGTGACTAAAAACAGCTTTAGTTTTTTTTAATGCCTAATCCTAACTATATACCTACATTGACAAAAATGTGATACGATACAAATTATACTACTTCATGGTCTAGTCCTCTTGTACCTCTTGATTATAAAGCTCTATGGTACAGTCCCGAGTTTATATCTGCGCATATTTTTTAAACACTTCTAATGACTTAGATAAGTACTAGAATTACCGATTTTATACTCCTTCCGTAATTGGTTAACAACTAACGTTAATGTACTTAAGCCAACCGTTTAAGGGTTTGTATCCTTGCCGCAATAACCTTACATTTAAAAGATTTTAAATTTATGAGGTTGCCGAAACAAACTAGGTATTTTACTTATTTTAGCACAGGGTTTCTCAAACTTTTGACTCCACGAACCACTGTTTAAGTTTCCAGATGACAGCGAACCCCTTGACTTTAAATCCCCCCCCCTCCTATAGAAAATAATAAAGTTGATTAGTTGACTGTTGAAGAAAATAAGGTTTTTATTTCAATAAAAGGTAACAAATACAGTGTCAAAAGAAATATCTTTTTAATATTAACGTGATGGGTGGGCTTGTTTCTTGTCGCAAATTGAGCCACCATGTGTGCCGCATGTGCGCCGCATGTGCCCAGCCGCCATCACGTAAATCTTGCCGCGAACCCCTTACCGACGAATGGCGAACCCCTAGGGGTTCGCGTACCCCACTTTGAGAAACCCTGTTTTAGCATTTAAAAAAAAACCATTTGTAAGTTAAGAAAGGTAAATTAGGGCTAAGGCTAAAATTGAAACATAAGCGCTTTACCACAAAACATAATTATAAACATGTTTAAAACAGTGTTTAAACATTACCTATTGTCATTTTTCCATATAATGAATGACAAAAGCCGGCTTTAAACATTGCCTAAGTTTTATTTTATTTTTTTGTGGTAAGGCCTAAATCTTTTTGTCCACAAGGGATTAAACTCGTTATTATGTCGAAGCCACCCTAGATTAAACGTTGATGGTAATTAGTGTTTAAAACCGGCCTTTGTTATTTTTTGTATGGAAGACATGACATAAGTCAGTTAAACACCGTCTACGTAGTGTTTTGTTTTGTGGCAAAGGTGTATGTCACTTACATACAAAAATATTTGGCCATACACAAAGTAAATTTATTATCAGCCCATATACGTCCCCACCGAGGGGCACGGGCCTCCCTTCGAAACACGAAGGGGATTTAGGCCATAGTCCACCACGCTGGCCCAATGCGGGTTGGTGGACCGCTCGTCTTTCGAAAATGAATTTTCTTGGACGTGCGGGTTTCATCACGATGTTTTCCTTCACCGTTGAGCAAGTGATAACTAGAAATCCGTACATAAATCCGAAAAGACGAATTTAGTGGTACAGGCCCGCACCAGGATTTGAACCCACGACCTTCAGATTACAAGTCTGGCTCATTACCAACTGGGCTATCACCGCAAAGTAAATACCTACGAATAAAAGTTTTTTGAAATTATTTTAAACAGTTTTACCTTAGCTTATTTATTTCCCATCCCATTTACATAATTTTAACTTTCCCGTCTTGCAAACGTGAATGCAAGCAAACTGAAAGCGTTTCCATTATTGTTTTGCCAACGAACTAAGTAATTTGTAACATTTTGATCCCGTGCGTGTTTCCAATTTGCTTAAAGTTTTCCAATATGCTAGAGAGTTGGGTATGGTTTCGAGTTTAGTCGACATGTGTTTATCGACAGGTGTCAAACATTTAAAATTATTTTGAGCTCACTATAAGTAATACGTTTGCCCATAACTTTTTAATGTCGATGTAGCTCCGTGCTATTCTTTCGACCCTCACTTTAGTAATCTCGATTTAAAAGAAATAATTTGATCAGAGTAGTATTAAGTATTAAAAACAAATCGAGAGTAACTAAAGATTTCTTATCCTTACTAATATTTTAAATGCAAAAGTAACTCTATCTGTCTGTCCGTCCGTCTTTCACGCCTAAACTACTGAACCGTTTTTGATGAAATTTGGTACAGAGATAGATTAGAGCCTGGAAAAGAACATAGGCTACATTTTATGCCACAGTTGGGCACGATATAACCGCTGTAGTCCACGCGGGCGGAGCCGCGGGCGGAAAGCTAGTGTTATAAGCGGGAAAAGAAAGGGGATTACACTTATGTAGCTAGCATTTTTAATTTTAATCATTACTTTTTGTCACTTTTTTAACAATGGACTTATGTATTTCGTATGAGAAGATAATAAAAACCGTACCAAAAATGTAAGGAACATTTTTGGACGCAAATTGAGGTAAAAGATAAAAGTTTATAATAAGTAGGCCAAGCCGAGGAAAACGTGCTTTGATAAATGAGATCAATTAATCTTTGAAGATTACACCTTTTGTTGCTGTAATCCTACTAGTATTATAAATGAAAAGTTTGTAAGCATGGATGGATGTTTGTTACTTCTTCACCATTGACCTACAATAAACAACATTAATGTTCTTCACTCAAAAACTTCTAGACGGAATTTGATGAGACTTTGCAATAATGTAGCTTAGACATCAGAATAATATATAGGCCACATGATTTTCCCAAATTCCCACGGAATGAAGTTCGGAAAGGACGGATAGCTAGTAAAAAAATATTTTCATATTATTACGGTCGCTCTCTGTCACTGGTATCCACCCAAACTTATCCATTGGCGATAAGGTTCAAATTTGAACAAAGTATACCAATTAACAGGAACCGACTTTACACAGAAAAAATTGACCGTTGTAAACGTTGTGTTTATTACATTAGTACCGTTTACTGCAAAAACGGCGTCATTTTTTGTTTTCAAGTTTCAGGTGTTGCGTTGGTAACATTTAGCAATTGAAAAGTTGCTGATGTGTTATAAATCATAATGAAACACAGAAATTAGATTCTTTGTTACAGAGCACAATTACGAAAGGCTAATAAAGCAATAACGTACTACGTAAATAAGTAGACAATATCATACAATTCTGTTTTTAATTGGACTGAATGAAAGAACTATTTATTTACAGAAATTACTTACTAAAATTAACGTGTTTATTTTTCAGGTTATGAACAGTTTTGAGGTTTGTAAGTCTTAAAACATACTCAAGGCACAAAAAGCGATCAAGCTTATCGTCTCGAGTGTTAAATGCTTCGTGACTCGGCAGCTTGCAAACATTTTAAGCCGTAAGCCGAGCCGTGTCGTTGAGATCGATTCATTTGGCTTATCTGTGTACAACGCGTTACGGCGAAGAGATAAAGCTCGTATGTTACGTTACCGTTTACCCTTCTTGTTTTACTACTGTTACCTAGGTATACATATACACACATCAACGCGGTCTAGGGATATTGCACGATTTTTCATACAAAAGAGGTCTGTTTGAGAAGCTATAAAAGCATACTCGAGATACATGGAGGGCTATTATTTTCAACTAGAATTGAAAATTCAAGTTAAGCACTTGCTCGTCTGCAAATTATAGCCCTCCATGTAACTCGAGTATGCTTTTATAGCTTCTCAAACAGGCCTCTTTTGTATGAAAAATCGTGCAATATCCCTAGACCGCGTTGATGTGTATATGTACATCAAGACTGTGATCTGAAGTCGTAATATACACATCAACACGGTCTAGGGATATTGCGCGATTTTTAATACAGCAGAAGTATGTTTGAGAAGCTACAAAAGCATACTCGAGATTACATGGAGCGCTATAATTTTCGGACGAGCAAGTGTTAAATCTGAATTTTCAATTCTAATCAATAAATTTTGTTTTAGGTACTTGAAAATTGTGAAAACGTTTTGTGCACTTTTATACCATTTTGTTTTGTGCACTCAGAAGCAATATTTTATCGGTAACCTTATATTAGTATTAGGGCCTAGGGTAATTACCGTATCGCATGTGATAGTTGCAAATAACAATAGTTGCAATAACAAATAACAAAATTGCAAATAAACAAGAAGAAAAGGTTGCAATTGCAAAATCAGTGAGTATGAATAATGATAAGTCGTCTGTTAACAAAAATGTTAAAAGCTATCTCTACGGTAAGACAGCAATTTAGTTACTTGAATTAAAATGTCTTCTTCACACGTACATAACAAACGGTCAATTATTTCGTTCCAAGTGGTTTGCAGTTATGAAGTATTGCTAACGAATCTTAATTTGTACCTTCAAGATACGCACGAAAATGGAAAGTAGAAAAAATTGTGAACACGCGTTTTTTTTAAGCTTCCGCACTCGCGATAGTGCTGTCTAAATGTTCCGCTTTTTTTTCCATTACCGCTACTGTCTATTTTAGATTCGTGAATTTATTTGTAGTAGTTTAACTGCAAAGAATAATAATTCATGAATTGTTTTTTACTGAAAAGCAATTGAGCATACTCAAAATTCGGTGACAGAACATTAAAAATTTTACAAACTTTTTTTTGTATTTTGCTGCAGTTCCGAAAGTTATCTGTCTCGACCTCGATGAATAATATACTTACCATTGGTCCATGATACTTACGCAAAGATATCTTACAGACACAGGTTTTGATAACGAAATTTATTAACTTTTTCTAAAATTTTACATAATAAGCTCCCGCTGAAACCTACTGAATTCAGTGGAATCTGGGTTTCTAAGGTGCAAGATGCTAAATTTCTTGGAGAAAAATTGTTTACTATCTGATAGTGTAACTATAGATAAATTGAAGATAAATTGGTCTATGTATTATAAAATTCTAGGGTTGATTTAAAATACTTTTCTTTTTCACTTTCCTATATCCCGCATTTTGCAACACTAGCAAATCAGTAATATAATTTAGTAATAGCTCGCCAGTCTTATTGTTTCGCATCAGGGAAAGTTTCACATAATAGTCACAATGGATTCAATCGATGGAAACAAAATGAGAATTAAAGAAGTCACAAATTCCCGGAAACTTTTACTTTTAATGAACGAAGTGTTTTTGTCGGTTTGGTACCTTTCATAATTTTAAGCCTTCAAACCTTTCATTTATTTTTACCTCGCTTCATTTTAGTATTTAACTTATATTTGCGTATGAGAATGGCGGTAGAGTAACTATGTACTAGTTAAATAATTTTAATAACCATTTTATCTGTAACCATGTTTATCATTCTTAAAATTATACCGTTGAAAGTAGAGCTTAAGAATTTTGATCAAACTTTTAGAGTCTATGTTTAAAACATAAATAAAAATGCTTTTTTTGTTTGCATGCTTCGATCAAGTTTGCATGGGATTCTATGAAATACTGCGTTGGTAGTTATGTCTTGCACGCCATCTCTGGTTATCAACATGAACCACTTGAAACTGCGAACGGCGCGTTGCTTTTAAAGCCGACACTTTGGCATTAGAGTGCAAAGAAAGTGAGCTGCTAGTTGGGTTTCTTAAGTTTTCACATCACATTGAAGTACGATGATTTGAGTATAGATGGCGTTATCCACAGAAAACTTCATTTGTAATTATAGGAAATTTTAATATTGAAGGTTTTTTATTATAATAATATGGTGTGATTTGTAGGTAGAGAAGAAAAATCACAAGGAAAGATCATAGTTCAAATATTTTTATTTTTTGAAATTACAATAATTTTGTTCAACATTATTAATACTTATTGCACATAAGAGTATACAATACATATACTACATTACATTGGAAACACTTAGAGCTAAAATACATGGCGTAACGTACAGTTTAATTATTATTTTATAAATAGTAAAATAACCAATGTCATGAATAGGCTGTGTCGTGAACACTTTTTTAATATTAAACAATTCGAATGAGTGACACATATAAACTTCATATAAAGACCGTATCTGATATTGAATTAAAGGCATACGAATAATCTTTGTTTAATAAAACCAAGCTTAAAAAAGTTTTTACAATAATAATGCTGTTTAACAACAAACTACTTAGTTACTTGATTTATTTATTTTATATTTCCCACTTTCTAATTTAACAGCTACATTGTATCAATTTGCAGAAGATTTAATGTTTCGTATTAAATTATTATTTCTAAAGCATTCAAAACATGTTCCTATTATGAATACAATTTTAAATGTACGTCTTTATGAATATTTTATTATATTAATAAATTTATTATATCTAGAAATCAATTGTTGGCTGTTATTTTAGTAATATATGTATATGTTACAGTTAAAACTAGTTAGTAGTTAGAACGCGTTTATCCTAGTTAGAACTAGTTTTTACTTGGTGCCTTTGTTAAAACTAGAAATAATCAGTTAAAACTAGAATTTACCACTGACATATTTGATTTTCAGATAAAACTAGTTGTCACATCGAGCTATAGTTAAAACTAGCTATAGTTAAAACTCCCCCCCGCGGAGATTATATCGGGGCAGAAACTGTAGGTTAGGTTTGTTAGTAGCCTAGCCTAACCAATCCGTTAAGGGTTGGTTAGGTTAGGTAAGATAGAACTGCGACCCCCAACGCACGAGCCGAGCGAGCGAAGCCCCCCCGCGAGATTATATCGGGGCAGAAACTGTAGGTTAGGTTTGTTAGTAGCCTAGCCTAACCAATCCGTTAAGGGTTGGTTAGGTTAGGTTAGAACTGCGACCTCCAACGCACGAGCCGAGCGAGCGAAGCGAGCGTGCCGCGGCAGCGGCCGGCGAAGTGCCAGAAAAGACTTTAGTTGCGTTAAACGGTAAGCACAACAACTACATAACCCACAACATAACCTCAAGCCAATCAGAATAAGGTATGATGAACTCTAACCTCGGTCGGAACAGTTTTAACTGACTCGCTTCGGGAAAACGCGTTTTGTCTTGCAGAAACTAGTTTTAACTGATATTTGATTCAGACATTAGTCAATTCTAGTTTTAACAAAGGCACCAAGTAAAAACTAGTTCTAACTAGGAAAAACGCGTTCTAACTACTAACTAGTTTTAACTGTAACATATACAACACTTCTAATTTATTTTTGTGTTTCGACAAACACCGGTTTTCCGAACCCAACGCACGAAAAGTCTACAAATTATTAGATTCAGAATTCAGAACTACGTACTACACTGTTATTCAATTTTGATTTTCATGTCTATTACTTATCATACAAAGCACACATGGATTGTTGTTTTATTATAATTTAGAAAACACGAAGTTTGCCGAAAGACAATAACATAAAAGGAGCACTGTAACTCTGTTTTTCAGTATACAAGTACTTATATATTTTAATTATTGACAAAAATAAACATTATTTATTTATTCACATGTCACTGTCACTCAATAGATGTGTCAAAAATTGATTTCTTGGTTAAAAGTGAGAAAATTAATCGAAGCATAATCTTCATATTTAAAATTAAGTATGTTACAAAAGTTTATCTATTACAAAAATCTACGATTAAGACAATGAAAATCCTAGTTTATCTTTGGGACTTGCAATTAGGTTTCCACTATTTTGAGCGACACTTAATGAGAATAGAAAACTTATCAGGTACTTTTAAATAACTTAACAGCATGAAGATTATTTATGAAGATTTCGTATTATTATTTAGTTTTTCTTGATGCATATAGAGAACTAGATAGATTTGAAACATACACAATTCGTCAAATGCAATTATTTTCCATAACAATAAAAAGAAATAATCAAGCATACGATAGCGCATACACGATCTAAAGTAGTTTATGAATTATTATAATTTCATTTAAATATTAATTTACATTCCAATATGGCATAAAGTGCGAAAAAGACTAAGTAATTTAAATGTTTGTTTCTTTTACGATTTAGCAAAGAACATTGCAGTAGGTACCTTTACTACATTGTACTTAAAACTATTTTCCTATTCGACATCGATCAGATAAAATAAATGTGCGATAATAATGTGCAAGCTCTACAACGCTAAATGGCACTAACATCTTTATTACTACTGAATTTATAAAGTGGTCCTACAGTTTACCATAATGAAACCAGATCATTTTTGTACCTATTGTCATAATCATAAGAAATCTAATTTAATACGAGCTATTTTATAGCAATATAGAATAAAATGTATCTACACTACAGTCAATATTAACAATAGGGCTTTTAGCAAAATGCTCAAACAGATGTTAATAAAATAAAATTTATAGTAAATTATAATTTAAGCTGTTTTACAGAAAACTCAATCTCACCAAAATCATTTATATGAGTATATTTTGTCTATAAAATGTACAATGCAATAATGAGATATCACGAGAAGCCGACTCGTTGTTACAAGGAACTCTATGGCCCGTATTACAGAAGGAGACTCAAGTCTTGATCTGTACTTAAGTATTGATTATATATTTCTTTCACTATCAAAATATCAAAGACGACTGCTACTTAAGTATAGATCAGAGTTTGAGTCGCGTTCTGTAATACGTCAAAAATGTTGAGTGACCGTTCGCGGTCACACGGACTCTCTCGTGGTAATTGGCTTGACAGGCTTTGTGTCATGACATGCCCGTATCAATCTTGTGTTATGCAATTATTATCGTGCCATGAAAAGGCCAATATTTTGACCAAGACATAAGGTTTGATCTGAAATAAACTTTTACTGCCTTACCACAAAACCCTAAAACACCACGTAGACAACGTCTAAAACTGAGTTATGTAATTTTCCCATACAAACCTTAGAAACTGTCTAAGACGTTGTAGTCTAAGTTTTTGTGGAGAGGCCTTAAAATTTCATGGTGAAAGCTGAAAAAATAAACCAAGCAAGTTTAACTTTTCAATCAAACTTGCTTCACAGTTTCCATCTCATGAGCATTTTATTACAGTCTTTGATTAATCAGTAACAGTTATGTACAAAGCATGCAATTTTATAATTTAATTGTTTTAAAATATAATTCTATATCCTACTTAATTTTATTCATCGTCGTTGAGAAGATCTGTGCACGATTTTGCTTTGGCAGACCTGGAAAGAGAGAAAAATAAAGGTAATTATGTAAGTTATTCTTGTAAGTAACTTTCAGTTTTTACTAGGGACAGCTTAGTAAAAACTGAAACCCTGAATGTTAACCATTTTCCGCGCGCGGGGTGCGGTTTCGCGTTACATTGCGTCGTGTCAAAGTAGGTAAATAAACGATAACTTCTTATCTTGGCATTTCCGGCTAAAAATAGTTACTCGCAGCCGATCGTAGTTAGGGGTAAACAATTTCACTGTCCTTTACAGTCTGTACTTACAGTTATTTATCATCTCATCTTATCACATCGGCACACACACATCAATAAACAATGCCTTTCTCAAAAAAACTTCGGTAATAATTTAAATTGCTATACTTCATCAAGTGAATAAGGGTACTAATGATACAGAATTTCAGGGATTCAGTTTTTGCTAAGGTGACACTTACACCCTTTATTTTCTACTTTTTAGCATAAACAGACGGAAATTTGTGTGAATACTTCACAGCTGAGGTATTACCCACTCCGTAATCTGGCAACATTGTATGTTCACCTGGAAAATCACACATGTTTGTTTTGGTTTTGCCTGTATCACGGCAACGTTGCAAAACAAGGGGTCGGTGGGAATACTCATTACCCACGCATGAGACTCTCCTATGTGTGCTCAGTAATACGCTTTTAGCCGCCACCAACTTTTACCAACGTTTTAAATTAAAATAAAAACGTCTCTTTTTATTTTTCCTTCAAAACATTCATGTTCATTTGACATTTAATTTCGGCTTTTTTAAAATACTGAAACAAAAATTGTATATTGGTTGTGGTTATTTCGATTTTACAGTTTTGTGGTAATGCAGGTTTCCCATTAATGTTTTTTTAGATGTTTTTTATTCGTATGAATTATGCTGGTAATTACCAATGCATTTGGAATTGCCGCTTATGATTATTTCGATTATTAGTTGAATTTCCTTATTAAGTGAACCTAGTTGTTAATATTTATTTATTAAAATGGCTCTGCCTGTTTTGGGATGTTGAAACAAGTCGAAAATAATTAGTCAAAATGACGCATGATTGAACTTTTGACAATTCGGTACTATCTTTTATTACGATATTATATTTTTATTTCCTAGGTTTTGTAATTTTCATTTCAATTTTCTAAAAAATGACGACCATAATCGTGATTTTGCCAACATCTGAGTGTTTGTCATTTTGTTCCAACGCTCACTAAATGGTCAACTGTCAATTTAGTTTCCAGTAATCTTAGCTCAAAGTCATCTAGCGATTACATGTCAAAATTAAATTTTTAAGAGATTGTTTTTTTAATATCTCACTTATTTTCCAGAAATACAGAATCCTTTACTCTAAACAAATTTACAAATGAGCACATTACAATGTTAACAGGTAGAGTGGAATGAAGGTGTGGGCACAGCATGCTTTTTAATTATTTTTTAAATGTTTTTTTAACATTTTCCCCAATATTAAAATTTCTTGATTTTGATAAACCTAGATTTCTTGGTGAAAATTGCGTAACGTTTTGAAATATTTTCAGTCAAACTTACGTAACGTTCGAATATATTTATTTGATCTAGCATTTCAAATGATCAAGAACAAAACAAAACTAATTTAATAGCAAAGTGATGATTGTTCTGATATTATGAATGTATGTGTTCTGAAATAAATAAATAAAATAACTTACTGAGAATTTTTGACTCTTCGACAGACTCTGAGTTCAATAGTGCCGCTGCGGACTGCCTTGAAGAGTGCCAGGGCCTGCGTGTGCGCAAGCTCGTGACACGCCTGACCATTCACCGCCAGCACCTCGTCACCTGGAATTTTAATGACATTGATAATTTAGAATGCATAATCTTTTTATTTCGTCACAACTTTTTGTGTTTAATAAATAGTAGCTTACTTTGAGACTCAAAGGTAGCTTATTAACATCTGCAACTCCGTTTTACATTATATTACATACGATCACGCCTGTAATCCCATACGGGATTAGGCAGAGCATAAGTGGTTCAGAACCACTTGAAGCCACGTTTGACATACAGTCTGAGGGTTACTAGATGAAACATAATGTATTGTGGTGAGAGATTGTCAGCTTTTCGCTCACAATACAGCAATACTTCGTTTTCCGTGGAAAATTATACTCTACCTAAGGAAACAATGATGGGATTACACTCTGATTTTTAGACTTCTGATATGTAGATAGGTACTTAACAGAAACATAATGTTTATTTGAAGTTATACAAATGAAAAAGTCTTTGAAAAATTACATGCTTTGCGGAGCAATATTATTATTTTGTAAGAGTGTTTGTTTATTTTGTTTGCTTATACAACAAAACAAAATGGAATGATTTTTACACGGAATGATCTAGGCACTAAGTACTTTTTGTGGGCAGAAAATCCAGTTACTAAAATAAAAACGACTACAGATAGAATGTAGGTAGGTTATTACAATTTTATACAAAACAACATTTGATATTCACGAAATATAGGATGTTATTTCTATTCATGATAGCGTCTGCACAAAAAGCTATTATTACTTTATTACTCAGAAATATTTTTATAAACTAAGTTTCAAAGAGTTTTCGCAGTGCAAATATTTTTTTATAAATTTAACTGTAAACAAATATTCACGTATAATCTTTGAAATGTTAATATTATGTATTTACCGTGAGTTATCCTAAGCGATAACTCACCTTTTATCATATTTGACCTAATGGCATATTATATATTTAGTTGATAAATAAATCAACATTATGCTTCCTTCAGGTATTCACTGTTTCACTCAGGAAGTGTCGATATTGTTACAATACACAATACACTGCCCTTATTGAGTAACTGTTGTCATTTAAACATTATTGACTCCTGTCTGGACTTGATAATAAGAAGGCAAAGAACATTAATCAAAGGTCTCGCGGTCGGCAAACAATAAATCAAATAAGCATACAAAACATTTCTGTCATGCGTGATATTCCATTCAATGCAACAGCGGCAGCACACTAAGTGCTATCGCACTATGCACTCTATTATTGCCACTTCGTCGAATGGCGACAATATGGCTTCATTGATGTCCTATTTATATTAATTTGTGTGCTTTGATAAAGACCTTTAAAAAAGAAATGGGAAAATGATTTTGTACTAACCTGCTTTGAGTCTTCCATCGTCGATAGCCTGTCCTTGTGGAAGAATGCTCTTGATAAAGATGCCTAAGGGCCCACGAGGAGAGTCGCGTCCTCCTACAATAGTGAAGCCAAGCGGTTTCTTTCCTTGGCCCTTTTCAAAGGTGATAGTATGGTACGTGTGCGTCGGCGCTCGCGGTCTCCGGGGAAGCGTGCAAAAGTTCGCGGCGTTAGGTGTCTGTATCTCAATTTCACTATCATTTTTGTCTTTAGTTCGATTTGGGGCACAGTCTGGTACATCAATGTCAACTATGTCACCGGTGCAACTGAGTGCGATGCCGTCTTTATTTGCGCCGCTGTAGCTGACGACTTGTCGGCGCAGCAGCTTGTTGTTCATGCTGCTGTAGCTCGCGTTCTGACCCTTGAGGAAATGTGTGTGCGAGCCCGGCGCGCTGTCGGCCGCGTCGTCCGCCGCTGATAGCGAGCCCCGATTACACGACTCGTCCTGCGAACGCTGACGACCGATTCTGACGTCATGCTTATCACTGCGTTTTTCTTTCCCTAATATTATTGCGTTCTCATAATCCACCGAGCTCTCCCTCATTAGCAAAGACGCTTTTGTTTTGCCTTCTGAACCAGGTTTTTCTTTTTGCCGGCATATGACTATGTCAATTTCTGATATACCCGATCTTAGGGCTTCTTTGGCTTCTGCCATTGTTAAATCTCGTAGCCGTCGACCGTTCACGTTTAGTAGTTCATCGCCAATGCGGAGGGTTCCTTCCCTGGAAAATAAATAATATCGGTGAGATAATTATAAAAAAAACAAATGTATAGATGAGTACAAATGTATCTATGACCTTGGTCAAGATTGAGGTCAAGGGTTAACCCATCTAATAATAATAAATAAAAATTTGCATCAAAAATGAAATAATTTGTAATACTCACTTTTCTGCTAATCCACCTGGTACGACATGGGCAACTAAATATCCAACATGGCCTTCATCGGAAAGTTTGGTTTTGGCTATAAATATTCCTAGTTCTTCATTAGGGGATTTTTTTATTATCCTTACTACTTTAAACTCGCAAGGAATTTTGTCAGATTTAGATGGTTTTCTGCATGGTGGTATTGGTGGAATACCAGAATCTTGACTGGCATCCCTCTGTCGCATTTTTTGCTTCTCTGTTAGTTGGAGATACTTAGGTTCTTCATATTCATTGTTGTTTTGAGGCATACGTCGGAGTATTTCTTTGCGATCTAAAGAAAGAGCTCTTTGGGTATTCCGAGGTCTTGGTTTTGGGCAGTCACCCCTACTTCTACTTAACCTTCCCGATGTTCTTGCTTTCTGGTAGCCTTGATCACCTGATACACTTCTACCATGACAGGGTACCAAAGGATTGGCTTGAGAAGCCGAACTCTCGCAACGGGTAGATATTCTGTCACTGTCAAATATTGAAGATGCCGCTGACTCATTGACTAGAATCCCCGAATCTGTATCTTCGCAGTCTTGTATTAAAACATTTTCGTCATCACATGACACTTGATAAGCATCGTCATGAAACACCGACTGTCCTTTTTGAAATTCATCCAAACCTGGCAAAGCTCCGTAAGAGAAACTTCGTAACTTAGCTTTGACGCCACTTCTTTTCTTTCGACTTTTATTTACAGCACTGGATGATTTCAGAATGTTATCATTACTGTTGCATATTTCTTCCTCATTGTCCCCATTCGGCTTATAAAGCTTCGAAAGGAATTTGTTAGATGACTTCAAATACCGATCTGACATAGCTCTTAATTTAGCTGACAGACAGGAACTAGGTCCAATAGTATCTTTTTCGTTTTTATTCTTAAATTTATCAGTCTTATTTTGAGATTTCGTTGACAAGGACTCTTGGTCGTACGGTTCATAGTCATCATTAAATATTTGGTCACTAGATTTAGAAAGTTTCGCCCCAGCTTTGGGTATAGCGTGGTAACGATCGCATTCCGAACCAGAACTGTAGCAACGAGTGCCTCTATTTATGAAAGATTTTCCATCCCTCCATTGATTCTCTATAGGACTAGTCATACTTTGTGCGAAAAAAACATCGTCTTCGTAATTAGACATTTTCACCCATGGGTTGTGGTTTTCAAACTCTAATGGCGTTTCAGGATAGTTTGTGGCGTATCGGCATGTTGTAACATCTTCAACGTGTCCAAATCCACTGCACTCGCTCCCTGATGTAGAGGCCGCATCGTCTCCGTGGCGTAGAGGGCCATTGTATTTAAAGCAGGATAATTTTGTGTTCTTCACTTTATCCAGTAATGGGTTTCGTTTTTCTCTGTACACCATACATTCCTTTTCTAAGGATCCTCCGCGGTTTTTTCGCGTATAACCATCTGATGCAGCAGGGCTGTTATGCAGAGAAATCCGGCGAGTTACCAGGGTCTCGCCGTTACGGTGGCATCTGTGTGGAGATTTTTCTACGATGATTATTTGATCGCTAAGGTTGTAGAAATTGGTTTCCACTGAACTGCTGCTGCTCTTTCTATTTCGTAGTGGAGATACTTCTGTGGACAAAAAAAACATACTTACATGTATATTGGAAGTTTTATTCAAGTAAAATGGAAGTAGTATATTTCTGAACAAGTAAAAGTCACCAGGTGTATCTTAAATTTATTCATTAGTCTACAGTTATGGCTAGGTAAGGGAAAGTGGTTGCTGCGCCTTTGATTCCTATGAAGGAAATTGATGTTTTCCTGTTTAATTTTGTAACATATGGGCCTGACGTGACCAACAAGGAATTAATGAGTAGAAAATATTTTAATTAACAAGAATATACAATGTTGCAATATTTATAGAAACCTCTGACGTAGTTTTGATATATTGACGTGTGTATAGGAAACATTTTGTTCAGTATTAATATACTGGTTGGGTTGACATTAGGTACCTTTTATTTTCATCATTCAAGAATTTACATACATTAAATTAATTGATTTGATTTCTTTGAAATTAAACTGTAGGTAACTATCAAAACCGCTTTGAAGTACTTAATAGCTACTGTAAAAAAATATTATAACCGAAATTGAGACTACGTAAAGTGCATGTACGGACGGCCGCAACTCAGGTTACCACATGCGTGCACTTCTGTGCTGTTGTGATAAGAGTAGTTTTTCAATTTAAATAGAGTAACTTGATGCGCTGGCTTCTGTACATAAACGTTAAATAAATAAATTAGCACAGATTTAAAACGAAAAAGTAAAACACTAATAGATGGCAGTTTTATCGTAATGGTACTTAAATAGGTAGGTATAACATAGTTACTTCATTGCTTTCAGTACTTAACTAGCTATTTAATATTCTGTGTAGTAAAGTTTACACTGCCTTCAAGAATAAATACCTACTTAGGTTAGGTAGGTACTTAGTGCAAGTAATTAAGTAAGAACTATTAACCTCCAATTAACACAACTAGTGGTGTAAAGCTCGCGAAATGCCTCGTGTTTGACTACTAATGAGCAAAGTTACTACTAGACTATTACTAAATGGCTTGCCATAAATCTTACAACAGGCGTTCTTTGAAGAAATCTGGATTGAGAAGTTGGTTTAGATGTTCGTCTCTTTTACTTTTATGTAAATTCCTTATTTTATTGCATTTAAAAGTGTGTACTTTTACAAACATGTGAGTATATTACTTTGGACTTTTGTGAATATCAGACAATGCATTAAGGAATGGTTCCAAATGAATTAAGACGATGTCTACATAATTTTATCGATAGGTATCACAAATAATATATTATCATTTTACAATAATTTAGCATTCAAAACAGCACGTTTTTAAAGGACGTACTGACATTCTTGTAACCAACAACCTTTGTTTTGTTGATGGTTGGTTTGGTATCAGCACCTAGCTACTTTATTTCCTTATCTATGTCAAATCATATTACAACTCATTACATATTACCAATTTTCCAAACGATACTCTTATTTCGCCACTTTAGGTTGGACGAAGGCTATTCTTATTAATTTAATTTAAATAACCAATAAATTGTGAAATACGGTCATTTACTCATGGGTTCTTTTTAATCTATAAATCATTGAAAGGTAAAACATAATTACGTGAAATGAAAGCGACAGTTCTTATTTAATTAACTGTACCGAGTATTAAACATTGGAACAATAATTCTAGTTTAACCTAAGCTACATATATCTTGATTGTTTTGTATATATTGTTTAATATATTTTTAATAAAATTTTTACTTGTCTGTTTTAAATCGATGCATTATTCCAGAGAAAACTTAATAATGTTATATTATGACCTAGTCGTATACATTTTAAGCAATCACTGAATTTGCGTAGGCATCTAGGTTTCTTTAAAACATTACGTATCTGTCTCTTTGAAACGATTCACTGGAGAACAATGACCAATTGGATATAAAGGAAATAGGTAATGCAATCGGTAAGAACAGGGTTATAAGTGTAGGTGGCAATGGAGACAGACATAGTTTATAATTTATACATTGCTGCGTAGGTTAGTGTATTCATGTATTGCGAAACGTTTGGCTCTGATGATGATGCACTATCAAAAATGTGTACTGATATCTACTGTCAGCCCTAAGCAAAGACAAATAAGTGGTCGAAGCTAATTTAAAAATATCCTAATAGATTTTGTCGGGTTTCATAGAAAGTAATGTCATGTTTTATTTATATTGATTTGAATATTTTACTAGTTACTAACGCATATCACACAATGTAAGAGTCAACAGAAACGTAGTTAGAGGCAATTCCCTTTTTGACTGTAATAACAAATTATTCTGCGATAAGATATATTGTATTTCTCACAGTGAACAGAAGTTAAAGGATAAAATATTTATACACATTTTTTACTATACACAGAAAAAAAGGATGCCCATGTTTTGAACGCGATTGGGCACTTTCTGCGGTTCTGTAAAAGGTCTAATACATGACATGCTTTATTTTGAAGTCATTCGACGCCAACTCATTGTAATTTTGTCACAGGTTTTGTACAAGTATGAGTAGGCGATGCCTAGTTTATCCTACGTTTTATGCCTAGTTTATCCTACGTTTTAGAGAGCTACTTTGGGTTGAGACGGTTTTCGATCTGCAATATAGGTGATTACAGGCTTGAGCTTGACTTGTGTGGTCTTTCTGTTAGTTTCTACAGATGATATCATCGGTTCAGTTAACGAATAGTTGCTTTCTTCAGGTAACAGACAGTGTTACCGAAATTTATGAGTGTTACAACAGCTGTTAAGAGAAATATGTTTCCTGAATTCACTGATTATGTTTTATTAAAATGCTGCCTTCTCGCTCTTTAAACTTTGAGTTAATTTGTTTAAACTTTATGAATGCAAAAAGTCTCACTATTCAATCTTTTTTTAAAATTTAGAATGGGTTCGCTCTTGACCTCAAAGTTTTTCGTTAATTTAAGTATTGGCCTGACAATAAATAATTTTATTATAATAAGATAAGTTTATATTTTTTTGCAAGTAAACACCGAAGAAAGACAGAGTAGCTTCCAGTGGCTTCTACTTACTTTACTGTAGTTAAAACCTTCACTTTTTTCTGTCAAGTTCTATAATATAATTTGCACATCATAACCGGGACGGAAGAATGTCTGACTTTCAGTTAAACTTTGAACAAAAAACAAAATATTCTTCTACATTTTATGTTGAATAAATAGTTAATAATTTTTATTTTATTTTTAATAGTAAAATATTCTTATACATTTGCCTAAAAAGACTCACCAAGTCTTGCTCTTCTGCTGGTCCTCTGTTCTTCTGGAGACACAACAAGCAGCCGCGGCGGCTCGCCTTTCTTGAACCACCGCATCTTCTTAGCTTATACCATCGCGGTAGACTCGATTTTCTGAAAAAATGCAGACAGTTTTGATTAGTAAAAAAATGCTATTACAAATATTTTTGGAAAATATGCTATCCTTTCTTCCTTTCTTATCGAATAGGCATAAATCATAATCAAGCATGTGGCAAACTTGACTAAGCCTCGTGGTAAGGTTTTAAAACCACCAAATGGCTTTTGACTTGGTTTTAGTACTCTATCGACAACAGCCAGGACCAACGTTTTGATGTGCCTTCTGCAACGCTTTTAATAAATTCCCTCTACGTTAAACTCTGATACCAGGGTTAATCAAGTTCGCCACAAACTTGACTATACACAATAAGGAGAAGAAGACGGTAACCCATCAAGTTACCTGCCCCCGTGTACTTTGCTTAGCCTCAACATTTATACCTTAATATATAAGCGTGTTTATAGACCAATAGAATTTCAATCATTTGAACATTATTATCATAGACTAAAGAAACTTTCATTGCCTATCTATTTTAGACTGACAAAATTTTTCAAATTTGAAATTGAATGTTGCCAATAGGTGTCAACGTAATCAACTTTAGTGCAACCGTTAATCGAAGGTCACTGGGGACTTGTAAGTCTGATGATGCAACGTACGATACACTATTAATGAGCATGCTCAGTATAAGTACTTGGATACGGTTATGATACTAACATAATGAAATATCAAGAATAAGTGTTGATTTAATATAATTATTAAAGCGTTATTTACTAATTCAGTCAATGAAATCAATCAATACAAGGACAAAGCCTAGATACACATATTAAACTGTAATTTTATTCTGTTAAAAATGACATTTATAGTAGTCAAAGCTAGACTGCTACCTTTGCCCAAGTGTGTTATATAAGTCAGCAATATCATGGGACTTTCGGGTTTTGCCATACCACGGGAAAAAGACAGATAACGTATAACTACTATTTTTATATATGATCTAATAATCCACAAAAATTGCGTAAAAAGTGGCATCATGATAAAAGGAAAAAAATCATCGATATTGTGCACTTGCCATCTAGTATCTACTACAATTATAATAATTCCATAGCATATTGGTGAGCCGTAGGTGACTGTAACATGTATTCAAAAGCTACCAATACGCTTCGTTTCATATATCGTGTCACTGGTTTCTCAAGACGAGGTTCCCTTTTAAAATAGTCGCAAGTCTCGTCCAAACCTGTCGGCGATATGGCGATCGCTTGCAAAATACATTTACACTTTGCAATATGTATATAAGATTCTAATCTTTAGTTCGCATAGAATGCAAAGGTTTTCAAATTCAATTCGCAACAAGTATGACAATGTATATACTTTATCATGATACGATAAAGATTTGGTACTTCAGAACACATACATATTAGTATGTCAAGACAATATCGCGATCATCTGAATTGATAGATTTTCAGTGATAGGATGATAGAATAGTATTAGTATGTTTTTAAATAATCTACTGGATGTAAAGTTGGTTTTATGAAATGTAAATACATTTTTAGTCTGAAATATTTTGTTTATTTATGTGTCGCCGACCACGACCACCCATCGTTTTATTGGGCCTTTTTATAATTCGAAAACGGCACGGCAAAATTGTGATACCATTGCCTCTTATGTACTAGTGATTATAGAAGCTGATGGGAACATAGGAGGCAATGGTAAATACAAATTCTGTAGTGTCGTGCCGTGCCGTTCGAATTATAAAATAGCCCATTGAATACTAAAGCATAAGACCATTTATTCTGTAACGCTACGTACGACCGACATTAACAGCTATTTGTCACTACCTTTCACTGTCATCTGCATAGTGCAAGAGAGAGATATCTGACATCCGATGCTCAGAAGTATCTTTTGTAGACTTATAGCCTATAGGATTTTATTTAATTTATTTCTAAAAGAATTTTCGATGTAAAAATAGAACAATATGGTAATTGAACTGCAATAATTTTGATTAAAATTGGCGCCAATGATAAACCGTAATTATCAGTAAATGTCAAATGCAGACGTAAATTAATGTTTTGTTTTCATACAAAGATACACTTTGCAACTCTCGGGTTATCATCGTTTAAATAAATCGACACATGTTATGATAATAACATGTAATAGGTTACTGATAGTAATATTCAATCAAATAGGAATGCTTTATAATAAATCTTAGGTTATAATTTTGGTTTTAATCTTTTTTAATGAAAGTTCACTAATCTTTACTTGCCTTTATTTTAAAAAACTTTTTCGATCCTTTATTTTTTATTAATTTATCGAACAAAATACAATAATAAAATTAATAATGGAATTACATGTCAAAACTTAAAACGAATTAAATCATTTTTAAAACAAAAAGTTTATGTCAGGATACGGCCCGAGTTTCACCCGAAGCAAAGGTCAAAGTTTTAAAGTAATTATTTTACAATATTTCTAAAAAAGAAAAAGAATATATTCTCTAAGAACTGCTTAATTGTTAACTTGACTTACGTTAGTCTAACAGCAGCTCTAGCACGATAACGACAAACTCGCGCTCGGCTCACGCTGAAACTTCACTTTGATTGCGCGAGGGTCCCGCGCTAAGGCTTGCTCGCCCTCTGGCGTTGTCAATGTTGACATTCTGACATAGGACCGCGGTGTTGTCGCGGCGCTGTCACTATCGTACTCGGCCTGCAGAATTTAGTTTTTTACCCCAGTGCCTATACCAATAAGAAAACTTCAAAAGAATGCTGCCGCTAAACTTTCATAGAAAGAAAATGCTTTTAAAATTATACAGTACAATCAAAAATAAAAGCCAAGTAAAGCTGATGGTCCCACAATGGTATCTCCTAATGGTTACAGAACAATGAAGGCCATCATGGCATTACACCGGAAAACCACATTACGGGAACTTTCTCATCTTACTCTATAATAAAGTTACGCAAGATATTCCGATGTGAACTCAATACTTTGACGCACATTGAATACGGCTTTTATTTTAAGGCTTCTGTACTTGAAAAGGTTCGGTAGATGAGTGCTTAAAATGTTGAATGCTCGGATTATCGGAAGGTATTATAATGAAGCATTTTTAAACGATCCTTCACAGAGAATTTTTAAAAAAGTGCTTTTTACACACCTCTAAGATGTTGATTTCTGAAAGATAAGGTTTGTAAGACACATACTTTAGGTATTTTTGAAAATACTTATTTTATTTAAATATTAAAGTATATAATTTTAATTAGGAAAAACCAAAAGAAAGTAGGTACCTACAGTGTTGTGCACAAGTAAGTCAGCCTTTGTTCAATCATGTTTAATTTTGCAATCTTGTAGCATGGGTTGGAATGCAATTTTTCGAAATAACTATACAAGATTATAAGAAGAACGTACTTATATAATACATTCATACCGTTTTTAGAACTTAGTCAAGCTGTCAACTTACCTACTAGATTAAAAATACAAAATATAAGAAGAACATTTATGAGTGTAATAAGGATAAGCATGGAAGCTGTTGCAAGCAAATGCTTGACGCTTACTCCGAATACCAATCGAGCTAACAATAAGAAAGAGTAATAAAATAATCACAAATATTTGTTCTAATATAGTCAACGATCCCTAAAACCGTCCAAAAAATATTTATGTTATAGACGGATAAATCGTGGCAGGAAACCTCGTTTCATTGAGTTATGAGTTGCTAAGAAACTGCTGGTTGTAGTTCCACTCACATAAACTCTGTAAAGGAAGGAATAAAGTCGTAATTTGGTTTTCCTTAGGGCAAAATACTTGACAACGTGACATGATAAAATACTATATTTCTGGCTGAGACTTGAAGATCTTTTTATTGATAAGTAGTAGATGTCAAAATGAATAATTCTAACTTAGGTATGTAATCAATGAGATACGTAAAGTTATCAAACAAGACTTCGATTTGTGTAGCAGAAATAGGATCTTAATTTAAGGTTTTACTATGAGAAAAAATAAAAACGAAATGATTTAAAAGGATTCCGGCTAAAACGAATACAGCATAAAATCCAGTGAGAACAATAAAAATGTTCTGCGATACTCAATACTCAATATTTTATTGCATCCATAGGTGTTACAATTTAATAAAGTATCCAATATGGACCCTGTTCTAGGGCACTGCAATTGATAGGGGTAAACTTATTCTAGTCGCTTAAAATTAGTGAGATCCTTTTGTGTGAGTGTGTGTAAGAGGGAGAAAGAGAGAGTGTGTGTATGTGTAGTGTATGTTATGTCTATGTATGTGCTTTAGCAATAGTGTGTTTTTTATTTTGTCAATTTAATTTTTTGTGTTTCGAATTTACCAATAATTATCGTTTAAATAGTCTTCAAATTCGGTACTGTTCTCCCCATAGGGGTATACCATAACAGATTTACGTATACGCGTAGGCGTAATAGGTGACAAGCGCAGTTTTTAAATGTATAGTTTTTTTTTAATTTGTCGGAGTGCGCACGAAAACTTTGATAATTTTTGTCGTAATTGAAAATTCGTTAACTATTTCAAGTTCTATGTAGTGGAATGTGTACTAGAAGTTAATTGGTGTTTTTTTAATGGATGAAAAGTTATTAATTTTGTTTTATTTAAATTTATTTCCAGGTTAGGACCGTGAAGCCAACTTTCGGTTTTTTCCAGGATGGAGTTTAGTTTTTCATTATATTTGTATTGTTAAGGTACATAAGAAAAACATAGCCTGGTTTTACTTCTGAGACCTTAGAAATGTTTTTATTTGTATTAATATTAGCCCTGAGAAAGGCCTCTAGCATTTAAACTACCTACTTGAATTTTATAATCCTGACAAGGAACTTGTTGAATTTTTATGGTAGTGAAGTAATGATCCATAACAAATGGGTGTTAATTCTCGTGAATCTTTACAAAAGAAACTTCCGTTCAAAGATAACCTTGCATTAAGATAACTCGGAAGAACATTAAAAATTGGTAATACGTAATTTTGAAATAATTTTATACAAATCACTATCTTCCTTTTGTGAATTATTAAATCATTTTAAATTGAATCTTTTTGCATTTGTGTGAAGTAAGCATTTTTTTTTGTGTCTGGCTGTCTTGTATCAGTATTTAATGAGTGTTCAGTGAACTTATACTCATATATACGTGACTTAATTACCAATTAAAGAAACAGGAATCTCTTCAGCCGATTTTATTTCATTAGCATAATGTAATATTGCGTTTTATCCTTAAAATGATAGATTCCAGGACTTGGCTAAGAAAATCCTACGTTCCATATTTACTGAAAAACCAAGATGACTTCCTTTTTCTTTTGGCCTAATGCAAGAATCAGTCGATTGCCTAAAACCAAATCCAAGTAACGATTTGCAATAGTAAAAGAGGCCCCATGAATCACATGTATCATGATGTAAGCAGGTACGCGTATGATGTTTCAATTTTTCCTCTATGACTGGTTAAGGAGGCAGATTTATTTACTCTGAGGCAAAGTTAAGATGCCGTGACCAACAACTTTAGTATGACTCACATCACGATTTAGCTTTATTGCGTTTGTTCGTCTGACCGAAATTTTATGTCAGCATGACTTATACTATCTTATTACCACTGATGTAAGACAATCAATAATAATAATAATTAAATTGACAGCTTTTTCCCTCATTATGTAGTTGTGGTATTTGATGGATTCTGTGGACTTATTTTCTTGTATGTTTTTTCCCTTAGTTTTTACAAATTCTCATAAGATCTTGACTGAGTTGTAAAAAATATACTACTTATTGATATTTTTTACAACTTAGTCAAGATCTTTGTAAACCAACCTACTTACGTTTAATATAAAAAGCATCACGATTACGTGTTCACGTTTAAAATTACCTGAGTTATTCAATAGCTGTAATTTAACAGGTGGAAATCGACAAAAAAGTTGATTTTTTCCATCTTTTAGTCTCGTTTCTGCACCTTTCGAACTTGGGACGTGCAGAACGAATCTATTCAATTTACTTTTACTTGTTTAAACCAAAAAGAAAGCTAAACTTTGTAACTCAATTGAAAAGTCCAGATATTCTAATATACATTATTATAACATGTTTAGTAACTGTAGTATTAATTTTTAAATTGAATTTTCTCACATCTTCGCAATTTCGGTTATAGACTGAGATCCCAGGGCCGCCAGACCTTACTTATTTTCTCAGTAACCAAAAGTGTGGGAAAGAGTAGTGCTAGTACGTACTATTAACGTATGAGACCAGCTAACCTGGGCCGACGGCCAGTTTTCGCTACCAGATTCTGAAGGTACTTACAAAAATTACTCACTTGTCTTGAAGTGTGGGCCTTTGAGTGTGGGCCTTAGTGTGGTCCTTTGAGTGTGTAGTGTTTATTTATTTATAATATTAGGTATCTGAATACTATATGTGACTGTGTTCAGTAAAAGGTACAACTTTTGGGGTAGTCAATAAGAGCTATTTGTAATAGCTCATCACACTAATTGTGAACCTTCACGACTATCACGAAAGTTGTACATGTACATACCTCTTCATTTTCACAGTCACATATACAATTTAGCACAATTTAAATATTGGAGTTTAAAAAGATGATTTAAAAAAGCAGTAAAAATATAGAGGAAAATCATGAAGAACAAAAATTAACAAAACAACAACATTTCAAAATGGCATCTAGCAAAGAGATGGGTTTATAGATAAATAGATAGTCCCTAATACTATGTTGCTTTGTATTTCGTGATTCCGATCTCATTGATTGCGATCGCTTAATTACTTTGAGATTTGCGAAACGTTTGAACCCGGGAGGTCTATTTAGATAGGTACGCAAACAACGCTTATTACAGTACATACTTACTTAACTACCGAAAGGTCGTTTCAGTAAATTACTATTGCTAGATTTACGTGGGCAAAACTGAAAGTTTTGCGTAACTCATGAATAAAACAATTTATTTGTATAATATTATATTTACTGCTTTTCGAAGTATTCTCCGTTACATTTTAAACACTTTTTCATCCGTTCAAACCATTTTTGGAAACACGAGGACCATTGGTCTGAGGGTATGTTTTTTACGTGCTGGTTGAAAGCAATCACTGCCTCTTCTGGCCCCGTAAATGTCGAACCTCTCATTAAATCTTTGATTTTTGGGAAAATGAAGAAATCGCACGGTGCTAGGTCTGGACTGTGTGCGGGATGGGTCACAAGCTCTATGTTTTCAGAAGCCAAAAATGTCTTTGTTTCGTTCGCGGTGTGCGCCAAAGCATTGCCATGGTGGAAGAAGATGCGACTTCTAGGTCGTTTTTCCCTTACTTTTTCTAAGACATTGGGCAAACAAATAGTGGTGTACCACTCAGCATTAATGGTCTTTTGTTGCTCAAGTGCAGACAGAACCCGTCTTGGAGAAAAAAAATGCAATCATTTGTTTGCCCACGCTTCTCGCCTGCCTCAATTTTGTTGGTTTGCTGTCACCTTCAAACACCCACACAGAAGACTGTTGCTTTCTTTCTGGAATATAACAATATATCCATGTTTCATCTCCTGTCACAATATCATACACAGCATTAGAATATCCATGCTTGTACTTTAATAGAATTTCTTTTCATCAATCTACTCGATACCGTTTTTGTTCTGGAGTGAGTTCGTGAGGAATCCACCGACAACAAAGTTTCGTAACTTTTAAATATTCATGTAAAATTTTCTGAATTTGGCTCATACCAATCCCCAAATGTCCTCAAATCTCCTCATAAGTGATACGCCGATTTTCTTCAATAAGTCTTCTGACGGTAGCCACATTTTCCTCCGTGATCGTAGTTGAGGGTCGACCTTCACGAATTTCATCATGGAGAGAAACACGGCCGCGATGAAATTCGGCATACCAACGCCTTACAGTGCTCAAATGTGGTGCTTCCCTCCCAAAAGCATTTTGAAGACGAGCATTGCAATCTTGCAGAGAAAGCGAACTTTTAAAATCGTAAAAAATCATCGCCCTAAAATCTTTTCGTGTTAGTTCCATTTTTGATACGGACAACGAACTTCAACTTGAGATAAAAAACAATTGACAAGCGACTTCCCGCCAAAATTTATTTTCATCAACTAATGAGATTTCATGTTTTAAAAAAATATAACATTCGAAATTCAAACATTTATGGGCGGCCAGCAACGCAAAACTTTCAGTGTGAACTAGGTACTAAACTGATGTTTTCGCATAAATTTAGGCCATTGATTTTTATAGAAAAAATAGAATCTCATATAAATATTTTTAATTTCTTTGAATTATTTCCGCAAAGTGAATCTTTTTGTCTTTCTAATAAAATCTCAACGCTTTACTTCACCCAGGTGATTTAATTCAGGTGAATTTAGCATACTCCAGGAGCTTGTTGCGTTTTTGCTCAAAGATAAATACAAGTACATTTCTTATCTTTAACCCCTTTAAGCAACAAAGTAACAAAGCACAGAAAAAATAAAATAGTACTGTAATTTATGCAAACATTTAAAGGGCACGGCAGCGCTTCATATTTACGGCAGTCGTTTTATCAAAGTCGGTGTAAATATAAAAGTTTATGAGTATTAACTGTCAACGTATGAGCATATATGCGCATAGGCAACATCGTTGGCGGTAAGTGAAAAAGCTGGGTATATGACGTCATTTCGGTTTGGTCTCGCTTAATATGCAATCGTAAAATGTGAATGCATTACTACTACAAATATACTAAAGCACTGAGACTCAAATCAAGTATATGCTGAGTCATCCGTCTTTCTAAAGACTATTTTTTCTTGGAAGTTGACGTGTTGTAACATCAAACCAAGAATGTTGTCCATCAACTCTTCAGAGTTTGATGTGGCGACATTAATTGCGTTCTGACATTAAATTTTATATTACGACATCGTAATGAGTACATGCTAGAAATGGTACGAAGAAATGCGTCATTAAAGTACTAACTGAATATTAATGTGTTAGGTTGAACCACTGCATGTTTAAGTACGAAGAAAAACATGATACTCAGTTAAACTACAATTTAGTGAGGAATGATCATGGACATATTGGATGTATTGTGTCAAATATATCTTATTTAGTAATGTTTTTATATAGATAGTAAGATAATACTCAAGGTTAGGATCAAAAGACTTCTTAGTCTTCTTAAATTCAAGTGGTGTTAGAAACTCAAGTCTGTTAAGATAGTTATCTAACCAACGACACAGATAACAAGATGTCGTAAAATTTAATAACTCACCCATATTAATATATTGAAGTAGTAAAATAAGAGTTACTAGCAATATACCAATGATAGAGCTTTGGTCTTCAAAAGTTATTCCAGGATCCCACCTACTCCTAAAATTGATTCTGCATACTCATTTATGTTTACGAAACTTAATAAACGTTTACCTAAAAATAATGTAAAACTATTAACAAAGAAACTTTTTTAGAATTTATCTTACTTACTGGACAGAAATGGTTAATAGAGTTAGATAGGTAATATGAAATGTACCTAGTTACTCCACCGAAAACACGGCTGTTATATTGAGAAAGAGAGATGATCCGATAATAAACTACTAGATAACCTATAATAAAATAATATTTCATTTAGTTTAAAGATTTTACAAGTCCTTCTATGTTAAAATAGCAATTGTTCCGGTAACCGACTTGGCCTAGTATTGTCAACCAGTTTAATTTTACTTTCTGTATCGATTTTGCTATTTCAGCCGCAGAACCATCGCAGAACGAATAGTGTCTATGACTTTTACAATAGGTTGACTGTTTCTGTGTATATGAAGCTAAACAGATATTATAACGGCAATAAATTCACTAAAAAGTGCCGCATAATGAAAGATGTGAAAGTTTCACTAAACTTCTTCCTAACGCTTAGTCTTGTTTCTAATTTAGGGTACGCGGCTAGACCATGATCCAGGATTTGGCAGGTAATTACAGTGGAGCGACTGCCATCTGACCTCCATTGACCCTGCTAACAGAGAAATCTGACCGAATTGAATCATGGTGACACATTTAGCTGCCTGAGAGTGCAGGTTTCCTCACGATGTTTCCCTCACCGTAAGAGCATAGGTTAGTGTGCAAAGAGCATTATCGTCTGAGTTAAATAACTCAGAAAACTAGTTATTGTTCCATGGAACATGGGGGCACTAGGGATAGAACCCAATACCTCTCGCTTACGAGTCCGACCGGCTAGCCGTTAAAATGTTGAATCTTAGATCAATTTAGTATGAAATTCATCCTTATGAAAAGTTTTACAATTTCCTGAAAAAACCAATAACCCTATTTAAGTAAAACCCCTCGGTATTTATTTGTATCTAAATTTCTGTTGTCTGACTCTACTTTATAATGTACTAGCTTTCCGCCCGCGGCTCCGCCCGCGTGGACTTTCACATATTTTTATTTTTTTAGTAAAAAGTGTCCTATGTTACTTCTAGTACCTGCAAAAATATGTGTACAAAGTTTCATGATGATCGGTTGAGTAGTTTTTGCGTGAAATCGTAACAAACATCCCTATTTTCACATATATAATATTATTTGATTTGATTTGATAAAATATATGCAGTAAGATAAAAAGTTTCCCCAATGAGTGAAATGAAGATCTGCGATATCGCTGTCATTCTGTTACACCAATTTGGCTTCGAACCAAGAAATAAGTAATAGGGAAACCATATCTACGTCTTTTCTTTATGAGATGTAAGCAAGCAAATGAGCTTTCGCCGTTTACATATTCAAATGCCGCAGTTTATGTATTCAAGAGAATTTGCAAGGCTATTCTGCTATTGACGGAGCTGGAAGTATTTTCTCTGTAATTCTTGAAGTGTCTACGTAATTGTTGAGAATAGCGGGTTTTGATGGCAAAGATTGAAGAATGGAAGACGTAACTTTTATAGAGATTCGTTATTTTTTTATAATATGATTGAAATAAAACATCAGCCAAATATTGTGACTTGGTGGAATATAATTATAATAAATTATAATAATGTGAATTAGCACAGTTTTATTATGCTTTTTGAATTGAAAACTTCTTTAGCGGCGTTGAGTACTTTTAGTATGGGGAAAAAATGTTAAACTCGCCATGAACTCGCGTCATATCGTCAGATGTCACGTGACCGTGATCGAAAATGCGTAGGATAGGGTTGCCACCTTTTTTGAAGTGAAAACTTCTTTAGCAGCGTTGTGTACTTTGAAGTATGGATGGAAACTCGGACGGATGGCAGCCCTATGGTAAAATTATCTCTGTGACAGA
The DNA here is from genome assembly GCA_949987775.1 of Aproaerema taeniolella. Classification (NCBI taxonomy): domain Eukaryota; kingdom Metazoa; phylum Arthropoda; class Insecta; order Lepidoptera; family Gelechiidae; genus Aproaerema; species Aproaerema taeniolella. The sequence goes on along the minus strand of OX465247.1, from coordinate 13,035,268 downwards.
TGTCAACGATTATTCGCACATAGTGCGCAAATACCGATAGACTATTTTACTGAATTGAAAGTAGACAGTTTGGTCGAGTGAAAAAATTTCCAGATTGTAAGCAAATAGGTCGAGAGTTCGAATCCTGAGAGAATAACGGACTCTTTTTGTGTATTTTGTTTTATTTCCATATTAATGCACAACGTTAATGTTCAAGTTTTCACTTCTGCCGGCACTCCCGGAGTGCAACCCGTTGGTTTTTTAAGAACAAAGGCTTGTGTTATGATTCTCGGATGGCTGAAGATATCTATTAGGTTGTTCCTTGTATTCAGTGCTTAAGAATAACCTAAAAAGCAATAATAGTTTGTGTTAGAGGTTTTTTTGGGATGGAAAAATCAAAATATACATTAACATTCCATTGGTGGGTCACCAAATATCGTAATTCATTATTTTCCCAAAAAAAAAAGAGTTGAAACTATAAAAATATTGTAGTGATCTTCATCCTGACTTCAAAAACCTAACATCGATACACTTCTATGAAAACCAACTTTCCTGCTCTCTCCACTCAGAATTCAAGACAAATCGAACGCGAGAGAGTCAAAAGCCATTGATTTAATCCATTGAAGTGAAAACACTTAATTTGGAGGCTCACGTAACCTATTGGTATGGAGGTTGCGGGTAAGACAGTACGATCAGAAGACCCACAAGAATACAAAGTGCGTGAAGAAAGAATACGGATGTACTTTCATGTAATCGACAAGCTATATAGTGAAACGTTCCCTTTATTAAAGAGAAAAAACCTCTTTTCTTGATTATTATAATTTTATCGTCAAATAATTATATTTTTTATTCATTTGGATTTCATGTTATTAACGTTACTTGTACGCAATTTTCAGGGTAAACAATCTATAATTATGAATAAAAAATTTGTTTTTCTATTTTTTTGTTATTAATAGCAAGTCATTTAATCGCATGTTAAACACTATAATAGAAATGATTATTGTCCACGTTAAAAACGTTAGAATCAGATAACCACAAACCAAAACGAAATCTAGTTAAAAATGTCTATGGTGTTTTATGTTTTTGTTGATATGTTTAAAAATCGCTAAATCAATTTCGATTTTATATAGGATCATCTCTGAAGTATTACTTACTATTAAAAAATATATCAAAACCGCGTAACAAATAAAAAAAAAATAAGTTACAGTCGAATTACCCTCCTTTTTTTGAAGTCTGTTATAAATACGTCTTATGAAGGGTACTTAGATAGAGTAGACAACTCGTCCTTCCTAATACGTAAGCGTGGGTGTCGCATTTAGGCTTATCTACTAAATTCAGGTCATGTGGCAAATTATGCAAGACTAATCTTCTTTTTCGTTTTATACGATTTTTATTTTTTTGACCGAATGTCCTCACAAGGCACGACGCCAATACGCCATATTAATTCAATAAACTTTACTTTGTACTTCTTTAGTATAGTTACGCAGCTATTTTGTTATAGGTGAAATTGTAAAGTTTAGAACCTTAAGACTTATTCGTATCTGTTTGTACTAAACTTCCCCGTCTTTAGTACAGACAAAAGCACTTCAGGTTATTTATTTGCACCACGAAAGCCGACGCAATTACATGAGAGATAAGGGAAACGTCAAGGTCAACATGTACTGCTGTGTGTACAATCCAGCTTCTTTGAATCCAGTAGTTGTATATTTTGACTTATAAATAAAATGTATTTTATGATACCCTTTAAAGCTATCATATAATAGGGGGAGATAGCTCAAATGATAGCAATATTGATACTTTCAGATAGTGATGTGACCCAAATTTACTCAAGGACGGCAATGTTTGACATGTTTTTCTGTTCTTTGTCATTTTTGTAGTTGATTTTTAGGGTTCCGTGCCTCGAAAGGAAAAAATCGGAACCCTTACCTTTTGTTGTCCGTCCGTCCGTCTGTCTGTCTGTCAAGACCCTTTTTCCAGGAACGCGTAGAGGTATCAAGTTGTATTTATATCAAATACTCAGGTCTACTGTCCCTTGGAGCTGTGTAAAAATCAAACTTCTAAACCAACGCAATCAAAAGATACAGCCGTTTATGCCGCAAATTTCCGCTTTCGACACTCGCAATCTTGAAATTTGGTACGAAGCAACGTCTTATAGACAAATATAGGAAAAATTTTTAGTTACTTACATCATATAATAAAAATATTTTTAAGAATTTTAAGCTTACTACCCCTTTCCTTATGAACGCGTAGAGGTATAAAAATGAGGTATAAAATTTTTCTTATACACCTACAGGTTTGTGCGGAACCCTCGGTGTGCGAGTCCGACTCGCACTTGTCCTGTTTTTGTTATATTTGTCATGTTTACATAACGTATGTTTGTCAAACAATAAAGTGGGCAGTTGGTCAATAATCCATATTAAAAAATCTGTATGTTTCCTTAATCAAAAATATGTTGCCTTATAAAAAAACATTAAACCTGATGTTACATATAACTAAACAAATAAAAAATAAGCATATTAGTCAAAAAATAATACGAAACAGAATAAATAATCGCAAATAGTGTTACTTGTGACAAGTAATCATTTTTAGTAGAACCACAATGTCCGTGGCTTTATTTGACTGCGATATTAATTAGAATGATGGCTTTATTAAGCTTCAGTTATAATTGTTTGGGGTCACGCAATTTTATTACTTTTCGGGACAAGTATAAACGCATTGTTGTATTTCGTTAAAAAAGTTCAAAACAGTAATTGAAATAGAAACTTCACAATAAGGCTCACTTAAACTTATCCATAGATATTTAAGTTATGTAGCTTTATGTAGCTAATTGAAATATAAACATAATTCAGTGAAAACACAGCAATAATTTTATTTAAAATGTTATTATAACTGCTAAAAACTAAAACCAACGATATCTGATCAAGTTATTAGTATTAACACTATCTTAAAATACTGTAGTCATATAAGATTAATATTCACATTTTTCTTATTTTGAAAGATATAAAAAAATCTATTTATAAAGTAAAAAAGCTTCGATTTCAATAATAAGATAAAATAAGTCCACAACCTTATTTTCTATACTGACCTATTGGCTTTTAATTTTGCATAAAGCTGATTAACATTTTTCACACAAGGACAGTTGGAGGGCGCTGGATATTAACGTAGTAGGACGCTTGAAAAAGTTTGCGTGAAAATGCAAACGAATCACAATGATTAACTATGTCATAGTAGAAGCGGCAATCGCGGTAATTCAGATGGAGATTAATGGCAAAAAGTCAGGTAAAGTCACATGAGTCAGACACTAGAGGTCAAGGTTCGTCTTGCGATGGCTAAGATAAGCGGTGACGTAAATGATGCCTTGCGGTCGCTGTTATTAAGCACACAATAGACCGGTCATTCCACAGTACTGAACAAATTAATATGAATCTAAAATTAAAAATGTAACATAACACCCGATGTTCATTCCTATTAATACTAATTTATACTAATGGCTGAAACATTTTTGATAAAATGTACCTAAAACACACCTCATTTATGTGAGCATTCAAACAAAAAACCTGCAATGATATATTCGAAATCAGTCCATTCATTTAAGAGTTCCGATTCCACAGGCAAGCACACAGTTACATATGTATAGTATCTACACACACATCAAACCTATATCACCGATCTTTTTTTCGGGGTTTAAAAATTAAAACAAAGTAATAAGACTAATAAGTGGCTCTAATTTTTATAAATTAATTAAACTGTGCAATGAATTTTGGTGGATATTTACTTATTTAGTTTAACTTTATTTTTTGCGAAGTCATGTGTGTGCTTTAATTTTTGTACCTACTTAAAAGTGAAAAAAGTGGTTCTGAAAATCAATTTTGTCCTTATGTTGCAACTTAAATGCAATTATACGTAAAATTAAGTGAAGTTAATAAAAATGAATATGTAGTACCTAAGTATTTCTCGGGAAGTAGGCGGCTCAATTTACAGTTTCATTTTTTTACGAATTTTGCAATTTGACACTTTTAAAATCGTCAGCTTACCTAAAAATAGCAGTGATTTAATAATGTTTTTGTAAAACAAAACGAAGGTATTCGCAGAAATTTGTAGGTATATTAGCAAGCTTGCGGTTTTGTTGTAAGTTGGTCACTCTGTTGCCATCGCAAACCGGAATTCCAGTTACAAAGTTGTTTTGTACCTAGCTTTGTTTTCCAACTCAAACTTCTATTGACTGAGCGTCATTTCCTTACTCGAGCATGCTTTGGTATGCTCTACTGAAATATAATTATCTCGTACTTTTTCAAGCGAACTGTATTTCGCGTGGCAAAGCAGCTACAAGTTTTAATAGCGATTTTCCTAGTAGCTTTGCGCTAAATTGGCTTGAAGTGTTCTGAAATTGAAAATTCGCGTTTGACTTTTTTAAATCTTAAAGTTCGATTTATTTAATTTTTTGTCGTTAGATACTCAACTTTCTACAATGACAAAATACTTAAGTACATTTGTATTAAATGTGTTACAGTAAGTACACCAACATTGCGTTTAGTTTTTAAAATAACTATCTGTATTTTACTAATATAATACTTTTCACTTAGGTACTTTTATTTCAAAATTAGTTTTTTTTTTGTAATTTTTTATTCATAATAATTTAAATCGAACTTGAGAGTCAAGCTTGTTGTAAAGGTTCGCTTAAAAACACTCAAAGAGTTCTTATAAAGGTGCTTTCGAGCTTTTAAGTTCTGTTCCACTTTGTGAACGGGGAGGAGCGGATATTTTTCAATGGGGTGTACGCCGACACAGCCTATTTTGCGGCTGCAAGTACCAAGCCTTACAACTGAACTTAGGCTTTCACGCGCTTGGTACAAGGCGTTCCTTCTTCTCCTGCCTGCTCTGTAAGGGCACAATTCTATTGAATGTCAAGCCTGATACAACGTGGCTCAAACTTCAATGGATGCTTTTGATGAATTGAGACTGAGAACCCTTGATCAGAAACCATAATGTTACACAAAGGCAGCTTATACCTACGGAATTTTTTTACTCATTCTTCCTCTTCACTGACGGTTTACATATATAGTACACACGAGTACTATACACACTCTTGTCCGGCAAAGCCTTTTACAGTTATTTTCCAAAATAGTAAAAATATGCTTTGATTTTGCAATCACCGTTTTTCCATCATGTTTTTTTTTTATCAGCCTATATACGTCCCCACCGAGGGATACAACTATAATAAAATGTACTGTACGTAATAGGGTCTGTAAACATACATGCATCAAAAGAATTTAATTGGTAACACGTTCAAGTAGGTGAGCAACGATGAAATTTAACTTTTACTGAGGAGGCAAACATTTTAAGCCTTTCCACGATTTGGGGAGGTGAAAGAAAAAGATAAAAAAAAGTTTCTCGTTTTACGCCTCCAGCCAAATTGACTCCCTGGACTTAATTCTGTTTTACGACTTGTTCCCTTTTTATGACGTGCAAAAACCCTGTTAAATTCTTGTTTTATTTGGTCTGAAAGTAAGTTAGTCTGTACTTGCTCAGTAAATATCACGTAACTTGAATAAATCTGGAAAGATTCGCCTTTCATTTTACGCTAAGGAGAACGCTGTCTTTTGTTTTACTTGATTATATTTTTTTGAATTACCGCACTGGGATTCCTTTGTATAATTTATTATGTAAAATTCTTTGTAAGAAAATTGGCTCTGGAAAATTTAATTTTGTGTGGTTCCTTTATACAGGATTGGTTGTCTTTGTAGTCACTACTGAAAATTTCTTACGGTGCTGACTCCGTTGATAGAACTGAAATAATAAGAAATTTTTTCGAAGTGAAAACTTCTTTAGCGACGTTGTGCACTTTGAAGTATGGGTAAAAAATGTTAAACTCGCGCCAGGGTCACGTGTCTGTTACGTGACCCTGATCGAAAATCCGTAAGGCGGAGGGGTGTTTAATAAATATAGGAAATTAAAACTGCAAAAGTCAAGATGTCACGGAGGGGTGCTTGATAAATATAGGAAATTAAAACTGCAAAAGTCAAGATGTCATCCGGTGTCAGCATAGAAAAATTAAATAAAATATTAATGCATAACGTTAATGTTCAAGTTTTCACTTCCGCCGGCACTCCCGGAGTGCAACCCGTTGTTTTTTTTAGTTTTGAAGATTTCGATACCCCTTTATAATGTCTTAAAGAAATTAATTTTTAAAAATATATAAATACGGGTCTCCCAAATTGTGTTGAAGAGCACTTTTACCAAGTTTCAATGTTAATTTATTTTTTCCTTGCAATTTTTTAAATTTATTTTTATGCTTTAGTCTAATTTGATTTTTTTGTATGAAACGAAACAAAAAGATACGGGTACTTTATGTACAAAAAAATTGAGTACTTGCTGTTATAAATAATAAATAAAAATGTTCAGCACGAATGTCACTCGAATCCACGAATTTTGAATTTATTTGTGAATATCCCTCACGTGATGGGTAAGCGTTTTAAAAATGCTGTTATAATAATTAAAAATAAACCGGCCAAGAGTGAGTCGGATTCGCGCACCGAGGGTTCCGAACAAACCTGCTTAAAAGTATTATAGACCTATATTTGATATGATATGAATTTCATATATTCTGTATAGGCTTTAGGTAAATCTCTTTCAAAAAAACTTTAAGTTCCCATACAAACTTCATCAGCATATAGCGCATTTTGTATGGGAGATCAAAAATTTTATTTCGTTTTTTGACCTATCATTGGGGAAAAGTTGGGGGACAGTTTCATGGACTGATTAACCACCCAAGAGGTTGAAAGAGATTTACCTAAAACGCTGTATATTTGATATGAATTTCAATTTAATACTACGCGTTCATGAGGAAAGGGCCAGTAAGTTTAAAATTATTAAAAATATTTTTATTATATGGTGTAACCAAAAATGTATAGTTTTCGCAATTTTTACTTTATCTGTGGTATAAGACGTAACTTCGTACCAAATTTCAAGATTCTGAGTTCACGGAAAGCACCCTTTAGGTTTTGATTCTCTAGCGAAAATTTGCGGAAATTTGCGACATAAACGGCTGTATCTTTCCATTGCGTTAGCTTAGAAGTTTGATTTTTTCACAGCTCTAAGGGACAATAGACTTGAGTATTTGCTATAAATTCCAGCTTGATACCTTTACGCGTTCCTGAGAAAAAGGGTCTTGACAGACAGACGGACGGACGGACAACAAAGTGATCCCTTATAAGGGTTACGTTTTTTTTCCTTTCGAGGTACGGAACCCTAAAAAAACACAATAATTTAAAATAATGTTAAGATTATAAAGCCCATGCAAATACCTGACATACAAGTCGTGTACTCAGTAAAGCTTTTGTCTTAGAAATGACTTTGCCTCCAGAGAAGACTTTAAAACAGAATCATGAAATATTCACAAGGCTTTTTGTTACAGGTGTTGTAAAACTAAATGACAAATATGGAGATTTACAATATAAAGGAGGCTTCTAATGAAAATGTGTTTACGGTGCACCGGTAGAGCTCTTTTACTGATGTGACGGTATGAATAGTAAACCGTCTTTTGTTCTGCGCAGACGCCATTGCCACTTAGATGTTTATGTTAGTTACATATGAATTATTTTAAATGCAATTATGGTAAAGGCAATGTATGGTTGGCTCGTAGGTAGTAATAGTAGCGGCCAGACACCTTATATTGCATTTTTGTCTTTATATTACTTGGTACCGTATTTACAGCAAATATTCTAGATCCCTGAGGTAGGCCTATGTCCATCAGCGGACGTCTTGCGGCTGACATGAAAATGATGATGATTCTAAAGTTCTTCGTAAATTAATGGTACTATTTTACGTTTTCAATCCATTTTGTTCCATTGCTGTGCATATGTAAATTTCATTATAGACCGTGACTCCATTTCGTGCTGCCAATCTCGCGAAAAAAAGTTAAGGATATTTTTTTTGGGAAGCATAATTAAAATGGAAATTCTTCATGTATTTAAATTTTCAATTAAGATATAAAATTCAAGATAACGCCTATATTATTATCTCATTAGTTTATTAAACTATTAAACTAATGAGAGAATAATATAGTTCTTTTTTCTTAACCATAAACTGCACTGTTAATCTACTTCGATCATATCTGCATATCAATTATTAGACATAACAATTGGCTTTTTACCTCTATGATCTAAATTAATTAAAGTAATATCAAAGATAACAAAGCGCTCCGCTCGGGATGTGAACTAATGTGAAATGAATGAACATCGGATAAGGTTCACTGCACCCCACTGATGAATGCACTACAGATAAGTGTAATCACCTGCATTAGGGAAGAACAGTGTTCTCATAAGTTATCTTAATAATAAGCTCATCGGTTTACTTATATTAATAACAGTTTGAAAGTTTTGTCTAAAGAGAGAGAAAATTTAAACAAATTAAAATAGCTTTTAATTTAAAAAAAAAAAAAAACCGAAGTAAACGCTTACCTCTTTTGGATGCTTTTATCTTTTATTAATTTTATTTTGAATTTTGTTAATAGATTTTTGATGTTTTCTACTTTTGTTTTCTTCTCAATATATATTGAATCGCGTCTTTCATTGCTGATAAGCACCCATTAAATTAGGTATATCTCTAGCCGTAAAGTATTGTTACTTACATAGGTGTATATCTTATACATCAAATCCGAAAATATTTCGAAACCAATCCATTGTTTTGCAAATTAAATATGCTTTAATCATCAGTTGTAACTCGATCCTTTACACAAACATCATTGACCTGAATCACGCTAATAGGCATTATTTACAATTTAAGGTGTATCTGATTTTAAATGAGTTGCTCAGATGTTTTATTGATTTTGGTTTAATTAATTATAACTTGGTTTACTGTTATCGTAAAATCGTCGTCGCCTTTGTTGCAATTTATTTAGAGACGCATCGTACAGACAGCAGTGCATCAGGTTATCCATTTACAGATAAGGCGACGTCAAGGTCAATTTGTATAGACTGATGTGTTTCCCGACTCATTTCACCTTTAACACAATAAATACCAATTACCTAATACCACGAAATGATTAGAAGTAATAATACATTGATATAAATTAATACATAGGGTTTGATGATAGAATATAAATTATAATGAAATATATTTTCTTTTTTTTTATACGGTGCTGTGCGGTGTTTACCAAAAAACGTCATATAGATATTTCCCCAAGAGACAATGAACACATCAAAATTGAAATTAACATAAAACAAAACCTTTAATCTACTAACACAAAAACTTAAATTCTAGTAAATATTTCAACATCTGTCAGGAACTCGGAACACTTGATTACACAAAGATAGCCGAGTTTCTTGTAATTCATTTAAGCTAACATGGCCTCGATCAATGTGTTCGAATTCTCAATAAATTATTATATAATTTATTTAATTAAGTTCTGCTGCTATTATGTCACATTTATGTGGTATAATACTTTTTACTTACCTATAAGTATACCAAATTTAATTTTTGTACAAATTGTTGTCCTCAGCAGTACCGATACAAAATTTCTCACCTGATAACAGATTTCCGCGATTGACAACATAGATTTAAAACCTATTAAATATGTATTTCTCTTATTATTATGGATATTATTATAATCCCGACGTCAAAGTCTGTACTTATTTTACATAGTATTTACTTCATATTCAGTTACATAATTTTTTAATATATTCTTATAAAAAGATGACCAAGCCACCTTAGTGATTTTATCAAAACGGTGTTGACTTTCGATAGTATACATATTGTTTTTGATTTTTAGTTTTATCATACACCGTAAACCGATAACCAATTTATTAGGCAATAGAATATAATTTTTTCGTTACCTAAAACTTATATTATTGTTCTATTACAATGTTGGACGTGATGATTGTCCATTGCACTATATTCTTATCAGTTACAGTGATAAGAGATTTTCTTGAAAACTGTAAAACGTTACGATTAATCGAGACGAGAGTGATTAGATATGGACTTTCTGTTTCTGTATTACTATATATGTCGTGACATAGTGAAAGTGTTGTCGGACTATTTGTCGATGTAAGATGATGCCATAATCCATTTCTCTCACTTTCCTTCAAGATTATTAGATTTCTGTCATCATGATAGTTGATTGTGTCTAGATAGCCCGTATCTAACGTAAAATTATTGAAGCGAAAGAAAGTGTTATGTTTTCAAACATGTTATGGCAAATTTTTTGTTTACTTTATTTTCCAAGTTTTATAATGCGATTGTTAATGTAATAATCTTTAGTCATAGTTTTATTGCCGTAGCTTCACGGTCTCAACTATTATATAAAATCCTTAAATGTCTATATATTATTTAATCAGATTACGATCATATAAGATGAATCACTGCCAAATTTTACCCAAATATTTGCATGAAAGAAACACGGAACTATAAGAAAAAGATGTAATTAAAATGATTTGTGTATTCTTTGATGTTACTTATGTGTCTAAAAAAATTTTGCGTCGTACATCGTGGACGGAAGGAGTGGTCATGATTGTAAATGTCTTAAAATAAGATCTGACGGTCATACATCAAGGCCGGGATTATTAGCGACATAATAATGTATTTACATTTATGCATGTTAGTCGGGACATCAGAATCTAAGGACGAGCAATTTATAATCTAATAACTACAAAGAAGTTAAACTTCCTCCACAACTTTAGTACTTAAGGAAAACTAAGAATTTGAGGGAATGTTATAAAAATGCAAAATCATTTTCGCTCAATAATCAGAGCCCTTCGGTAGGGACGTTCATGGGTTGATACAAAATATAAATATTATTATTTTTTCTTAAAGACTACTTTATTAGCGATAGACTTTGTTAAAAGGCTAAGTAAATCTGAAGTATAATCGATCCACAGAATTAATATTAGTTATGCAAGTGTTTACTGCGTGTTCCTATAAAACGATTGCAAAAAAAAAATTGAGTTTGTGATTTGCAAGTGCGAATCATACTAAGAAATTAAGAATTAAGTAAACTCGATTACTACTACTACCTAAAGTGGAAGCCCGATGGTTCGACAGAAATGGTGTCATTGGGAAAAAAAAGTCAACTAAGTAGTCTTGTATTTTCCAAGGATCACATGTGCTATTGCTACCTACTTGCTACAAAGTTAAATAGCATACTTAAGTGTGGAGGCTAAAATTATGTTAATGAAACGGCAAATATACTCACAGCTACTTACTTTGGTCGCGTCCTCGTTTTACTTGAATCTTGCGTAATTCTCAAGCTTTTTTTTAAATAAATCAGTCTACAATTAAAATCACGGTCGAAAAAAATTAAGATTTACTTTGATAGGTCCGATCTTTTAATGAGGTTATAAACTACGGTACACCAATGATCAAAATTAATGTGTCACAACACTAAAATATCATAAAATAGTGGTCTAGAAGCGGAGAATATTAAAATATTAAATATTAAAATATATTAAGCTATTAAAATAGTCCGTGCAAATTAATAAAAATTAGATGAATAATTTGTGTAACTAGTAATATATTAAAATTGTATAAAAAATTATAATACTAAATCAAAATTTATTACTTATGCAAATTTTATTTAATTCAGGATTCATTTTTCATCTCCGGTATTGCAGTGTAGTTTTGCGTAATTATAAGAATAAATTGTGACAAAAATATGGCAAAACTATGTTGCAATCGAAAGTTATTGAATTAATTATTTTTCTTCGAGTCAATATCCTTGACAAGGAAATGTGATATCCGCATAAATTCCTTTAAGGTGAACACCGCAATAAGAATGTATATGATAAAGCCAATCACCAATTTGTCATCACTAAGTAGGTGATTTCTGAGAAGCAGTCTTGCTGCTACTTGTATTAGGTAGCTATTACCTGTAAGTAGCAGCTAATTGGATTGGCTATGTACTTATTGTATGTAATTGGAGTGTACCACGAAGCGGATCTTAGCAAGAGAGAAAGAATTTGGTCATTAACGGGATCAAACGAAGATATCGTGATGCTGAGTTATCGAGATGGGAGATAAGCTAGCTATGGCTATATCTTTGTTTAAAAAAATATATATTTGATTCTAAATAAAATGTTGGTCATTTTACGAGTATAAGTAATTCCCAATATGCCAAAAATCATGGAAACATAATTAAGGTAACTTGCCTATAAAAAAGGATTGGTTGGAAGAATAGAAGCTCGCAGAAAAGACTTTTCCCAGCAGTGGGACAATACTACATTCACTGAGACAACAACACCACTCCGATGACAGCTTGCTGAGACAACAACAGTCTACCCGTGACCACGGCGCGTGCAACTAACCGCGTCGAAACCTCGAGAAATAGGTAAATAATCATATATACGCGAATTTAGACCCGTTTTAGAATTTAATTACACATTCACTGAAGCAGAGAGGAACAGAGACCATCAGTCAAATATACCATTAAGGGTGTTTTTACCACCTCATGGTTTTGTGTATGGATTTCTTGGCTTTAGTTTTACTTCGCTCGTTTAAGCCCCCGACAAAAAAGAGGAGAGTTATAAGTTTGACCAGTGTGTCTGTGTACGAGTATCTGTGGCATCGTAGCTCCTAAGCGAATGGACCGATTTCCATGCCTTTTTTTGTTTTTTTGAAAGCTTTTTTTGTTTTTTTTTTTTTTTGATCGAGATGATTTTGGGATATTTGATCAAAATTAGTTCAGTATTGAGACTCATAAGCAAGTTATTATGAGTCGCATTTTTATAGATTTAGTAGGTAGCAGGAATCACAAGTGTCTTAAATTACATAGATAAGTTTGTCCTGATTTTATTATTATTATCCAGAGAACTAAAGTATGAAGTGATTTCGTAACTAACTTTACTTAAGAGGGCAGTTTATTGTATCAAAATCAGTTTACTAATGTGGTAAAGGAAGTGTATTTAATAGTTTATCCATATCCTCTTAAATCTCACAGCGTAAGCGGCGCCGGTGGAGAAATGCAGTGAAAACAGGATCGGAAATACAGCCATAAAACTCTAAACATACTCGTAGGCAGTAAATACGGAACTCGTATTGGAATCTTTGGCTAGTTTATTGAAAACTTACTTAAAGACTCCATTTTAAAGTGAACACGAACTTACACTTGCTAAAAAATAAAAATTTTAAACCGAGCATTGAATCCATATTCCATCTTGCATTCAATCGTGCATGTCTTGCCGTAGGCGTGACGTAATTGGTATACCTTCTTATCGATGACGTTGGTAGTATTATTAAGTGAATTTTTTGCGTAAATATGAATACTACTTTTACGTTCCATTCATTTCTTACTTCTTCTTAATTTTAAACGTAGCACTTTGTCGGTGTAGCAATTTCCATTCCTTACTAATATTTTATGGTGTCGGTCGCGAATCTTTTGGAACACACGCAAAGACAAACACTAACACACATGACCCGGTGACAAACATCTGTTTTTTACACAAACATTTGCCCCGACTGGAAATCGAACCCAGGCGCCGTCGATCAAGAAACAGCGCCACTACCGCTCGGCCAAAGCTCTGGCATACTACAATCCAGTTTACTTTATTTTAAATTTGATTAAAATACTCAAACATTAGCAAACTCACAATTGAAAGCAATAATAGACAAATCCCATTTACACAAATAACGCTGTTAAAATAAACTCCGCTAATAATGGAGGCTTTAAATTTTAATGGAAATATAAATCCACGGTCAAAACATCAATTTTGCATGATTTTATTGTTTTGAAATATATAAAAAACCAATCACGTGGAGGATTCTCGATGCATCTTGACCTTCAAATCAAACCGGAATTGCCAATTTAGATATTATTCAAATGCAGGACGAATTTTGGAGATATAATTGTTATAGGAAAATTGTAAGAACCAAAGATTAAAACACTGTGAAATGTTAATCACCCGCGATAATAAAATTTTCCCGGTAAAATTATAATTCCACGAAACTTTATGGATCGCCTGCATGAAATTAGGATAAGTTAGACCAGGGGTTCCCAAAGTGTGCGCCGCGGCCCGGGACAACATTCTGAATTTGTAAGTTTCGACCTCCACTTGGTTGTCACAAGCATCACTCTGTGGCTTTTCGTGCCAGTTTTCGTTTTAGAGCGACAAAAATATGGAATGACCTACCCCCACCCATTAGGAATCTTAATTCGAAGTTTAACTTCAAAACAAAATTTAAGGAGCATTTACTTGCAATACAAAAGTCAGGTATCCCAAGAAGCTTTCTCAAACGATAACTGGCACTTCCATCAAGGATCAATTATTTAACAATTGTGACATATTTTGATAATAGTTATTAATGCAATTAATTGTTTAATTTATTGATATTTCCCTTACACACCGCACCTCACCATCACACACTAGACATCACACATAACCAACCATAACACGCACAACACAACACAACAGCCTTATTATTTCTACACCCCGCGTTCCACTCACAGGCGAGGGCTGAAAATCAGTGTTGCCAGTCTGAAATACAGACTGACAAAAAATCGCTGAGCCCAGGCCTTTTTACTCACTGCAGCATCCATACGCAAATTAATATGTTTATATTGTATGTATTTTTGTTTATTTTAAATCTGTGTTTTTTTTGTGATCGTCTAAATGTTTGTATCTGTGTGCTGCATGGTAAAATAAACGTTTTTTATTTATTTATTTATTTATTTATTTATTATAAGTGCGCCGCGGACTGAAAAAGATTGGGAACCCCTGAGTTAGACTATGTTAGGTGAGGCTTTTTTAGATTTGGTAAGGTTAGGCTGCATTAATATTATAAAAACATGTGATAAAAATTGAGGCAGTTCACAAAGTACCGAGCGATTAGGTATAATCTTACTAAATAAAATTACAATATAATGGGTTTGACAATGTTATGGTGACAAAATCAAGAAGAAGTGGTCCAAATTATAATTTTATCTCTAGTGGACAAGAAGCCTGAGTGAACAGAACACCTAATTGATAAAATCAAATGTACCTAAGCAAAGGTAAAATTGAACAATCAAGACCAGAAAAACTGGCATAGGTAATGCTGTAATTAAAATTGTCTGTGACGTGCCACAAAAGGCAACCAAATGAGATGTTTATTTCCTTCTTAGAATCAGATAACATCTGACGTAAGTTTTTTAGTGTCTAGAACATCAATCTTTTACTTTATACCGTAAATTGGATTTAATTTTGAACAAACATAAATAGGCACTAACGATTATCGTGCAGAATCAGCGCTTAATTTTTATTCATAATTGGCATAGATTTATTAACGTCTAAAGCAGTATTGAAGTAATTAATTTGGAACATGTTTTCGGCAATTTCGAATATATCAGGAACTTATAGTAAGTGACTATGAAAATTTATTTCAGACGCCCAAGTATAAGGAGTTTACTTATTTACACACCTAAATTTATATATACTTATTAACATAAATAAGGTCAGTGTCTCCTATGGTCCATGACTCTCTGACCCAGCAGTTTCTTTATTTCCATTTTACTTTTAATTTTTGCTAATCGATGGTAATGCCGCCGACCGACTCAGTTTTAAGCGTGGATACTTCTTCTATACTAAATGAGATAAGTATCAAGAAATACTTACTGCAAAATTTAAGTACATTATTGAGATACGTTAGCACAGGTAAATCCCGTCGTAAGATAAAAACAAATAATAGGTATTCCTATTATTACTTATAAGTAATAAGTACAAACTTAGCCAACAAGTTCCACATACCATCAAAGTTCAATAAAGTTCGTTGTTCCTGGTTCCAAAAATATTTTCAAGTAAGTACGGGAATAATAACACTGCACAAAACTGAGAATCTCACTTCTTTGATGTAAAACGTTTACAAAACAATTCACTTATCAGAAAACTATCATAAGGTCGAAACGATGATGAGCGCGTTCGTTCACACGGCTTGGAACTCGACACTGAACTAAACTAAGATATTTTGTCGACGCTTCGAGCCAGCCGGTCGGTCATCACGACTAGCCAAAACCACAAAGATAGCATCGCTCAAGTCCACTTACATTGACTCTCTATCAAGACAACTTCAGCAGCTATTTCTCAGAAACGCAGTAATGTAATCGTACATAGATAAGTTGAACGATCATTTAAGCGGTTTTATAAAGCAAACGCGATACGTTGTCAGGTGGGAGTTCTCGCACGTGAACAAATTCGATTCAGGAACGAGATTGTAATATCCCAGGTGAAATTGTGGACGTAAACGTTTCCCATAGTTATGTTTATGATCCCGTATAAAATGTCGGAGATGAAATTTCAAATTTGATTTTAGGGCACACAAGATGTAGAGGGATATGACATCGCGTAGCTAACGCTTACGATTTGAAAAATACGTACCTAAATGTAATACAATGCGTTGGCAAAAAAAATACTAAAGTAACGTGTTTTTAAACTTTCGTCATGGCTTGTTCTTGTTTGTTTCAAATATCAAAGCCTTGAATTTTTTTTTCTTTAATTTCATGCCAAATTATGTGACACGACTATTCCAAATTAAAGTTATTCTTGGTACTGCAGTCATAAGGGACCATCCATAAATTACGTCACACGTTAAGGGGAGGGGAAGGGGTCCACAAAGTGTGACATTGTGTGTCAAGGGGTGGGAGGGGTCATAAGTTTTGTGACGTACCATTTCAAAATGTATTATGAGTATCAAAACGCGTTAACTATTAACGAAAAACTAAACCTCCTCATTCCCAAGCACTCGTTTTAAAATTATTCTTTTGTTGAGACAGCAAGTTTTAATTTTACAAAAAAATCATAGTCATAACCCAACTCAGTATTGGCTTGATTAAAAAATTACAAAAATTGTAAATATTCATAATATGTGACGTCACACTAGGGAGGGGGGAGTCTTACAAAAGTGACCAGCTGTGACAAGGAGGGAAAAGGGGGTCAATAAAATAATTAAATTCGTGTGACGTAATTTATGGTTGGCCCCTGAATAGTAAGCAGTATCGTATCAAATCGTACAAACTTACAAACATGACATCAGTAGCAACACATACTTGTAACTTGACACGGAATTATGCTAATTCGTCACAATAAGGCCATATAAGCCATGTTTGAGTTTGTCACCTTATATTGTCCAGGCACGCATCTAGTGTCGTGATAAAATGTGATGAATGACAAACAGAATGCTTCAAATAGAGCCGCAACCTTGCTCGAACTAAATACAGACCTGCCTTAATGTGCCTTTTAAGACATCGATAAAAAGAAAGGGGTGCGGTTGTTTAAGGGTGGGGCTGAACTATGATGCAAAATCATAGGTAGTTCTTTGTATAACTGCCAAAAAACGTAGGTATCTAAAGTGATTGTTGAAATTAGAAAAATATATTTAAATTCTGGGAAATCCCAATTAAAATTTAAACGTACAGACAGCTGCAGAGATACCTGACCACCCCTACCAGATAAAGATAAGGTTGTCTATGACAAAACATAAAATTTTAAAATCGTGATTTATTGTAATTGTTTAGTTGACAAAACTATATTAATACACAAAATTTCATTAAAATAACTAAAACATTTCGTGAAATAACTTTATCCTTTTTTCATAGGGGTGGTCAGGTATCTCTGTAGCTGTCTGTACGACGCCACAGACAGACACACAAATAAACAAATACAATCATCAAACTTATAAAGTCTTATAACACCCGTTTTTTTTCTGGGGTTAAATATACTGACTATTATTTTAATGTACTGCTACTAGTCCTTAACTATACTTACTAATATTATAAAGAGGAAAGATTTGATTGTTTGTTTGCATTAAATTGAATAGGCTCCGAAACTACTGGACCAATTCGAAAAATTATTTCACCATTAGAATCCTACATTATCCGTAATGAATATAGGGTACATGATTGTCGCAAATTCCCACGGAAACGAAGTCCCGGGCGGAATGCTAGTTATCTATAAAAGAAACAATCTATATGTTACGCAACAAACCCGTCCATACCAACCTTACGATAACAAAATGTCAAAAATAAAAAAGTCCAAAACTTGCATCAATTTGCAGCCTCTCAACAGGTCTGAAAAGGGCATGATAAGTGATGTGTCCGTAGGTGTTGCAATGAATGGACAAACGTGAATGATTCAAGGCTGTTTAACGTATCCCCTTTTCATTCAATGAAGTTGTTTTTGGTAGCTTTTCTTGCATAACTATATGCTTTTTTGGCTTCTTAACATATGTTACTTTTGGTCTCAGTAAATATACATATGCAAAGGTAGGTACTTAATAGATTTGTATAGATAGTAGAGGTAAATGTGTGAAAATCAATTTTAGGAACTAGCTAAACCTCTCAACTATCACCTTTCGATTTAATTTACAGATTAACTGGGTCGCTGGACTGCATTATACTAGTATCCGCCGATTTAAAATTCTTCGTAAGTTTAAGTAAGTTTGGTTTTGCAAAAAAAAAGCAGTAGTATCAAAATAAGTTTTTTGAAAACTAAATAGTAGTTATTAAAACACTGAGAGGGTGATATAGGTGGGCTTTGATTGCCAAGCGAAACAGCAAGTGAAAAATTAAAATACAATAAAATTGTACACACACCATTGGACTAGTCTACTACAGAATTGTTCGTATGACAAATGCATAAAACACATTCTTCAATTTAGTTCACTTTACACACTGGTCAGGTATCTATTGCATAAAACCAGGATACCTACCTAATATTTATATACAATTTATTTGCTTTTACACCGGAGAAGCGATACCAAAGTTTAAAAACAAAAGACGCATGACAGATCATGTTATAAACATTCAGCATATTTTAAACAAGGAATCCTCACGTTCCAATGTGTTCAGCAAAATAGCATTAGCCTGATATTATATTATGTCCGAAGTCCGACGCCAAACAGCTTGCTGTGTTCCGTCGGTGCGTGGGAGTACCAGTGCCTTTATAGGCATTTTCTGGGTTAACTTGCTCCATCGTTCACCTCATCTTTGACCTTATGGTCAAGATTAAAGTCAAGAGTTAACCCATCTTATAATAAAAAAAATAATAAAAAATGTTCAGTTGTTACAGAAATAACAAAGTGTCAGTATTCGTTCAGACGAATTTTCTATTATGTCGATTGAACGTAAAAAATACAGGAGTCATATCAATAACACTCAGCTTATGGGTGACTTTAAATTAATTCCCTCATGTTGTATTTCCATACAAGGCAAAATTTTATTTTTACATATTTCGATTCGACCCATGTTCCTTAGGAAAAGTTTTTCAGTTTAGTGGGCTGATTCACATTATAATACTTTAACCACACGCACACATTCACATTTTTCTCATTTTTTTTCATTCGTTTTTTTTTTGGCTGATTCACATTCTTCATTTTCGCTAACTAGTTTAAAGTCACCCTATACAGGGCTTTAGTTAAATCTCTTTCAACCTCTCGGTTGGTTAATCAGTCCGAAAAAAAAATTTTGAGTTCCCATACAAACTTCATCAGCATAATTATAGCGCATTTTGTATAGGAGATCAAAATTTTTTTTTGTATTTTGGCCTATGTTCCTTGGGGAAGTTTTTCAGTTTTATGGACTGATTAACCACCCGAGAGATTGAAAGAGAGATACCTAAAACCTTGTATATTTCTGAGCTATATCTACTTATCCTGTAAGCTACTTTACCTTACTCCTGTACAGAAATCGCATGGTTTACCTTATTTATAGTTAATAGCCCCACAAGGGAATGAAAGTATGGTCCGTTGGAAAATAAAGGCTTACTGAGTTCAGTCTTCCATTAAGAGGGTCACTTCCTGGAGTGTCAGGGGAGCGCCCAGCAATCCGATTACCTGTTTGTATGTAGACTGTTTTGCTCTTCCGTTCTAACTTAGTTCTTTGTTGGGGTTTGTCGATTATTTTGTTTTCACCATTATTTATATCGGGTACTGTGAAAATGGTAACCGGAATATATAAATTTATTATTGAGCTTCATGTTTTACTTTTAGCAGTTTTACAGGGTCAAGCATGAGCTGGAATTGCTTGTAAAATAATTCATTTGGTTTATATATTTATTATTTTATTATAAGATTGGTTAACTTTTGACCTCAATCTTGACCAAGGTCATAGATGAGGTCGACGATGGAGCGAGTTAAGCCAGAAAATGCCTATAAGGCACTGGTACTCCTACGCACCGACGGAACACAGCAAGCTGTTTGGCGTCGGACTTCGGTAGGAGATATGATTTTACAGAAAACCAAATAAAACAAGTACTCAAATAAGTGTGTTTGGCTAGCTTATTCAAATATTCATCCAATCCATATAATTTTATAACGAAAATAAAACAGTATTATAACATAATGAAAGTGAATTTTGTGTATCACAAAACACCTCAGACAGCAACCTTTTCTCAGACTAGAATAAGGCTTACTTTTTATCCCTTTATCGACAGCTATATCGATAGTTTCGCATCGCTACTTATCGATCCTAAGTTGCTCTTCCGACCAGGCTTTGTTCTATGCAACAGGCCTTAAACAATGAACAAATTCAATGTGTTAGCTGTTGTTACCGTTGCTTTCTACTTGTTTTGAATAGGCATTTTTTCTACAGTAAATAAGTGACGCCAGACAACAGGGTTTCATCGAGGATGTAAACCTTTGGCATCTTCAGTTTTGCTCTTAAAAGCATCCTTATTTCAAATTCAGAAACTCTGATTTTTAGCCGTCAATTTATTTAAAAGGACGCATTCAGTCCCATAGCTCAGAAGCCGACGTGGGTGAAGTGTCTTCTCTACAGACACTGCATATCGCCTGGAAACCTCATCAGAAGATATACATGTCACAGAAACAAATAGTCACTAGGTAGACCCAATCTTCTATATCTACATCTATAGGTATATACTATTTATAAAGATGAAAGATTTGATTGTTTGTTTGTTTGTTTGTTTGTTTGTTTGTATTGAATAGGCTCCGAAACTACTGGACCGATTTGAAAAAAATATTTCACCATTAGAAAGCTACATCATTCCCAATAGGCTACATAATTTTCCAGAATTCCCACGGAAACGAAGTCCCGAGCGAAATGCTAGTATCAAATAAAAATAACGAACCCAGACTGGTTTGGCCGAATTGGAAGGAATTGATATTACCATTTTACCAACTTGACTAAACCGGTGCAAATGGCATATTAGGCAATTGTAAATGTCTGTTAATGTTTATACTATTCTTCTTTATGTAATTACTTTCCTTCTTCAATACCTGTTAGTATAAGTGGCCATAATGTCATTTTAAAATACCATTTATCCTATCAAAGGCTGACAACATCACCACTATGCTCATGTTCCATATAATAATAATAATGATAACCCTAGGTACTGTCTACGCTGACAGGGATCATAGGCGTGATTAAATGGATTTCTCCTAGATATAACTATAGACAAACAATAAATCATAGTTTGTTATGCAGTTCTTTACCGGTGCTTGCCTGTACCAGGGTGTGCTAACCTTTTACGACTTCTCATAGGTTACGTATAGAAATTGTTGAATTAATGCAAAATTTTCAAGATTAAACATTTTTATGACCATGTTGTGCCAGCCAACGACGATTAAAATTAACTGCCGTGTCGTATAGATTTTCACACTGGATTTAAGTTTTTATTTTAACCCTTTCGCTCGCGGGATTTGACATTTGTTCTACTTACTTCCGCTCGCGAACTATAATGGCGGAAATTAGTAAAATCGCAATAGCTTACAAAAATCCCTCGTGCTATGTAACGAGACACTATTTTTCGTTGAAACTTTCAGGAAATAAAGAAGATTATAAAAGGATCCATAAGAATTGATTTATGATGACTTACGAAATAAATAAAATACATAAATTACGTACTCAAAATACTGCGACGCAAAAACTTCACTTGTCGTTACAAAAATAGTGATAAAATTATAAATACATTCCCATTCAATGTACAATGTATATGAAAATATTCGTAAATATATCGTCTTTTTCTACTTTACGTTCTTTTTACTCACCCCATATAAAAAATACAAGTATTTTCGAGAGAAACATGACAATTTTTTTCTGGCATCGACTTTTCTCGATTGTAGTTTCAAAAGGTATTTTCGTATTTTGCTTGTGTCCGATTTTGCTTGTGTCCGATTTATGAACAAAATCTAGAAGATTATGAAATATAAAACTGATTTACATGTATAATTACTGTCGTACGTCATTTTTATTGAAATACGAGCAAAATGAAAAAACAAGTTTTCATTCACGTAACATATCTAACTATTTTGAACTAGATTTATTGACTTACAATCACTTTCATACCACAAATTTATACATTTACGTGCTTCTTAGGTTCAAAAACTATAACAAAATCACTATAATTACCTTTTTTTCCACCAAAAAACACTCAAAAATCACTAAAATACGGCGAGACTCCAAACGTCATCGAAGCCGTTACACGCGAAAGTTTTGAATGAAGTTTTTTTTTTTTTTATATGCTTGGATACAAGTTTATGGTACCAAATTGAAGAATATTTTTTCCTCTCTTTCTTTCTCATAGACATAAGGTATCAAAACTGAGATAAAAAATAAAAAACCCAGCGTATTTGAAGTGGTAGTATTCGTGCACACATGTGTGCACGACGCGAGCGGAAGGATGTCAAGTTATACGTGCACACATGTGTGCACGACGCGAGCGAAAAGGTTAAAAAATTGCGGCTTGACTGAAATAATTGACTATCATAGCATGCGCTTATACATGCATAACATTTGACTGAGACAAATCGTTAAATTCACATAAAAAATGGAGGCAAAACTTTTAATCAAATTCGTAAATCTTAAACAAACTATTAACCATTTATTATTGTACGGATTTTATTTATTTATAACTAGCTTTCGTTTTTAAGGAATTTGGAAATATTACGTAGTATAATGTTATTCTGATGTCTAAGCTATATTACTGCAAAGTTTCTTAAAAATCCGTCTATAACTTTTTGAGTGAAAAGTAATATACAACATACCTATTTATAATATGTATTTATTTTCTAAATTTTTGTGTTAATACTGTCATCAGTTCATAATATTAGAAGGATTTATATTATAATTTTTACTTATATCCTTATTTATAAGATATCAATCTCAAATGATAGTTCTGAAAAAAAAGAGATTTTAATTTATCTACGATGGCCAATATTACTTGTTGTTACCTTAATGAATTTGAAAATCGAGTCTAGGTAGAGACGACGTCAAAGACTCACGGTTTTTTTTCTTTAAGTAAATGTCACATAAGGAAATAATTGCTAAAGAAACGCAACAGGTAATGACTTGCAAGGAAACATTCAAGATTCAAGGTTCCGCATAGTAAAAACCCGTAGAGTGTGTTCAAAACGTACTGAAGACAACGCGTTGATATTTTTAGTATTTTTAATGTATCTCACACACGCGTGACGTCAAAAAATAAAAGACTGTCGGCCGTACGACATAGCCGTTAAAACCATCTGGCTGAAATAGTTTTGACACCTGTAACCATAGCCACATGACGTGTATTAACTTTTTTTGGCTCTACACCATTACTATTCATTTAGTGATTGATGGGTTAAGTTTGCCTTATTTATCTTTTAAAGGTGGTGACTTCAGGTTATGTTACCGATCAAATCTGAAGTAGGTAAACTGAGCTGCTAAAAAAACTAGCCTTCCAGAAAATCTACGCTGTACAGAATTTACATTATCTATAAACTTAAACTAGCTAGGCCACAGTATTTTGTTCCAAAATCGTGTTTTTCCGTACTACAAAATAAAATGGCTTTTTTTTCGATCTTAGTCTACCTACTCTATATTACATGAATATTCGAAGAATTTTCCTAAGAAAATATTGTGTCTCTTAACTCCACCTTAGAGCTCTTGTTCCACCTAACACGTATTTTATTATCAGTTAAGAAGAAAATTCTGCGCAAAACGCGAAGCGATACTTAAATCTTTATTGATTAAGAGATTATAAGATCCCTCTCTTGTTAGTAAGCTTGACTGGCTTATGGAACCTTTTGTATCAAAAGTCGAGGAGCTTAAAAGCTTTCATGAACAAAAGACATAAAGCCTGTTCTTGTGTCTAATATCATCACGTTTAAGCATGAAACGTGGATTCGTACCAGCCTGTTAAAGGCCTTGAATTTGCAAGATATTTATATTCAGAATTATTTTTGTAAATACCCCGCAAAGAATGGTTGAATTCGCATGAAGCTTGTACGTGATTTCATTTCGGCGGTTGTGTTTTGTTTGGTTAAGGTTTCTCTGACAGATTTTGTAGCTATTTTCCATATCAGTCTTCAAATTGACTAACAATTATTTGAATTAAAATAAACGCTGAAGAAATTATAATTGTTCCAAGATGAAAAGTAATCAGTAAAACAATTACTTCTACATTTTGTTTCTATCTAGCTATTATTCAGGTATATAGGCCAGACTAAAGTAATTATTTGTGCTATTGATCTTATAGCAAGAGAGATAAAAACCAAATGAACGAGTATCAGAAACAGTTATAAAACAAAAAAATCATAATGTGGTATAGAGTCGTAAGCAAAAACATTATGTTAGCTATTTGAGTCTTTAAAAGTGATCAAAGTAGAATAAAAAAGTAAGGGACTGCGACATAAAACAGTTAAGCACTAGTTTCTGAACAAGAAGCGCTGGATGCCAACCACAAGCTTAGACCATAAAATAGGGGAGAACTCAAAAGCAACTTAAACATTAGATTGTCCGTCACCACGAAGGTTCGTGATGGTAAACTGCCGAATCTTGGATCATGATGAATCAAGACTCCTCAAAACGTACTTATGCAGGAAAAAAACAACCATTATTACATACGTAAGTTTAAAAAAAATACAATTTGAAGGAGTATAACTCACATTTCTAAAATAACAGAGGATTTTTTTTCAATTGGTACATTTTTGCCCTGTCTACCCGAGGGTGATTTGACGGCTTTGATATTTGATTTGATTTGATATTTCCAGTAACCCTGTATTTATACCTAGGGTAGAGTCAAGACAACTTTTCGCAGTTTCTCATCTTCGTTACTCTTTGGTAGTTAGTTTTCTTTAACATTGGTTACTTTACAGCTCCGTATTGCACTATATATTTCAATAGTCAATATTTTTTATATTAATAACAAAGTGATCAGATAGCTACTGTTAAACAGGTATCACTAATACCTTGGTCTTGTAATGTAATGTCCATATTATGAGGACCAAGGTTTGCACGTTCTTTTACAGAAAAAAACAGAGCGCAAGTTTACAAGGTAGATAGATAGATAGATAGATAGATATATACGTAACCTGTACAACTGTTGAAAGGGCCTTTTTATAATTCGAAAACGGCACGGCAAAATTGTATTACCATTGCCTCCTATGTAATAGTAATACTAGAAGCTGAGAACATAGGGGGCAATAGTAATTCAAATTTCGAAGTGCCGTGCCGTGCCGTTTGAATTATTTAAAAAAAAGGCCCAATGAGTGCTTGAATTCCGATAGTATAAACTAGATTTACTCAAATGTTATCAATTTTATTCCACCTACACAAAAGGATGTATCTAAATTAACATTAACAGAAACATGAGAAAACTGTTTTTATGTTTTTAATAAGACTATACAAAAGAAAATGCGTGTATTGATTTCCGACACATCAACTTCTTTAGAAAAACCACCCATGGCTTGTGTATCCGCCCTTATAGCTCTAAGGAAAACCGCGGCACGTCTCAATGATGGACTAGCAAGGTCACTGACCCGTCAAGGTTGCCTGCCATTAGCCTACCATACATTAGGATAGCATACGTTTAGTAGTCTAGTGTGTGAACGAGCTAAGTGCAAAACTGTGTTTGTTGAATTTTTATTTGGAAACTTGTGTAATTGCGCGCTTTGAGACTCTTGTTCAGCTACGAATCTTGAGGTTTTTGGAGGCGGGACCGCCGCCGCCGTCCTATGTACACACGGCAGCACATTCGGCTATAAATGTTGACCTTGACGTCGCCCTTATCCATACTAATATTATAAATGCGAAAGTAACTCTCTGTCCGTCTTTCACGCCTAAACTACAGAACCGATTCTGATAAAATTTGGTACAGAGATAGATTAGAGCCTGGAAAGAACATAGGCTACATTTTATCCCACAGTTGGGCACAATATAACCTGTAGTCCACGCGGGCGGAGCCGTGGGCGGAAAGCTAGTATAATAATATTAAGTAATAGCGCCGGCTTTCGTAGTGCAAATGAGTACCTTTATTTGCTGCTGTCTGTACGGTAATCATCAAATCATTTCAGTCATCAGTTGTTTACAGATGAACATAAGCCTCCCGGAAAGAACGCCACACGACTGGGCCCCACTCTTGTGTGTCGATGGAATAGTCGCCATTTTATCCGTTCAGGTGGCGAAATTGAGAACTATCTACATACATCTAATGACGGCTGCTTTGACTGGTACCGCCGCTGCCAACTGAATTTTCAGTTGCTAGGTAATTTGCAAGTTTACGTTCAGTTTGCGGTGGCGCTGCTGGTCGGGGTGGTTGTCAACAAGATGAAAATTCAATAGTACTCAATTTGGCCACCTTAACAGATAAAATGGCCTCCATTCCATCGACACACAACGGAAGTTACAGAATCGGGGCCCAGGTCTAGCGCTGCACTTTCTGTATTAAGTTTACTTTTCTCAGTTAACAAAGTTGTCATGGCTGCGTTAACCATGAGTTGTGTATTCGTCTACCATTATAAATGGAACAATGGAAAAAAACTATAATGTGAAGTTAAAGAAAGATAATATTTAATAAAATAGAATGCTATTTTATATTTAACCTATATATTAATAATATTTTTTAATTAGTATATTTTTATTCGAAACTTGACAATGGTGATGATAAAGGACGAATAAAATTATTATCACTTTGATCTCTAGTGTTCCTATACTAACAATGAATATTTAAGACATAAGTAAAAGTACACACGGCAGCACATCAGGCTATACATGTTGATCTTGATATCGCCCTTATCTCGCTCGTAATAGCGCCGACTTTCGTAGTGCAAATAGGTAACCTGGCGTGCTGCTGTCTGTACAATCAAAAGGTACTTAACCAATCAGATAATATTACTAAACCTATTTTAGGCACATTAGTGTTAAGTTTTCCTTAGTTTTTTTTACTGTTAAATGAATAAATTAGTTTATTTTACAAGGTGTTTCAAAAAAACCAAAAAAAAAATAATAATTCAAAATTAATTAAAATTTAGCTTATTGCACAGCTCTATTACAAATATGACAAGTATGTCATATTAATTATATGAAACTTTCATTTTGTAGATTTCAAACCGTGCAACTGATTACTAGAGTTGCGACTATTTCACTTTTAAAATTAAATTTTGGAATTTCTTTTTTTTGGGTATTTTTGAAACACCTTGTATAAAATTAGTTTTATTTTGTGAAAAAGTAAGGTAACGCCTGATTACTTTTAAATCGGTCAGATTTCTATGATACATTTATTTCACTCACAGTTTTTCTTTCATTCCCAGTCAGGCATGAAAGCATTATTATTTTTTTAAATGTATTTCAAAGCAGTGAAGTTTTGTTACTTTTGTCATAGTCGATTTAAGCGTCAAATGCTGTACTTACTGGTCTTGTGAACGACCTTATTATATTCAAATGTAAGCTTCATATTTGGTAGTAAGAATGTTATTGTTGAACGTAATTAAAAGCAGACAATCAAAATGTTTAACCTCCATTTAGAGCGAACAGGTGTTCTCATAACTTATGAAATTTCAATTTTTAGACAGAGATTCTCATGTTGCAATGATGTGGGAAAAAAAGGACGGTTTTGTTGTTTTACAAAGTATGAGTTTCTGTAACAAAACTTTTGGTACATACTTTGAACTTTTACGGTAAAATGTTCACTTTATTACGTCATTGGGTTAATATATACATAATTACTAACCCCTAAGTAACATGATAAAAAAACCAAGGCTGATAAAAAAATTCAAAAACAAGAGATTTACTAGAAAATATCACATAAAGGTCGTAAATGTATTAAAAAGATTCCTGTTTCAAATATCAGATAGTGGCAATTAGCTTAATTTTCCTTGTTGACACATGTACCAGACTAGAAAATATAAAGAAATAGCAGGTACCTACTTACCAAGCTCAGGCAATTGAGATTAATGAAGATATCTTACCTGAAAACAAAAATAATTACATATTAAGTGAAACTTTTAGTCTAAGCAAAAAAGAGTCAAAAATAACAGTCAGTGTTTTTAAATAAAACACTAAAATAAAATCATAGTCGCCCAGTGGTATGGTAATAATTTCCTAAGGCACGTTTTCTGAAAACAAAAAGAATTAAATGTGCAGTAATTAGTGTGAGGGGCGACCGAGGCTCTATGAGGGTCTGAGAGGCCACACAATGGTTCTAGTGGGGTTGCGCGTTAGAGCACCTCTGAGAGATAATTGCACTGCGTAATGAGACCACGTTTTTTTTCTAAATCGGAGTCTTTAAGTCCCATAATAACACACACATTTCACACAGAAAAACAGAAAAACATTGTCTATCGGCAAATAGTAGTAAATAAGTGTTAAATAACTAAGATGAGTACATTATCAAAGGAACTATGGCGTTAAAACCTACGAAATTTTCTGGAAGTCAACGACCTGTCACTAATTCTCTCTGTCATCTGTATAGTGCATGCAAGAGATGAATTGACATTCGACGATCCGAAATTACCGATTGTAGACGTGACAAAATAAATGTTCAAAATCGTACGAAATTATGGCACTTATCAATTTGACATTGTTTACCGACTCCATTTTTTATAAGAAATGACATTACGCAAGCAAGACCAGCTTACAAACTTTTGTGACAACTGTCCGTTTTTCGAAACAAAATTTTGCTTTTTCAGTGATCTTAATACGTTAATGACGCCAACATAACTCTTTTATCACAATACAATTTCATAAAAGATCTCCCAGATTCTCAGATAAGTAAAGAATCTAACTATCACTCATCAATCAGTTCAGTATTCCCCAGGAAATACCTCAGATTATAATTACGATAAAATACCGCTTTCTTGATATCAATCTTCTTTTGATTGATATGGTCCGTTGCATGGAACTGATGTCCCTATATAAGTAATTGTTTCTTTAATATCTGAGCTCCTGGTCTACAATCTGTTGAGTTCCCAGCGCCTATGCACCTGCTCCTGCTCTATTATTAACGATTAGGGCTGTTAATCTATTCAAGCTTTATTAATCTCATTATGAAAAAAATACTACTCTTAGAGTCTTCTTAAGCAGAAAAATAGTCTATTAAAATACGCCAATCGATCGTCTGCCCATTGATCTGACAAATCAGACCAAAATTGGAACGATAAAGAACCTTTATAAATAAATTGTGTAAAAAAACATTAATTTCCTTTATTCAATCTATTAACAGAGAATAAATAATAGTACCCATTAATCAGTTCATGGAAGTTTTTGGTCTTCAAATCAAAAAAGTCTAAAAAGAGGATTTTTTATGGAAATCAAACAGAAAAGCTGGCTATCTAGCAACCCTGGCTAAACTGCAGACGTCCAGAACTACGACTATGCTACAATTACTAGATATTCAAGGTAAGCCATGTTTTTGTTGCATTTTGATAACAGGATCTTTTTGTAGACTTTGTGTTCCAACTTTAGTTAGCTGGTAATCTGCTAATAACTGGCTAGACAGGTTTAGGCGACATGTGCGGTTGTGGAGATAAAATTAACATTGGTTCGTGGTAAGGCTGGATTTTTTTCTGCAGAAACTGAAACATAACAATAGAAATAAATAAACGAAGCGAAAGAATTTGACTTTTTGTAAAGTTTTAACTTTAAATCGTGTCCCTCGAATATGAAACAACACAACGAGCGTTAGCTTAAGAAGTGTTCATAGAAAAACAGTTAAAAGCTCTACAACGTTAGATTATTAACTAAAACAGATCTAAATCCTAATTGGTGTAAGAATTAAGTATTATGTGATTAAACGTCCATTAACTTAGTCCTAAAATATTGAAGCGGTTCATTATTTACAAATCATAAAAAGGTTTCATAGCTCTGTCAAAGCTTGAAAGCAATCAGTGGTAATTAATTATCATAGTGGAACTAATTTGGTAATTATCAAACCGGCTCTGTCGCGTTTCGTTTCGTCATTATTAAGTGCGGGACTGCGTGACGATCGTACGAAGAATCATCTTAAAATAGTCACACGACCATAAAAGTCCAGTCATTCTCCAGAAATAACCGACACGAAAAAAGGACAAAAGACATCCCGATGGCTTCACTTCGACAAAGAATAATGCAGCGGCAAATTGAAATTTCAAAAATAAAAAATTTCAACATTGCGATTCCAAATTCAATCTCATAATTTTGCAGGTCATCTTTATGAAGCTAAGCGCTTTCGTTATTACTTCAGTGACTTGCTTAACGCGTAATATAAACCTATTTAATCTTTCTTAGAAGTATTCAAACAAGTTCTATTTACCGAGCTTTACGTAATTTGAATAACACTGTAAGTACATGCTCACATAATTTGGAAAAGTGGCAATTAAGAGAAGTTCTCAGCATGTGCGTAGGTTAACAATCTGTTGAGTTTAGAGAATGATAAGTACGTGATAGCTATCTTGTTGAATACACATCGTATTTGTGTGAGTGTACAGGTGTGAGGAAGACAACCTCGGAAGGCAACAAAGTTCACTGCTCCTATGTACCCTCTTGCCACGGCCATCAAGCCAAAACCCACTTTATAACTCAATCTTTGAATTGTTTTCTGCTTAACAATAAAAAAGCTCTCTATCCTGGCTAAATATTACAGCTTGAGTACGATGGAAATAAGACCACCGTCGTCGATTAAAAAGCAATATGGAGCGTTCGTAATTACGTTTCCGAAGCACCGTGAAAAGTACTTCGGGATTAAATTGCTCAGGCGATACAAGTTCGGAACATCGGGAACCGTACGAAATGAAATGATAAAGAGAAGGAAGGTATTACCGAAGTCCTAAAGAAGAAAAGATGCTGATAATACGGGTTTTGTAATAACAAAAATGAAATTGTCACAATATTTTTTTCTTGTAGGTTGTGGCCTGGTTACAAGACCTTTGGGCAGAGTCTGATTTAGAACACTTACCCATCATTTTAAGTTATATCTTCTGAATAGTATTTTTAGTATATTTGTATTATCAGAATAATAATTAAAAAATACACCATGGAAACCGAACATCAAAAGCGAAACAGGACAAAGACAAACACTAGAATTTAGTAAATAGTTCCAATATCCGAAGGGTTTCTAACAGAAAGTGTTAGAAAAAGAAGGTGATATAATTATTTCGCAATACTATTGCTTATTTCATTTTGTCATAATAGTGTCGCAATAGAATAAATGTGACATGACAGGCTGTGAACCCGTACGCCCGAATGTCACCTTCAATTTCAATCATATGAATCACTTGCAGAGGTTTATAAGACGACTTTTGAATGGTTAATGTTCAATTGATTCGTGAGCCTATGAGTAGTTTGACACGTCTATAATTATTAATTATCAATATAAGTCAAATCGTTTAAAAAAGTAATTCTTACGATCAGAATATTTGCCGATATTGCATTTCCATAAAATATATTTTTAATAAACAATACATATTTTATTTACACCTGCTTTTTTATTAATTCAATATAATAAAATGTAACGAAACATCTTTTTTCTCTAATCGTTTAATGACTAGATTTTGAGTTCACAATTAGCAAACATCTTTATGAATCGTGTGTAAATTAAAAGTATGTTAGTATCTAAGTAAGTGTACGATATAAAAACAAGACATCTACACATTTTGAAAGTACCAACATTATCACAGGTCATACCCGGAAGTACCAATTTCAATCGAAAACCATCAAACATAGTGCGTCAGACGTCCGTCGAAAATCTCTCACAAAACATTATCATAATGGGTTTGCACACAGAAAAATTCCGCTTTTAAAATATAAAAAGAATAAAACGTTTATTTGAGAAAAAAATACGCTCAGTTTGCTTTGGTTTGTTTTTGTGCTCGGAGCAGCATCTGTGAAGAAGGTCCTTTATGAATATTGAATTGCAAAAGTGCTTATTATTCGGTACATTGAGGCTGTGTCTTATGTAGGTACGGTCGATTCCATCCCTTAATGATCTTAATATTAAATTCACCAGAGGGTATCCACATCCCACCAATTTTCTTGTTTTAATTTTTGAAATTAAAAATTATCGCCTCATAAATGCAAAATTTAGTTGCGATCTTGTTATAAAAGAAAATTACAATCATGAATCATCTAACAATAATGTCTTAATATCTTAAAAATAAATTACAATAATAACAAAACTATAAACATCAAAGCTGAGTTCCCTTCAAATCTAGTAGAGCGCCTATGAGTAATTGGCTGCCATTCTACGAGCAATTATTTTAGGCTCGTGCTGTTGCCTCTATCAGTGGCATTGCACTGCAACCCGGTTAGTGAGCAGAATTAGCGCTGAACATCTATTCTTGAAACGAGAGGAAATAGTTGTAAGAAATGATGCTCCAGGTAAAAAAGGTAGGTTGAATCTGAAAGGGACGAAAAATCGTTTTTCTCTTTCTTGTGGCAGTTTTAAACTTTGTCACATTTTGCGCATAAAATACTGTTTTACATTTTTTAAAAGCTGGTTTTATACACGTGTATCTGCAAAATAAATTATCACAGAAGAAATACATAAGAGACAAAAGAAAACAGTGTGTTCCTTAAAATTCAACGAGAAAAATATGACATGTTTTTTGTGTATTTCGTAGACAGACAAAAGCACCCGTGACCATTATTTTAAGCATTTTAAGGAAACGTCACCAATTAGTCATATAAAGTTAGATCCAGCTGATTTAGAACGATGTTTGTGGTAGCTACCCTGTTCAGGTGTACGTATTCCCATCGAATTCGATAAATAGGGTACTCGGCCTAACTACCGGCTTCCGGCAGGCGGCCAGTTCAATCGCACTAATTATGCTTCCAAATACAATTGGAATCATAAATTATTAATATTACCGTTATTCCTATCGATGCTTATGATTGTCTAATGTCTACATTTTATTGTTTCTGGAATACCTGGTTTGTGGTTAAACCTTCGCGTGCTTTTTGAACACATGGTGTACGAGATTGTAACAAGCATGTTTAAACGCGTCCGCCTTTTGTTGCAGAAAAATTTGTAAAAAAACAAATCAGATTTTTAAAATTTAGAAATATTTATGTTCCATCTAAAAATGATACGAAAAAATTTCACATGTGGCTTCAAGTGTTTTAAAACTAATAACGTTCTACTAGAGAAGGAAATATAGGTATTATTGTTCAATTGTACTTGTGTATTTGACGATTTTATACATCAAAGTAAAAAATATATTTTTTAAAAAAAAGAAGGTTATAAGTTCATTTTGTTTTTGATAAATTAAAATTGGACGAATCTTTTGAAAATACTATAAAAATTAAATTTTCAAAATCCCTGTTATTTTAACTATTTAAATATTTGCGTTTGTTACATCTTGTAATATCTCTAAGCGCAAATCCTCTCAACAACGTTTACTCCAACGATGAAAAACTCACATCTCCTTATCTGTGGGGTTAATGTCCCTGTTTTGTATACTTTAAGGAAAGAAGCATAAATCATCCCCCCCGTCTTTGTTTTACTGTTGCCTGACAAGGCAGTTTGTATTCAACCCGCAGATGAAGAAAAGAGGGATGAGTACGCTAACTGTGGTAACTACCCTAAATTCAAAATCGCATGTTGTGACTAGTAAAAGGGTAAAATATTCTAAAATATAGCATACATATTCTTGCGCGATTTTTATTGTCAGACGTTTGGAGACAATCTCACGAAATAAAAAGTGACAATATACTCTTAAAAGTATAGTTTTTTTTCTGTCTGATAGGGTGTCTTTAAACTAGTTAACGAAACTTTAGGGGGTGACTCTTCGCACGAAACTAAAAAAATTTTCCCAAGAAACCTAGGTATCTGAAATTCTCAAAAAAATATTTTTACTCCTCATACAAAGGCAAATTATTTGATTGCACAAGTTTTTTGACATAATATATTCCTTGCAGAAAGTTAGTCGGTTTAGGGGCCTGATTCACATCCTTAGTTTTAGCTAATTAAAAATCAACCTATATATTTTTTAATTAATAACCCTAAATAAAATAAAAATATTGGTTGGTTTTTAATTAGCTAAAACTAAGCATGTGTACATTTATTAAATACCTCTTGTAGCAAAAGAAATAATTATGTTTCGGAAACAGACATTCTGATTAAAAGTTTTACACCTTACTTGTAGTTTAAAGTGCAGATAATATTAATGATGTGCACTTAAATTTTCCTCTTACGTTAAAGCTTTTCATGATGATTAACCACATCCTTGAGCCTTAGACGATGACATCATAGCTCAACGAAGCGTGATTTGAAGTGCATAAGCACGTGGTTGTAACTTTACCTAATTTGTGCTAAATGTATACGTTCATTGCGATACCTACGATATTGAGATTATAAATAAGTTCATTGAAGATTTAAATTTAATTGCTTCGTTGACGTAAAATGGTACAGAGTCCGGTACGTCAGGTTACTCCAATTTATTGGAAAACCTACAACAGCACAGATCGCATGTTAATGCCCTCTGTACATACATATTTATTTTATACTTTTTAATGGTCAATGTTATTCTTGTTTTCCCCATAACTTGACATTTAATTGTATTTATTACCTTTTAAAGTTAATTTCTTACTGAAACCAAAGTTTTTTTTTTATCAAAGCTTCCTAATGATAAAATTACAAAGAAATTATTTCTTAGTTTTACGTTCTCTTTTAACAATAGATTTTTAAAGACGAAAAATGTCACAGCTTATTATTGAAATGATAAAAAATAAGCCTCATTTTATCTTAAACAAGCTTTGGCTTGCTCTGTATTCATGCTTTTTTTTCACCATAGAACGGATGTATGTATAAAATGTAAATTCTCATAGCTCTACCCAAAAACATCTACCCTAATGCACCCTTAGGCAGGGTCAAGAATCATTTCCGCCCTTATAAAAAATGTATCCGAACCCAAAATGGGGTCTCAAAATAAAGATGCATAATTTATGAAGAAATTATCTTGATTAGCATAATTTTCTCATACGCCAGTATAGCTAAATTTCTGACTTTTGCATTTCTTCGCTAAAATTGTGTTTATTGCAAAAAACCTACTATACATTTCAAATACATTTGTAGTTATCAGGAGCTTGTGTTACCTTATTACTTGAAACAGTACTTTCAGTTAAGTATTTTCAATCTTTTACAACACCATTCAAACAATAGAAACCAAAACTGCAACAGTTATTGTGGCAGAACAGTTCTACAAACACATTAGCGGTTATCTAATGCCCGTATGCAGGCTCGGTTACCTTATAGGGCAGGTCTTCTCAAAGTGTGTTCCACGGAACCCTAAGGCTCCGCGAGACCTCTGTGGGGGCTCCGCAAATAAATAAAAAGAAGAATATACTGAAATTTTTAATGCATGCATAGAATAAAAACCTAATTTTCCTATCTAAATTTAATATGAAACTGTGAGCACCCAAACTTTCAGACATGAACTTGACCAACAGTTCAACTCGAGCATTTATTAATTAGTTAAGGGCTCCGCAAAAAATTTTGTATTCTAAAAGGGGTCCGTCGCCAATAAAGTTTGAGAACCGCTGCTATAGGGGAATGTAGTAAGCAACGGATGTCAGGCAGGACATTTACCCTGCCTTATCACTCTTGTGCTCTTAAGATACGAGGTAATTTGTCATGTTTATTATATCCTGTGAACTCCGTCTTCGGACAGTATCGTCGACGTATAAGTACAAAATTATCAAGGAGAATACAACAGTAAATGCGTTTGCATGTAAACATGTTAGGTTGATTTATTTGGTTGATAAATATGAGATGTTATCGATATCCGGAATCTTTGAGTACATTTTTCTAGAATGCAGTAATTAGAACAGTTATTATATTAGAGACAATAATAAATTGCAGTATACAATTAACTAGTCTAAATCAAGACAGTGTTCTATTTGGTAAGGAATACTGAACCGTCATAATAATTATAACTGGACCTATACTTTAAAGTTAAAAAAGTATCACCCCGACATTAATTGCTTGTAAGTCAGGTATGACTGACGATTTAGGTACACTCGCCTTAAAGGTTAGGAGATACGATGATACAGACAAACACACAGATACACACGTCAAACTTATAACACCCTTTTTTGTCGGGGGTTAAAAATGGGTGTTCAACAGTAGGCTAGGAATTTATTTACTAATTCCTAGCCTACTGTTGAACACCTTTTTGGCGGAGTTGGCTTAAAAAAGAATCTAGGTACGTACATCTTTTGAGTTTAACTAAAAAAAAATTGCGGCAAATACTGGTTAAATTGCTAGTTTTCTCTCCTGCATTTACTTCAATATACTTTCAAGTTTCATATTTTTACCAGCCTTTGCAAACTAAGCGATCCCTTAACTGGGCAATAGCTTCCCTAAAAAATGTGGGGAACTTCCGTTGCCGGTCATGCCTGGCCGGCGGGCGAGCTTATTGTGGACTTCGAATACTTAGAAATACGTTATTTTTTCTTTGTTATAGAGCCCCAAAATCGAATTTTACGACACTAACGACAAATACAACGTATTTACTCGACGGGCAGAGTTTGCTATCGTAATCTGTACTTTACCGCACACTTTTTTAGGGTTCCGTACTGAAGTGGTAAAATAAATGTTGCATCGTTCCTTTCATTATTTATTAAATATTTTTTATTGTTCTGTAACAGATATTAAACCTCACTTACTAGGTGCTAAAGCTGTTGACTTGGAGTCTAGAATAATTAAAAAATATTAAAGCATATTGTACCTAATTTTATAATGTTGTATTGTTGTATTTTTTATTTATTTTGTTGTGTGGGGTGGGATTAGAAAGAGCTATTAGTTTTCGAAAAAGCCTTATATAAGTACATAACAAAACCGATTCAGTCTAAATTAACTCCATAGACCTTACAAAACCCCTAAATACGCGAGTCCGCCTCACACTTAACTAGTTTTTTACAAAAAAAAATATGCATTCTTGTAAATGTGCAAAAAACCATCTAAATAAATATACTTGTCAGATTGAATACTTAAGGCCCAGGTAACACAAAATACCGTTCGAAATGCCGGTCTTAAACCTGTTACGTAATATCTTGAACTTTTAAAATATCTTAAGGCAAAGTTGTCTTAAGCAAATCCAATCACTTCTGGACAGGAATTTAATTAATATAAGAGCCAATCACTACCGTCTTGGTAATTAAATGTAACAGGAGATAGAGCTTAAGGAAGGATCTCCGGAGCTTACTTGAATTGACATAAAATCAATAGCATTTAAGCTTTATTTTAATATTTAGGTGGAACGGATTTCAAAAAGCTTTAAAAATTCAAAGAAAATGTTAGTGTTTTCTGGTGAGTTTCGTATGATTTTTTTTAATAAACGCTACACACTCAAAGGCCCACACTCAGGTTCTCTCCCTTGTGTCGTGGGTCCCTTAGAACATACATAAAGACATACACAAACACCCATGACTCGAGAACCAACATCTGCTTTTTACTAAAATATTTGCCCCGATTGGGATTCGATCCCAGGGTCCGTCGATCAAGAGGCAGCGTCTACTACCACTCGACCAAACCGGCCGTTACAAATAGACTACAAAGAAAAACCATACTAACCATACTAATGCCAAAAAAAAATGTTTTTTGTATTTATCAAAGAAAACGAGTTTTAAAAAGTTTTAAAAACTGTTCATTAAAACAACATGTGCAAGCTGTTGTATGTTCTGTTATGATTATGATTTATTTATTTACTTTTAATCATAAACAAAAGCTGTGTTGTAGTGTTTATTTTAAATTCCAAGTTTGTTATAATTATAACTGTAACTGACTAACTTACTTATTAAAAACTTTTTTATTTCAGAATAACAATCGAGAATCGGGTTATGGGATGACTATACATCGTGTATTGTTGTATGTATCTTCTAGTTTAAATTATGTATCTTCATTTCATTGGAAGCGTAAGGCGGTAGTTCTACAGTGGAATTTAAGTACCCGGCCGCAGCAAGATACCTCCAGGCAAAAAATAACAACAAACCTTAACCATCATCTGGACAGAACCAGTTTCGAACCGACGATCCGATAGATAAAACATGCCGGCTTTTTGTTTCTTATAAAACAAGCAATGAATGATAGCTATTGATCTACTGATAATGCAACAAAGATTAAAAAAGCATGCGTTTCTTACGAGACAAAGAAGTTATGCAAAGAAACCAAAACAAGATAAAAGGAAGAACAATGAAATCGTAAACTTGCCTAGAAGTGTTTACTTAAATAGAAGCAAAAGTCATTAATGAACAAAAGGTGTTATAGGTAATATGTTTCGAATGGTACTTAGCACGAATTAAAAATGTTTACAAAAAAAATGCTTACCTCAGCAATTAGCTACCGGCGTTTGCGCCCCAACGCAATGTAACATACACAAAATCCTTTGCAGTTCGTTTTAGAAAACTGTGAAAGCGAAATCCGAAAAATGTGTAGAACTTCAGTGCAATTTTTCACTCCACTTATCGTTACTTGTGTGTGACGAGTAGGAGAGAGAAGTTTGTCGCGTTGCCCGCGATATACGTGACCACTGTGCGATCGTTCGGAACGGACTGACTGTGACTGGTAGGCAGCGGGCTGCGGGCGCACTGTGTGGCCGTTCGTTCTAACGTAGAAGATCGTAACTCAGCACTTTAAAAAAAAAATTAAACCATCTTTCAAATAAGCCAACTTGTTACTATTTCATTAATGAATAAGTTTTAATGATGAATCATACCGCCTCAGTGATGGGATCAAAGAGGCAACTAAAATATTTACCTAGTTGAATTGCGATACGGGTCATGCGAATATTTTGTGTTTTTCGCTTTACTCCGTGTTAGTATTAAATAATGTGTTCAAATTGCGAAAATTTTAAGCAATAAATAAACTTTTGATTAAAATAAATTAAACAGACTTCAAAAAACCAAAACAAAAGACCAAATCATTTAATTTTTTTTTTTCAAAGTTTATTTATTTTTTCATGTATAGTGTAAATAATAGAAAGAACATGTGAAACATTGTAAGTGCCTATGAAATTCAAGAGTTGCCCTCGATTTCCCTGGGATTCCATTATCAGATCCTGATTTGGTGACAATGGGACCACCTCTGGAGTAATTCTTTCGAACAAAAAAAGAATTTTTGGAATCGATCTACAAATGGCGGAGAAATTGGTGAAAATACATAAAAAAGATACATATAGACGAACATAGAACCTCCCTCTATTGTGAAGTCGGTTAGTAAAAAAATGTTATCCTATATAAGTTCGATTAATGTTAAATAAGTAAATTGACAATTTCTTGCTTTGGTCACAGTTTTCAAAAATTTTTTTACCCTTCCTTTTTTACTTTTCTGGGTTACAATTTTTGTACAACCTGAAACACAGGCGTTCAGCTAAACGAACAAATGAAATAGGGAAGTCGTATATTTTTCTTTGTAAATATGTCTCTTACTGTCTGATTATTTGCATATCTTTGCGTGTGGCAAACATGCACTTTCCCCTGCACATGTGCATCTTAGAATGACGCAAATATTTTACTGTTTATAGCATTATTAGCTAGCTATGAGAAGTCACGTGTAAAAGTGCAAAGATTGAATAATCAAAAACATAGCAGAAATTGATTTAACCTGCTTTTTCGCAGTCTTCTGTTAAATGGCAGCGATACAGTCCTTTGAACCATCAAGTGAGTTATATCTCTTTTTAACCGTCTTCAAGGAAGGAGGAGGTTCTACGTTCGCCTGTATGTATTTTTTTTAAATGTATGCTCACCGATTTCTTTTAAGTTTATAATTTTGTCATACAATGTTGTTAGCTCGGGTTGTGAACTTCAAACCATTTTAGTAGGCTTACTTGGTTTTAAGCATAAGCATCAGTATTTGTGTTCAAAATAGTAATGAGCTATCGGTTGAAGAATTCAAAACCAAGTAGCTTTGAAGATTTGCGGT
The DNA here is from genome assembly GCA_949987775.1 of Aproaerema taeniolella. Classification (NCBI taxonomy): domain Eukaryota; kingdom Metazoa; phylum Arthropoda; class Insecta; order Lepidoptera; family Gelechiidae; genus Aproaerema; species Aproaerema taeniolella. The sequence continues at coordinate 12,995,225 of OX465247.1, read as the reverse complement.
CACTCCCGCCACTCTTCACAAGTTCTAACACAATCGGATCAGTTTCGATGTCCGGTCAGTGAAATTTTTTATTAAATGTTTTAAAGACAGACCAACAAAAAGACTAACAAATGTTATAAAAATTGTGGTAAACGGTTTTTTCTCATCTCTTACCTTCTATGTGAATTCTGAACCGACGAACTGGCTGAATATAAAGATGTCTATTGTTAAGAGAAAATCGATCAACGACATAATTGGTACAACACTACCAGTCCACGCGGTGTTGTGGCACCACACTAAACGTCACTTTGACAGATCATTTTCGCGCGTAGATCGGTGTTTAGTGTTCTTGCATTGTAATTTGTTAATATTGAATTAAAAGGACTGTACAATGAATAAAAGGTGTTTTTCCTTTAATACTATGTACTCATTTTCGGGTCTTTTTGAACACAAAGTAATGCTGTGCTGTGTGTACATATATATTTTTTAACTTTGAACCAACTAATTTCAAACGTAACATTCATTAAATAACTTCAATTAATACATTAAGGCCTGTAATTCCTGACGGGGTAGCAGAGTATCGGATAATTCACATGACGCCACGTTTGACATACTTTCTGAGAGTAATTTTAAGTTACATTAAGCTACTTTTTTATAAAATGTACAAATAAAGAGATTTTGTGAATGCTGACGTATCTGCAGACTAATTTCATCAGCATTTAATTCGTAGTATGCACACATCTTATACAGCAATGCAGTTATTAAAAAAATGATGTAATCGGGTGGAAAGGGTCGGGCTAATATTAAGGCCCGTATTACAGAAGGAAACTCAAGTCTTGATCTATCCTTAAGTATTGATCGTCTCTTTCTCTCACTATCAAAATGACAAGGACGACTGCTACTTAAGTATCGGTCAGAGTTTGAGTCGCGTTCTGTAATACGGCTATATGTTTTGTATACACACACACACATAAATCACACATACGCACGCACATCATGGTCAATTGGTCACGTAGTTTTATAGATCCAAAATTGTTGTATATTATTAAGTTTATATGTCATATGTTGTATCTTCTTCATAAGCCCAGCCTCCCTCAATAACATGAGGGGTAAATGCCATACTCATCACGAGGGTTTTGATATAATTGCAGAGTTTTCCTTCTCTGTGTGCAGATGAACTTGCTTGCATATTTACCTTAGTCGCCTTGTACGTAAGAAAGAGGGTGGTCCTATTCTACTCTGCCGGGGACTCACACGGCTTATATATTGTATATTAATTGTTAAAGAAGAGCGGTGCCTTCTATCACAGGTATCATTGTGTACCTACTAGGATGGTACCAGTCTTAGATGATTGTTTAAGACGATATTGTTATTGAAATTCAAACTTTTTTATTTGATTTTTACTTACACCTGACGACGCTAGCTACCAATTTCGTTTTCACAAAATTCAAAACTGAAATGAAAGCCTCATTATAATTTTAGCTGTGAACTTTCAAAAGCCTCTGCAAAAGTTTGTAAAATGCGACTGAAATACAAACAAAATGTGCTGCTTTATAAAATCCAATATGGCCGCAATGATGCTCACGAGACCAGCTGAAAGCAATGAAAAGGAAATCTCTAATGGATATTCTGCCATTTTATGTCCAAAATGAGTGATGGAGCTTCACTCGTAACATTGATGTTTGTACACAATGCCCTTAGACCGACTTCTTTTGTTGCTCAGAATTCGAACTCGGGTTAAAAGAATAAACAAAAATTCTGGCCCACATAGTCGGTGGGCTTCGGGCTTTATGGTTCTTTTATTATTTTTCTTTCAATAGCGTTCCCTGCCTGATTGCCCTCCATATTTTACTTTCGATTGCGATAGCACGTTACACATTGTTGATATGTGTTTACTGTCCACTTATTAGTCTCCCACTATTTTCAAGTAAGTACATTCGGAAGGAAATCTATTGATCGCTACGTACGTTCGTGCTCCAATTATTGGTTCTTATAAATACTTACAGAAGTTTTAGTATATTAAAAAAAAATTATGAACCGATCCAAGAAATTAAACGATTTCTAATTGAATTTAGTTTTATTTTCTTTTTCCTAACCTAGTAGCATAGATTGAATTTCGTAAACTGCATTTTTCGCAACAATAAACTTAATAATGTGGTAACAATTTTGAGACAGGTGCAGTGCAGAGTCACGATTTAGGTAATTTCACAAAATGTACTATTTTTATTAACAAGTAATGACGTAAGTAAAAGGATTCAACAACATTTATGCAGGTATATCTTTTAAACAGATAATTTTAAGTTTCATATCTCCTCAATAATAAAGACTTGCTCCGCTCATTGAACGAATGGACTGTTTCTGTGCAAAAACCTCTGGCTTGCTCTTACAAACATACACATACGCTTACGCCACAGAATAAATAATAGTACTAACGTACTTACGCCTGTAATCCTATCGGAATAGGCAGAACATCAATAGGTAGTTCGAGAACCACTTGACGCCACGTTTGACATAAAATCTGAGGGTTATTAGATGAAACATGATGTGAGAGGTTGACAGCCTTTCGCCTATAATACAACAAGAACATCGCATTGTGTGGCTTGCTCTTACAATTAAGTAATGGGACAGAAAAGTACCTATTGCTAACAATCAACCTCTTAGTCGTAAAAGGGTCATGCAAGCCTTTTAAGAGCAGGAAGCTCTACAATCTTAAGTTTGCTCGAAGAGCGCACTATTTAGCCTCGTCTAAGGACAATAGGCAATAGTTCGGCCAAGAATGGAGCTAAACAAAAACACGGATGCACCAACGATCTGTCGGGAATTATAATTAATTCGCAATTCTATTGATGTTCACTACTCAACTCATTACCTTTAACTTCTTCGTACATGCTATTATAAAACCATAAAGGAACTTATAAGACGTGAGTATTTATAGTGGTTCCGCCCGATTCACTTATTAGACAGAACAATGAGAGCTATAGCAAGAACTTGCCACTAATGAAGTAAAGGGTAAAAACGCGGATGGATTACAATCGTCTACTTTCCACGTGTTTAATTTATTTTCTAAGATAGATTGCGGACTACTAAATCAAGTTTAATCTTTCTAGGTAATGAAATCAGATCTATGCACTTGCACATCCATAATACCTAGATTTCTAACATAACTATTTAAACCTGTAGGTATGTATTTGATTTTTTATTTTAAACTAGCTAACTCTAATAAGATGATTATTATAATATCTGAATATTAGGTTTATGGAAAATTATTTTGGAGGCCTATTCAGTAGGAGTTGAAAACTAGCAATGTAATAAATAAGTACAATATCTAATAACGAAAAGCAAGAATCCTATGATTTGACAGTAAATTATGTACATCCATTATAAGTAAGAATTACATTTTATTATAGAAAAGCATATTCACATAATTAGCATAGCGATTGAAATCAGTATGAAATGTGTAACACGCTGCATCTGGTTTGAAGCGGCAAATGCATAGATGCACACAAGCCCACTGGCGTCAAATGGATTCCATTAATCACATTAAGAGATAGCGAGCGTCAGTGGCGTAATTTTACATTCTACACATCAATACCTATATATAAATACATAAGGTCAGGCCTTTGTTCTATTGGGGAAGACAGACATCATCACTGGATTTTTAAAAATTAACTACATTATTGCCCTATTAATTAGCCATCGATATTATAATAAGAGAAAAAATCACTTCAGATTTATTATCTTCTTCTTAGCGAATCGATTATAGTTATAAAAACAAATAAAATTATGAATTAAAAAAAAAACTTTTTCCTTTTTGTTATTTTAACAAAAACAGGAAAGGAATAGAAATAAGTAATCAGGAACGTATGCACAATAAAAACAAAGAAGAGATGTTTCAGTCTAACGATATGAGTAGACGGATAAATCTATGCATCAATACAAATGTTATCGAATTAACTCGTGCACTCATCCGATCTCGAGAGAACGTCATTCATGTCGGTTGTTGTATGAAAGAACGCCGGACGATCGAACGAGTGGCCCAGTTTTTGAAGCGTGTGAAAATTTTATCTGTTTTTCTGGAGTTAAAGCAGACGGCTACTTTTAATTTTTAATGACTTGCTATGACTTAGATAGGAGTACTGACGAATAGGTTTTTTGTATTGATAATATTTGAAGTTTTAGTACTACTTCCAAAGCCTACGTTATATGACGTTAAAGCCTGGTCTAAAAAGCTATAAAAAGCTAGAATCAATCAGATTTTGTACTACGAATTAGCCACAAGTAAGAAAACGTCTTTAGTGTAAATTTATAGGTATCCATTATAAAAAGCTGCCAAGTTCGAAAATGTGTGAGATTCTTAAATTAGAATATTTTTTGTTAAGTTAGTGTATTTAAAGGACAAAAAGTAATTAAGAAACTGGTATAAAAAGGTACAGGAAAATAACCATCACAAAATTTATCAAAAAGATTATTGGAAGACGGTAATTGGCTTATCCAGATAAATATTTGAGCCAATTAGCGCTAAGACTTGTATTGATTCCAAGAACTTTATTGGAGTCAATATTTAATAAGAAGACGAGTGTTTAACGAAATATTTGGGTGCTGCTTATTGTCACGTACGTGTTAATTTGTACTGATAAACTAAAAGAACCAAGACATTTACTTTTGATTACTCAAAGAAAATACATGTAATAAAGGTCTTTGAGTATACTCGTAAATGATATACAAATTTATTTAATTATTTATTTATTTGGCACACAAAACAAAAGCAAAACAATTACAAAGTGATTAACAAAAAATAGACTCTACCTCTAAATATGTATGCACATGACGTCACAAATTAATATTTTCTGATTAGGTAAGTAACCTAAACAGAAAAAAATTGCTCTGATATCGTTTCTAAGTTTATAGAGTTTTGGGTTAAAAATATCTAGAGTTGAGGTTGAGTTAGCGTGGACGGTCGTTATAAGTACGGCACATTCTAGTTATGGGATACAAATTCAAAAGAGTTCCTTTCCTTTGTTAAAAGGTTACTGAGAAGTAAGTAGTGCTATAATTACATGATTTTTTAAATATCTTTCTTGGTTTAAATAAGAGAAAACCAGCAGCTTTAGCACGATAACGACAACCTCGCGCTCGGCTCACGCTGAAACTTCACTTTGATTGCGCGAGGGACCCGCGCAAAGGCTTGCTCGCCCTATGGCGTTGTCAATGTTGACATTTTGACATAGGACCGCGGTGTTGTCGCGGCGCTGTCACTATCGTACTCGGCCTGCTGAGACTGTTTGACTTTTTTTCTCTATAAGCCTAAAGTAAAGAACGTGAAAGGGTATAAACATAATACAAAGAAACATATTGCTTCTAAGTAATTCCTACGAATACCCTTTTGGCCACAATTGCTCAAGTTGCCCTTACGACTTCCGACCGCTAGAGCTATATAGGGGTCATCCATTAACCACGTGAGGTTTTTTTGGCATGTTTTTACCCCTCCCCCTGCCCTCTGTTGATAAGTGGTGAGTTTATGACTAACCTCTCCCATCCCAAAATTAGGTATAATTTCTAGTACAAAGTATCTTAATATTATCTTTAATATAGGGCCGTCTTGTTCGCGTCCACCCTCCTACCGAAGTCCGACGCCAAACAGCTTGCTGTGTTCCGTCGGTGCGTGGGAGTACAAGTGCCTTAATAGGATTTTCTGGGTTAACTCGCTCCATCTTCGACCTCACCTAACCTCGGTTAAGATTGAGGTCAAGAGTTAACCCATCTCATAATAAAACGCAGTCGGGTAAAAGAAGGTATAATTTAATTTAGTGAAATTTAATTCTTGAATATCATAAAGCAGTGATAGCCCAGTTGGTAATAAGCCAGACTTGTAACCGGAAGGTTGCGGGTTCAATTAATGTTACCACTAAATTCGTCTTTTCGGTGTATGTACGGATTTTTCACTAGTTATCACTTGCTCAGCGGTGTTAAAAACATTGCGATGAAACCCGTACGTCTAAGAAAATTTGTTTTCGGACGGCTCGCGGTCCACCAATCCGCAATGGCCCAGCGAGATGGACTATATGACCTAAATCCCCTTCGTGTTTCGAAGGGAGATCCGTCGCCTCAGTGGGGACGTATTTAGGCTAGAGTTGCCACGAATAGTGATTTGGCCGAATACCGAATGTCGGCCGAAGCGCCGAATATTCGGCACAAATACATGTTTGTCGAGCGCGTAGGTAATCAAGAATAAGAAAAGTCGTAACCTGTCTCCCTCGTTGCGATGCATACGGCAAGTGGTGGTCAGCAAACGAAAAACAATATCCAAACCTTTCGAAATTTGTTAAAGTTATCTTTCTTCTCCTGGGAGTAGCGTGTACAGTGAGAGGTTATTTTCGGAAGTTGGTATCATTTATGAAGAAAAGCGTAATCGTTTGCTACCAAAAAATGCTGAAAAGCTTGTTTTTTTATCCATCACAACTTACCACTGATCACTTTCACTTACTAAGTGTTGCAATTTGGTAATTAATACATTATATTGAATATTATGACGTGTCTTTTTTTCACGATTTGGTATTCGGTATTCGGCCGAATAGTACGTATTATTCGGCCGAATACCGAATAACAAAAAAGTGGCTGAATAGACCGAATACCGAATAGTTGCCGAATATTCGTGGCATCTCTAATATAGGCTGATAAAGAAGATAGAGACCGTAATAAAAAGTCCAGGCAGTCATTAGAAATCGCGTATTCAACGAAAATCAAATCCACGTGATATCTCACTACTCCCCCCGGGATGTCTCACTACACCGAGAGAGGTGTAGTGAGATATCACGTGGATTTTAGTTGAATACGCGATTTCTAATGACTGCCTTGTAATATTTTGTGACTTTTTAAGAACCCTCTTCCCCATTTCAAGCCTCACGTGAGTAATGACCGACCCCATAAGAAAGTTTCATTTATGGTTCCGCGGTTTACGACGTCACGTAAAGCAGTCATTAATTTTGTATTGTATTTCTGATCGGATCGTGACCGAAATACGACAAATGTAGGAGTTACGCGTTAGATCGCTATACTTATAAATTGGTAAATGTTCAAGAAACCATTTTTTTTCCCTGACTATAAAATACAGGATGTAGGAAAAGTACTGAGGACCTTTAAACCACATGGTATAAGTGGAATAAAGTACGTTAAGAAATTATTATAAAAAACTTTTATTTTATATTTTATTATGAGAAGGGTTAACTCTTGACAATAAGACAAGAAGTCTGTAGATTTACTTTTAAATAAATAAAAAAAAACAACGGGTTGCACTCCGGGAGTGCCGGCAGAAGTGAAAACTTGAGAAATAAAACAAAATACAAAAAGAGTCCGTTATTCTCTCAGGATTCGGACCCTCGACTTGTTGCTTACAATCTGGCAACTTTTCCACTCGACCAAACTGTCTACTTTCAATTTAGTAAAATAGTCTATCGGTATTTGCGCACTATGTGCGAATAACCGTTGACATCTGTCACTGAGATAATTTTACCATAGTAGGACTGCTGCCATCCGTCCGGGTACCATGCTTCAAAGTACACAACGCTGCTAAAGAAGTTTTCACTTCAAAAAAGGTGGCAACCATACCTATCCTACGCATTTTCGATCACGGTCACGTGATATCTGACAATCTGACGCGAGTTCATCGCGAGTTTAACATTTTTTCCCCATACTAAAAGTGCTCAACGCCGCGAAGTTTTCACTTCAAAAATCTCTCAGCCTCCATCTTGACCAAGGTCATAGACGAGGTCGACAATGGAGCGAATTAACCCAGAGAATACCTATTAAGGCACTGGTACTACTATGCACCGAAGGAACACAGCAAGCTGTTTGGCGTCGGACTTCGGTAGGAGGATGGCCGCGAACCTAATGGCCCTTTACAGAGCCTACCACACCGCACGAGACCATAGGACACCACCAAGATTCAGAACAAATTGAAGTGTCGTTGCCTAGGATGGATTGATGGAGGGCAAGAATTAATTTACTGTTAATTTACAATGTGACACGGTAACACTCACGAATTGTTTAATAGTACTATTAATCAATACATCAACCATAAGATTAATTGATTACACATACACATAACCCAGGGCGTCTTTCCACTAATCAACAATGGCGCCTCCTCAATGGTGGTTGAAAGACAATGGTGACCACTTCATTACCATTCCTTTGTTACCCCAACAGAATAGCTGATTTACCCCCGCGGGAGTAACTGCCCCAGGTTCGGAATCATTGACATAAAGAAACACAAAATGTAACAATCTATGTTCCTCTGTAACATAACTCAACTAGCAATTTCTCCGATATCACTCGATAGAATCTAGTTAGTAGTGATCAGTGGAGTCAAGCATGTAATCGATATGCCACTCGGTTGATGGATGTCGATGATTAACTCCCGAGATGCAACGATTATCGAACAACGGAGATGCGAAATTTCAGTCTTATATCGTTTCAATCTGGCTTATCAGGTCTGAGCTAATAACAGGGTGTATATACGTATATTGGGTGAGTTTAAATTAGTTAGCCCACAATATTAAACAACTTTCCCCAAGGAACACAGGTCGTAACATGGAATTCTATTAATATATATATATATTATATACATTATGTATTAATATATTTATTATACTTATTTATAGACGTAAACCTTTATGGAAAGTATTGTATAGTTAAAAATCTAATCTAGACAAAGGCACGGACATAAAGTCTTTGGATTCTAATAATAACACAACTAAAAAAAAAAAACATGGAAAAAAAATTTCGCGTCGCGCATACCTACACCATACAACTTATGGGATCAGCTGATTTGCGTTTGTATGGGAAGTCAGATTTATTTTTAAAGAACTTAGAAACACGAGTCCGATTATATATGTAGGTCAGGACAGCTGAGACATGTCGCCCGGGGAGATCTCGCATATTCAGGTCGATAGCAAATCGTTTGTGACGACAAACAAGCAAACTTTCATCGTTTGTGACGGTATACTTTCGCCAAAAAATCAAAAAAACATGGTTCAGCCAGCCGGATTTTGCACTTTTTGGAGCACATCAGATCTCAGCTCCTGAAGGGTTTTCGGGATTTGTTCCTGATCTAAAGGAATGTGACGCCTATGTGACAGAAATCCAAACTGATTTCATCTATCGTGATGCAATACTTTTGGAGAAATCTTGAAAAACAAGTGTCCAGCCAGCCTGATATCCGGCTGGCTGAACCACTTGTTTTT